>CAMZMU010000098.1:1174451-1481589 GCA_947311845.1 Poa pratensis
TTGACTTGTTGTGGTTTGTGTGATGTGTTGATGACCTCTCTCTAATTATCAACCTTGAGTTCGGCCTAGTTAAAATATGACCCTTTTATCAACGAAATGACAAGTAAAATAGTCCATAAAATCTTCTCCTATCTTATATTTTACCCAACTTCTTTTACCCTGATGTTTTGATCTTAATATCTACCCAAAGACCTTTCATCTGAGAAATAAAATTATTTCCAGAAGCTATATGTTTGCAACACTATAAAGGACCATATAATAAAGTCCTAAGTTTATTTTTGAGATTAATGTGTTGCTAGTCTTAGCAACTCTATATTCAAAAACTCCCAATTCAATATTTCTTTGGAAACTATTACTAGGAATGGTCTAACCTTCTTTCTTCCAAATCTTGTCTTCATGGTATTGATCACCACCTCACAAAGTATATATTTGTTTGAATCCCCAAGTTTGGTTATTTGTCCAATTTGCTTTGTGTGTGAACCTTTTTATTATGATTGAATTAGGTGACCTGAAACTGAGCAAGTGCATTAATGAGCTAACAATATATTTTTGGTTGGGTGGTGTGAGCTCATTTCTTTGCTTGAACATATTAGCTAGGTGGCATCCTTTGGTAGTAACTCAAATACAAATTTTTGCAAGGTCAAATTAAATTTTGTGATCTTCATGTTTAGTAAAACATAGCAAATCTAGGGCTCCACATTAAGCAAACCATGAACCATCTTTGACATGCAAATCATCCACAATGATCTATGTCACATTTAATTTCAAAACTTACCTTGGTTAAATTTTGACACCTTGTTTAGTCACTTAAGCATCTAGGTGTGTAGGCCTACTCAAATCAGTGGCCATTTGGTCATTTTTTCACAACTTGAGTAGTTTTCACAATTCTTTCTTCTTTTAGCTTTGCACACTCTTGTTTCACCTCAATTAGGTCACCTCACACAAGTGTTGGCCTAGCTCATGGTGGTGATCACTTTAGATTTGTTAGTAAAATTAGACACAACCAAATAGTGTTAATCTAAAACCCTAAACCTAGCTAACCTAGCCCTCCCATCCACTCCAGCAGCCACCCCTCTCACCCCTCTGCCAGGAGGATCATCCTAGTCAGCTAGACCCCACAAGTCATCCCCCCATCTCCTTCTCCACCACTCACCTCTCTCCTTTTTCCTTAGTTGGCCAATGGAGGCTCACTCCCCCTCTCCCTACTGGCCAGGCCACGCCCTCCCACCACCAAGACCACCCTGCCCCCTCCTCCACCGCCCAAGCAAGCCAGTAGAAGCTCCCCACGCACCCCACCCCCCATTGACCCCCTGGTCCGAAAACCCTAGAAGAGGGTGAACTCGTCCCACACTCGACTCCGGCCTCCCATTCATCCCTCTGTCCCCCAGAGCACGCACGCCACACCACTCTCCCCTCCCGCGAAGCCCAGCCCATCCCCGTGACCCCTGCTGCTCGAGAACGCCGGAGGAAGCCGAGGTCGTCGCGCGTGAGCCACGGCCGAAGCTGCCGTTTCCCTCCCCTTTTCTCCGCCATTTTCGGCTCGCCGAACTCCCCCGGCATGAGCTAACCCCTCGACCCGAAGAAACTCGCCGCGTCATAGCCCTGGTTCCCGGCGCTGCATGCAGCCGCGGAGGGCACCCACGAGCTCGCCGTCCCCTCCTCCGTCGACCCCAGCCCCTCCCGCAGTCGCACTCAAGCCCTAGGTGAGCATCCCGCCGCCGCTCCCTTCCTCCCTCTCCTGGCCGACCTCGCGCGCGTCGCGCGGAGGAAGACGCGGGAGGACCGTCGATCTCCAGATCGACGGCCCCGTTTGAACTCGGCCGGCCGTGACCGTTGCCGCGCGTGCGCGGTGCCTGCGCCCGCAGTTGGGCCGGCCCAGCTCGCCCCGCTGGTCAGATCTGTGCTGGCCTCAGCTAGATCTGTCCCAGGCGCGGCCCAAGTTCTTTTTTTAGCAACAGTTTTATTATTTCTGGTTTCTGTTAAATGTGTGGGTCTAGTTTAATTAATTTGCTTAATCTGTTTGTGCAATTTATTTAGAAGTATTTTTAGTAGATGCCTGGATGTTTTCTTAAACATGCAGAAGTGGGTTTGCTCAAAAATATTTTAGTATATTTTGCATGGCATCAAATCATGTGGAAGATGTATTTTCTAGTGTTTTATTTTAGCAGGAGCTAGGAGTGTCCAAATTAAGTGAATCCAATTTCTACAGAAAGCTAAAATCAATACTTTTCATAGGATTTAACCTTGCATGCAGGAGATTCCTAGAACTGGAGCTTTAGTTCTTTTGATTTTGATACCAGTAGCATTTGTAGAATTTTTAATTCTTGTTTGGTGTTTTGTTTTGATGCAAATCCAATTTCTATAGCTTGGTATGACTACTAGGAGTACTGTGGTAGAAGGATTTAATTTTCTGAACTTTATTTTAGGACTTGTGCCTTTTTCCCAAAAACAGCAACTTTGCCACTATTAAAAAGGGCATATTTTAATTGATTGTTTTTAATTGTTTCTGTTTAAGATTGTTTTAGGTTTATGTCCAGAGGGTGTATGTGTAATGAAATGCTTGCTATTTTGATTAAGTGCTTGATTGTTGTCAACCCCTAATTAGAAATTAACTTCATGTGTTTGTGATGCGTAAATCTAAAGTTGCATGTGATTGAAGTGGACCAGGAGCAACTTGATTGATTTAATTGATTTCCTGTGAATAAAATTTTAAGCTAAAACCAATTGCATTAGTTTTAAAATACTTATAGAGAACATGTACCTAGCTATGCATAAAGTTTGACCAACAGAACATCCTAGTTAATTAATCACTAAAAGTGGTGTTTCCTGCCTTTTAAAACTAATAAAACAATTATTTGGTCACTTAAGAAGTTGTGGCTTTTGTTGTTGGTGAATTGATAAGCTACTGTAAATCACTAAATAATGTTGTTCTTAATATGATAGTAATGTTAGTGCTTAAGTAAAAACAAAATTAAGTTACTTGGGAAATGCTATTATGCCTAAGGAATTAAAATAAATTAATCATGCTTTTTGCCTAATTACATGATTTTTTGAATGAAGTAAATTTCTCCAATAAAGTTCTTCTTAGCTACTGGATGTTTTAAGTTTATTAGTGAGGTTTAGTTTTACTTTTTGAAAGTGATTCAAAAAGGTTGTCTAATTATCACCTTAACCTTTTTCTTGTAAATAAGTATTAAATGGTATTATAGTTGCCAAACCTGTTGGTGTGGGTTAAGATGTTTTGCCTTGTTAGTTAAACTTGGTAGACTTGAGTTAAATACTAGCATGAGTAGTATGCTAATGTCTCTAGCTCAACTTGGAGGAATAATTTAATGATAGAAAATAATTAGTAACTTAACTTTTGTCTGAAGTATTTCCTGAAAACTAAAGTGATACTTCTGTCTGAAGTATTTTCGAAACTACGGTAACAACCCTTGTTAAGTGACCTAACCACCCTAAGTGGAGTTTTGCTTTAGGGTTTAGTTAAGACCACTTTTTTTTCCAGGGTTGTTGTGTATATATGCTTAGGTGTGTATTGTTGTTTGTCTTAGTTTTATGGACTTGTTGTTTGTTGTTGTTTTAGCTAAGTGACTGATTTGCTTTTGATTGTTAGTTTACTGCTCTATGCGATGCTAGCTGTTTATTATGTCCTTGTGGCAATGTCTTGTATTTTGAGTGTTGTTTCTTTTTCTTGCTTGCGACGTTAGATACGATCGGGAAGGAACTGGAAGTGAGGAGTGAGCCTGAGGAGCATCAAGGTCAAGACCTAGGGACATTGCTGAGCCAGCAAGCCACCTCACTACCCTACTGAAATCCTATTATCTCTACAATGCATGTTTTGTTTTCAAAAATAAAATAATGCATGTTTAATTTCTTTGGTGACATTTGCCACCCCAAAAACTATTTTTACAAAATGTTGTTTGGCCAAAAGATATCAACTAGTACATAATAGGTTTTATAAGAATAAGTCTTTACTTGAGAAGCCTTCTACTGAAGGCGCTATCAAGAAAATTATATTTTTTTTTAGTAGTATATCCTTATAATCTTATCTCAAAACTATAGGATGGGAGCCCGGTTTTTGACGAAATGTTTTCGGAAGAAAACCCGAGTCGCTGAGAGCGATCGGCGAGAAAGTATTTTATAAAACCCATGTTGCTGGGAGCAAATGGAGAGTTCATGAAAACCTGAAGTGCTAGGAGCATTCGGTGAGTTTTCGAAAACCCGAGCTGCTGGAGCAGTCGGAGGTGGAGATTTTTTGAAAAACAAAGTACAGCCTTAGCGGCCGCCCGAACAATTAACCCGTGCAACCACATTACCTGACATGGGTAGGGCTTGACCGGAAGCTTGTTTGTATTAATATGGAGCTTCCTCAATTTTCTTAGGGGGTGGCTATGGCCCCTGAACTGGTTGTCGCCTAAGAGAGAGGGACATAAAGAGAGTGGGATTAAGTTCGCCACCAGTTGCACCGATTAGGTCCCCTGTCTTGGCGGTCGGACACCATGGGATGGGTCCAACGGTGCCGGGGGAAACAACCTAGTTGAAGAGGTATCTCTGTATTAGTATGGACATAGTGGAAAGTCTTGATTAGTGTCCCGACGTTTGACGTATTGTCATCGGGCAATCCGTGGGGTGATCCGCGGCGGTGACCTATTTGATGTGGTGAAAGTGCACCCCTCTGCAGAGTGCAAAGCTATTCGAATAGCCGTGTCCGCGGTCATGGACGGTTGGAAAGGCGCCCGATCTAGGCGTATGGGCATTTTATGTTTTAAAAAGAAACTGTTTTCGGCAAAGGAGAAAGGAGACATCAAGGAGGTACCTGGGAGGTACGGAATTTGGGCGAAGATGGTTGGTCTCGGGGAGTCAACCAGTCGGAACCCGGAAAAGAGAAAAGGGGCATCCCTATCCTAGTGTCCTTGAAAAGTTTTACAAAATGTTTTACAAAGAAGTGGAGATAGTTCCGGCGATCTCTACAAAAGAGAATTCTATCTCTAAATGTTTCTTTTAACAAAGATATAGAGATGTCGTATTCTCTATGTCTAAAAGCATCGTTTACGAAAACTAAGACCTATAGTCCAATATAGCAGCTATCCCAGTTTTCGAAAACGTTTTATTTGCATTATCATGAAAACTTAAGCCTGGTGGTGGTCTTGCGAGTACGTAATTGTACTCATGGCTGTGTCCCTGGATATTCCAATGTCCAGATTTTCAACGAGAAGACCGACGCCGAAGATGAGGAGTACGCCGACGACTACGCCAACTGAGTGTCACCGGTCAACTGCTCTGTGGGAATGCGTCCGGTTGTGACGAGGGCCGACGCTAGCCGAAAGCTTCCGCTATATTGTAGTTAATTCCGTCCTGCGTGATGATGGTTGCAGGCTTGGTCGTGAGACCACCATTTATGTAAGTCTTGTACTAATCGAGTTGGATGATGTAACTCTGTATACCATGTTGGTTATGTGATCGCGATGCACTGATCATTGGGATCGTGATCTGTTTACATAACGTGGGCACCTCGGACTTTGGTAAATCTGAGGGGTCCTTACATTCTACTTAAGTTAATGCTTGCAATGTGGTAGTCATTGGTGTGGAGCTCTCATTACCCCTATCATAGCATCTTGAATGATTAATGTTTAAAGTGAAAGCAAATATGAGTGGTGTGCTTGACAATGTATTGGTTGAATGTCTCATGTCCCTTGAATACAAGTACCTACACCATGTGTTACTCACTTTGGTCCACAAAGTAAATTCAAATAAAGGTCATTGCAAGTAATAATAGTATCATCAAGAACTGCACTGGGGTACCTCTTCCCTTGACATGAACAAGCCCATGTCAAAACAACAAGACAAACAGACAATGAACAATCTCAGCACTCTTTTATTTACTATGGGTATAGCTTTTATTATGAGGTGCATCACTGAATGAACATTATGGTTATGCTGTAAATTTCCACCATGAATGATGCATGGCTTAGATTAGCGGCCCAGGCATTTCTCTAACCATTTATACAAACTCTTTGAACTTACTAAGTATCCACATTCATTTCACCCATGATAGGCATCCATAAACAAAAGTACATGACATCAACTAAATATAAATAAGTGCAATGTTGAAAGCTTGCCATGTGACAGCACATATGGGCTAACTCCCAACCAAAACTATTGTCAAGCCCACAACTTCATAATTTTAATCACAATGGTTCATGCTTATTAAATGCAATAAAAGTAAATTGTGCATCAAGTTCGTGAGAGCTTTTAACCAATTTTTCCCATGACAATCAATAACATAAGCATTTAAATTCAGAAATGTAGATAACACAATATAACATGATAAACATACTTGGAATAGCATAAAGCTAATAGGTAGATATGGTGGACTCACTGGAAAAACTTTGGTTGAAGGTGTTGGGAAACAAGCTTTTTACTTGTTGTAATTTTTGGGCTAGCAATAGGGAGAAAGTTGACCATCTAAATGCATGCATAAGTGTCCATAGAACTAATCAATCCATGTTAAACCAAGTAAAGTTAAAATTCAACATCTAAACATGGTAAAAGATAGCTCTTGACAACACACTTGCAAATTAACATTCATTCAAAGCACATGAATTATGCAACTATATGTATCTTTTAAAATCAACTCAAACATCCCTATCCCAATATATTTAATAGCATCCAACATAATTCAACCCAAACTTCCAGTAGCTCTCTCATATATAAATGATAGTGGTGGTCTTATTAACAAACCGAAATAACAAAAGCAAAAAAAACAGACGCTCCAAGTTTATACGATAAAGTGCTTTGATCGAAAAACAGAAGTTAGACGTGTGCAAACCGAGAGTGTGTTGGTCTAGTGGGGTTGTCTTGACATCCCCAAGCTTATGGTCTTCACCATCCTTGGATAGCTCTTGGTGCAGCTCCTCTAATCCCTGTGAAAAAACTTCAAAACACCGTTTCTCCCATTTCTTTTCTGTGGGGTGATATTAGTAGTGATAAACAAATAGGTTCCTTGCTGCATAAAATCCTTAGGCAAAAATTCATATGAATGTCCAGAGAGTATATAATGTTGTATGCCTACTCATAAACTCAATTGAATCAAAAAGATTCAAGCAAAAAGCTCAAAGAATGCATCAAACAATATCAAGACAGAATCTGTCCAGAAAAACAGCAGCAGCAAAACGCATTTTTCTACCCTACTTAAACTCGTCAGAAAAATCTGCAAAAAATCACGTATACAGAGGATGAAAAGTTGAAGCTACAGTTCAAATTACAGCTCAATCGGAGTTACAGATAAAAAATGAAAAATCAAACCGTGCACAGACTTCGTGCAGGCAGAAAACTCTCCGAAAATGAATAGCAACTTTTCAAACCCAAAATAGGTAAAACTTGGTTCTTTATTAAAAATCCCAGAAACAAAACTAACAAACTACTCTCTTGTTACAGCAAGAGGACTCAAAGAAAATCTCAAACAAAAACAACCGGGTTGCCTCCCGTAAAGCGCTTTCTTTATAGCCATATAGCTAGGCTTACTTACTTGATAATCAAAGGGGACGTAGCTCATGAGGGAGCTTGAACCTTGGTGTGTCCCTCTTCCTTGGGAAGTGTTCCATGCTCTTCTTGTGTGGAAACTGAAACTTCACATTCCCTTCCTTTGAATCAATAATGGCACCTGTAGTACGAAGAAAAGGTCTTCCCAAAATAATAGGACTAGAGGTTTTATTCCCCATGTCCATGATTAGAAAATCAACAGGCACAAAAGTCATGTGTAACTCTACCATAACATCACTTACTTTTCCTAGAGCATGTCTAATGGAATCATCAGCAAGTGCAAGTTCAATAGAGCATTTCTCAATATTTTTAAGTTCAAGGACTTCATATAGTTCTTTAGATAATATAGAGACACTAGATCCTAGATCTAAAATGGCATGGTGTGTCTCTTTTCCAATGGTTACTAGTACCTTAGGGATCCAGATATCCCCAAGCTTAGGTGGTATCATAGCTTCTTGATTGTACCTAGCAATCTTTTCTTTTAAGACATGATTAGCAATATAGGAACCAAAACCAGCCTGGTTAATATTAACAGAAGGATCACTTGCAAATTTTTGTAAGATAGAAATTAATTCATGCAAGCTACACTTCTCTAAATCAACAAATGGTTCCTTAACTTCACTAAGCATTTTAACTTCCTCATACTCAAATAACAGAAGAGATTCATCATCATTTTCAATGTAATTCTTAATGTCCCTGTCTAGAGGCTCTAACATAGAAGATATCTTTTCATTCAAATTCTTAGTTATCCTTTTTTCAGACTTGGCATGGGTCAATACAGTTTGCAATTTCGAAGAAATGTCTAAAAGAGTGTTCTTTGTCTTCTTCATCCTAGATTCTGTGTGAAGGATAAATGAATGCATCTCATTTTTAGTAGGATACTCTTCCACATAGGTTTGTAGGTTTAATATTGACCTATCCATAGAAACTTGTAATTGTCTAATCCGGTTTCCTCTTTTGTTTCTATAGAATTCCCAAATAAATTTTCCATTAAATTATTAGCATGTGAGGGATTTCCTGAAGCAAAATTTCCATTAGTCAAGGAATCTAGAAAACATTTTGACCAGCCATTTAAACCATTATAAAAGTTTCTTATCAAGGCAGCAGGGGTATGTTTACCATTTTTACTAATGCCCTTAATTCTATACCAAGCTTCCATTAATGACTCTCCATAATATTGACTAAAATTGTTCATTTCAACACTAGAATTCATTTTGATAAAGTTTTTATGTGTTTTTAATTTTTTATGCAAAACTGAAAGTAAAATGACACTAATGCAACTCGAAATAACAAATGCAACACAAAAATGCAAAACTGAATATAAATATGCAAACCGAAATATAAAGATGATATGCAAGACAAGAACAAAACAAAATAAAATGATTGTAGGTAAAGATGGATAAGATGATGCTCACGTAGGTGCAACTCCCCAAGCTTAGGTTGTTACACAAGTTGGTGATGAAGTTGACTTGATGTGAGTGATCCTTGGATAAACCTTTCAGCTATGGTTCCCCGGCAACGGCGCCAGAAAACGTCTTGATGGCCCTTTCACAAACGGCGCCAGAAAACAGTCTTGAGCGTGGTTACCTGCGTGAAAAGTAAATGGGTTAGGTTGAGACTCCAAGTGCAGAGTGTATGTAGTAGTGGAAGACAGTTTTCCCCACGAGGGGTGACTCGAGGGTTTAATATCGAACTCTCGGGGAACCAGTATTTCAGGTGTTATCTCCTTATCCTTCTCTTGAGAACCTGCAACAAAATAAATTGTTTTGTGCCCTCAACCTCACCAAGTGGTTGTCAAGCACAAGGTGTGAGAATGATAATAAAATAAATATGCAAACAGTAGTAAATATGCAATGATGGTAAAATAAATATGCAATGATGGTGGAAATGATAAATGATATTTTTGGGTTTTTTATGATGAATGCAAGATGTAAAAGTGTTTTTGTATTTTCGGATTTAAAATGGCAGCAAACAAAAGTGGTGATAAAAGTGTTGGAAAGGTGTTTCTTATGATTAAAAATGGACCGGGGTTCATGGTTTCACAAATGCACTCTCTCTTGATAACGTGGTAGACAATGGAACACTAAAATTAACATGAAAGATGGCAAGACATGGTTTGACAAGTTATTAATAATATGGGCATCACGTCCTAACATAGAGATCTCAAGTATAAGTTGTTCTCTCTCTTATGCTCCACCAAGATGCGAACTAAATCATAACACCTTAGTAATTAAGATAAATCAGAGCATAGCAATAAGTTCAATGACATGAAGTTAAAATAAGAACATGCTAGATCTAGTCATGGAGGTAGTGGCCAAGGTCACATCCACTCTCCGGTAGCATGGTATTTTTTTTATCCCTAGTGAGGCAACAAAGTAAGGTAGAAAACCCAAGTGGATCGCAGAACTATCTGTCACGTTCACTGCACTAGCCACCCCCCGTTACTCCAACTAATGCACACGTTCCCCCTCACATGCTCTCATAAACATGCTTGATCATGACAAGTAAATAACGGGGTACATAATATGCATCTACTTTCATAACTGAAACAAAACCATTGCAATCTCAAACATGTATTAACTCATAATAAAGATCCACCACAAAGGAATTACATAGATGACCGTAATCATGTTCAGCAGCTCATACGGTACTAATTAGTGAAGCTCATAGAGAGGAGAGATACATAAGTTACTTCCACAAACCCATAGTCCAGGGTGGACTACTCCCTCTTCATCATGGTGTCGGTGGAGATGTTGTTGGAGGGAAGGAGACCACACCGGCAGCGCCCCGCCGGAGTTTTCCCCCTCCAATCTTCAGCTCCAGGTCTCTGTTTCGTGGTTTCTGTGTTTCGGCGGCGCTCTCTTTCGCGAAAGCCCTGGGGGGTCTATATATAGTCGTTTTTAGGTCAAGACGAAGCTTCGGGAAGAAGGATCGACGGCAGCGGAGGCCCGAGGGCCAGGATGGGGGTCCCACGGTCAAATCTGGCCGCGTGGGCCCACTTTTGGCCTTTGGTCTCCGTTTCTTCGATTCCTTTGCGCCTACGTTTCGTTCCTTCCAAAAAAATGATCCCCGTAAAATTTCAGGTCATTTGGACATCGTTTGGTCGCCTGAAACGTAAAAATATAGAAAAAGGGGTTTTCTGACAGTGCAGGGTTAATTCCAGAAAAATGGGGAATTGTTAATTATCCCCAAAACTTAATATAAATCATGAATATAACCCTTATATGATGCAAATAACATGGAATAACATGTAATAAAATGTAAAGTTCATGTATGCATTTTACATGCATCAGTTGCATGTCATGTTTCTAATTTGATGAGAGTTCGCCGATGAAGACTTCAGTGTCCACCGGTGTTGGAGCGGATGATCGAGCGGGAGAAACACTTTTACATCCTGACTCCCCCCCCCCCCCCCCCCCCCCCCCCCAGCAATTTATTTGTACCTCTTTTCTTCCTCTACTCCCTGACCCCGTCGGGAGGCGAATGTCTTCGTGAAATGGGGTGAGCTGATAATGGAAACACATGTGAATTGGTGCACCACAAACCGTGCCGTGGACGCGTGAAGCTTGCCGGTTTTTGAGACAGTTGTGGCTATACTAACGAAAACTTACTTTGTAAAGCTTCACAACACATTTTTTCCTCACCTGTTGCAACGGATGGGCATATTAATATTATCTAAAACTCAGGCCCCGTCCGGGATGGAGGAAAATCGTAGGAAAACTACAGAAAAACTGTTCCTGTGGAATTATTGCCTTTCCGGCCGTTCGGAACAAAGGAATCGATGCTTACCAATCCGGTGGAAAGTTTCAGAAACCTACGATTTCACGGGAAAGGAAACATCCACTCATTTCCCTTGTAGGCGAAGGAAGAGAAAAATAGTTGATTGTCCTCAGCTTGGGTTCGTTTGGTTCGGCTTTTAAAACCAACTTCCGCGTTAGAAAAGTAGAATCTAAACCAAAGGGGTTAATTAGCGTAGCAGATTATGCAAAAGCAGCTGCTTCTCCCAGTGCAATTTTCACAGCAGGTCAACCCCAGCTTCCATCGCAGTGAGAATAAAACTTTTGGTTGAAATTACCCACTGCCACTGGTAAGTCATACCGGTTGGTGGCTCTTTTCTCCCTCGGCGCGAGAGACAGAGCAAATTCCCCTTTGCACACCTGTCGATCGGAGAAAGAAGGGTGCGGCGCTGGGCTAGGATTCCCGCCGCCACGGTACTCAGGCCGGTCCGCCAAAAGCTGCCGCCCTTCCGGCCGTCCTCCATCTCTGTGCCGCCTCCTTTCCCACTGGCAGCTCCCCGAGACCCAGAACCAAATAGCGCGCCGCCCCTCGCCGGACCTGCACGACTCCGACATACTCCGCCAGGAGTCGCGCCGCCCATACTCGCACGGTCGCACCAGCGGGCCGCGGCCGCGCAGGCCTGCCCGCCACGGCTCCTCTCACCTGGATGTTGGATCCTCTCCTGCCCTCTGCACCTCCTCGAGGTTCTTTCCCGTGAGTCAACTCTGAGGAGGTCGTCCGTCCTCAAGGAGCTGCTCCGTCCATCCCCGAGGTTCTTCTCTGTGGCGGAGATGGAGCTGTCGCCGGCCGTGGTTCTGGTGCTGGTGTTGGACTAGATCTCCAGAAGCCATCCGTCCTGAGGAGCCGCTCCTCGGTGCAAGAGAAAATGAGCCCCTCGGCACGGCAGCCGCCTTGAAGAACGCTCACGCGCATTGGGATTGGATTGATTGTTGGCATGGCGTATATGCTGTGCTTGTAGCCGTGGACGTGTTCGAATGCAGGGAGAGTAGATCGATGATAGCACGCAGATACGCATTACAACATGGTGCAGATCGTTTATTTTTTATTAAACACTTATTCTTCGAATGTAGTTTTGCGCGTTCTATTTGGTCATCTATCCAGATAGCTTCTAACTTATATCCACCCAAGTCTGTTGCAGATGTATTTGGCAACTGGCTACATGGGATCGATAAAAAGCTTAGAACTGTTATTAGGGTGGGAGCGATAGCCGTTATATGGCCGCTTTGGCTGTATAGAAATGACAAGGTTTTCAATGATAAAGATTTTTCTCGTTTGCAGGTACTCTACCGGTGTACAAGTATTCTCCGTTCGTGGTCCACATTACAACGGGCGGGCAGCGAGGCCTCTTTACAGAGGCATGTACACGACTGGAAGAGGTGGCGAGGGATATTTTTATCCGACATGGATGGTCGCTTGATTGCCGGATTGGTCCTCCATAGGCATTGGCGTTCGTCATATGCATTGGCGTTTTACTTACTCATGATTGTAATTCGTCTAGTGCTACATTTCTTTTTCTTTTTTTTCCGTTATGTGGGACTTCGGCTGTGTGCATGTCTATGCAGAGGTCGGGTGTAATGCTTAAAACTCTTTAAGTAATAAAGCCCTTTATCAAAAAAAATGTGAAGAAGTGGCAATCGTGGTCATGTGAAGAATCGTGTACTATATTTTATTTTGATTCTCACGCTCAATGTTTGAATGTGATTGGGGATATATTAATGTTTTGGCCAACTCCGTCGAGGGTCCGACGATATCAAGGTGGCCGGAGGCGTTCCAACGCGGCTCCGGCGAGGTCCGGTGTGTCTTTCCCTATCTCCGACGAGGTTTCGGCGAGATCCGGCCAACTCCGGCGAGGGTCTGGCGTGTCTTTCCCTATCTCCGGCGAGGTTTCGGCGAGGTTCGACAACTTCGGCAAGGGTCCGGCGTGTCTTTCCCTATCTTCGGCGAGATTTCGGCGAGGTCCGACCAATTCCGGCGAGGGTCCGGCGATATCATGGTGGCCGGAGGCGGTCCGGCGCGGTGAACCGTTGAGACGAACTCTGGCACCACCACGGCCTTAGGGGTATTACAGATAATTTGCATACAAAATCACAATCTTACAGTTGTTTCAGCCAAACGACTTTCAGCTTTGTCACAGTTCTCATCTCACCGCAGGTTTTTCACAGCTCACGGTTCACATCTGCTTTTTTGGAATCCACAGCTGAACCAAACACACCCTTAGACTGGTCGATTTATGCAGGGGCGGAACTGGGCCCCGGGCAGCCAGGGCTACAGCCCGGGTCTTGGCCCACGTATTACCTCTACCTCCCATGTATATTTCACAAAAAGTTCATGCCACAAGCTGTCCAGCCCGTGCTTTCGGCCAGAATGACCTCGGGCTAGTCTACAGACTGCAGGCCCAACAAGGCAGCTTTTGTCTTCACGATCGCGTCCGCGCGGCCCTAGCTGTTCGCATTACTTTTGCTAAAAAAAACTGTTCGTTGTTTCTGTTCCGAATTTCCGATCGCCGCGAGAGTTCTCGACCAAATCACGCCCAGCGCAGCCTCCAGTCGTCCACATGGGCCGACGCCCGACGGAGATGATGTGGGCCACGCACGACGCCGCCGTAACATCCTTCAAGGTTTCGACCTGCAGAAGCAAAACTCTGACGAAGTGTCGTCGCTTCCCTCGCAGGGAATCGTCGCACTGCGCTCGCCGCTTGGCTTTTGTGGCTTCGTCAGCTAATCGCCTCCAATTGGCATGCTTAGGTAATTTTTCGGTTTGATTGATTCTAACAAAAGTCTGACGCCTGACTAAAACTGCTACAATTAGGTTTAGGCTAGGATTAAAGCAAAATTGCATTACTTAGGTACTATAAACATGTGTCTCCTTATGTGATTATGTCACCACACTATTTTTGTGCTTTTCTTATTGTCATTTGGTTAAATGCTGAACTTATGTTTCACATCCAAACTCCATTTGGATCTTTAGAGTGATTTAACTACTATATTATGCTGTTGGGATGGGATCAAAAGGTAAAAAATTTCTTAGTTTTTTTACATTAAAAATTAGCCCTAGTCTTCTCCAAATCCTGGGTCCGCCACTGGATTTATGTATGCCCTACACAAGAATCCAACAAGCCTCGAGTTGCTAACATTTAAAATCAGTGATGGGACCCACATACGGTTGATTTCCTGGGTTCTTTTCTCCTGCGTCCCGAACGGCAGCTGTGTAGATTTGTAGCGTGTTTTCCGTCCCTATGTTTCGCACTTCTCTTGCTATCCATTTCCTTTGTTTTGCTATATAAAACTATGGTTTACTTCCCTTTGTTCCGAACGGGGCCTCAGAGTCCAAGGTGGAGGGCCCAACCAGGAAATTAGCCGGACCAAAAAAATGCACGCAGTTGGTACAGCTCAACCCATTTGGTACAGCCCAATCCACGCATATTCGCACAGAGAGATCTGACTATTCACGCCCCACCTTTCTGCCTCGACGCCGGTGATCTGGAGCAGCGAACACCTCAACTCCCACGTGCCGGCGGCGCCCGGGGGTGCCTTCACGCTTGGAGGTCTAGCAAACTTTACATCTCTAAACCCTCGGCGGCCTTGACCCGTCAAGTCGAGCCAAGTACCAGCACCGAGCGAGCTCGGCGAGATGATGTCGCCGAAACCCTCCGCCTCTGCTGCAGCGGAAGGCGGCGGGATTGCCTCGACATCTCGCTCCGCGCCCACGGCGAGGTGAAGTTTTTTTTTTTTGCTTCGGTCCGTACCCTGTTTCTCAATCTCCTCATCCCAGTCTTTATCGAAAAAAAAACTCCTCATACCAGTCGCGGCAAGGCACGAGATCTCGCTGCTGGATTTGCGTTTAGGCATTGTTCTTCTCTTTGGTTTTATAGCGTGACCACGCTCATGAGGCGAAACTTGTTCGGAAGTGGCTAAATCAATGGTCAATTTGCGATTGATTTTGCTTCCCCCCTTCGTTTTGCTAGCTCGACTCTTCGCAACTCATTGTGTTTAAGTTATGTGAGGGTCGCACTTTCACTCCAAATACCCTGAATCAGCAGACAGATGCATCATGAGCCTGTCATTCGTAGTAACCAGTCGGTCATTTCAAATTATATTCACTTCAATTCTGGATAAATTGAATATTTTAACCAGGACCAAGGGGAATATGGTCATTTTGTTGTTGTTGGACTGGTTTGATTTACTGGTTGCACACGTATTGTTATGAGAATTAAGTTAGTTCTCAGTCAGGTGACTCATCAGTTGCAACCCATGTTGCAACTCATGGCTCACACAAACCACCAAGTAAATCCAACAGTTTAGCTCATTTTTCTCAGTTGCAACCCATAGGTCGGATCACAATGCAAATCTGATGTTGTAGGACTTGACTGAGCACTAAGCTAGCTGAGAATTAACAAAACCGTTGTTATGAAGGTTTTTAATTGATTTCTTCTCTGCTTGATTTATTGCCCATAGAGGGTTTGTCTTTATATAGTAACTTATAGTGAATCTTATCGGTAATTTGCTTAATGCCCAAACCAAAGCACATCTTCCTAATTTAAAAGATACACTAGCTAATTAAGGGATTGGTGATCTTATCCCATAACTGCGAACTGATCTCCTTGCCATAGTGCTGCCATGTAATTGCACACATACACAACCCAATGTGCGACCTGTCCTCAAGTTGCCACATTTGGACGATGCAGCACCTGGTTGGCCATCACCGGCAGGAGTGGTGGTAACGCGTCATTTAGATTGTAGAGCAGACTATCCTCCGTACTTGAAGTGTTGCCAGCTCCAAAGGATCATTTTATGCCAAAATCGCAAGTGGTTTTATGCCAGCTCAGAAGCTATCCCTTGAGGCCTTGCAAGAACTACCTTGCCAGCATTGTGAAGGTCTCCAAGGTGGACATACGATCACATGAAGCAGGGAGGCCATGCAGTGTATTGGCAGTTGATGTATACATGCTACAACTGTGTACATGGTCTTTAGAGACAACGGTGCATGCATGCCTGCTGCAACATTACCGGAACACATCACCTGGTCTGGTGTCTGGGAGGAGGGCTCGCATAAGCGCAGCCGCAGCCGCAGAGGCTCACGCGAAGGACTACTCTATGGTGCAGATCTAAAAAACTGGGGACAAGGCTGTCATTATAGTGAGCTGTGCCACCTACGATGTTGACTTCTTCTCTGCTGCAGAAGACCTTGGAGGCTATGCAGCAAGCTGCTAAATCCCTATACTTCTCTGCTTGACTTGCAGCTCGTTTTTTAGCTGCTAGCTGGTGAAAGTGGCTGTAGGACACGAGCGGATCATCAGTGAGGTTGCCAGACAGATGATGCTGCAGGTTACAGGAGTATGACAGCTGATGTCGATGGCATCACCTATCAGGATAGCAACACTGAAACCAGTGATATTGGTGCATGAACCAAGGGATCATAACTCAACTATTGGGATGGAGAGAAGAGCCGACGTGGGAACAGAGAGGCGGGTTGTTATTGGTACCTGTGGCTCGCAGGCCCTGCTGGTTGCTGCTGCTTCTCTTCACAGAGCTTGTTTGCGGTGGCTGCTCCTCTTCTGATTACTGCGGCTCTTCTAAATCCTAATGCAGTAACCTCCCTGGGCCTTATCGACTTTAAACTCGTGGGTCTAACGTCCCGTTCTTTTTTCCCCTTTTCTCTTCTCTTTCATATTCATCCTCTCAGCCCACCCAGCTGCTCTGGCCATACAGCATGCTTAGGCGGTGCCTAGTGCACTCTTGAACCTGGATATTTCCATAGTATATGTTCCTTGATCACTGAATAATCGGCTCTTCTTATAAACTACTAAATATTATTTATTAGTTCGAGAGAGACGAGCTAGAACAAAGATGCACAGGGGATCAACATAGAGTTATTTCTGCCCACTTCAGATTTTGAGATACTTTAATTCCCTAACTATTGTGCTCACATTATAATTTTACTTTAGCTTAGCATCTATGACATATTTGATTGACCAAACAGTTTTGATTCGTTGCCGTTGTGCAGGTCAACACCATTGCAAGTAATTAATATTTTTGGAAACTTTGTTAGAATTTGGTCTGTGTACTCGCTATATAGCTACCTATCCAGTAGTGGGGATTCAATAGTTGGCTTTATCTTCAGTTGCCTTGTCCCAGCTTCAGTTATTTTCTTAGTCTTACAGAAGCCTTGGAAAGGCCGGCCTCTGCCCAACTCACAGGTTTGTGTACATCTTCTTTTGAGATTATGTTGCCTGCTATTGTTCCTGCTTTTCATTTATTTATATATTTCTGCATGGTTTATTTCAGGTTGTTCCTACAGTTATCAATGGAGGAATTCTGGCATTATACTTCGTGTTGTGGGGCAAAGGACTTCTTGCTTGTGGACCACTAGTGTAAGTATGCTGTTCTTTGAACACTTTGATGTGTATTGTCCGTAAGGATGTAAAAAATGAGTATCTGGTGCCTGGTCAGCCTGGAGCAAAACCTCTGTCTACGCACACAATTATGCAAACCGTACTTTGAGCCAGGAAAATGAAATCCATTTGTTAGGTCCACGTCCTTGGAAACAACCGCTCTCCTTAGTTGCTGGTGTCTCATAGATCTAACATACGGTAATCCTCGCCTTATTGGATGGATAACTGAGGAAAAATGTTAGCATTATTGCATTTGGAGGGGCTAACTCAATGCATTTCCGAACACTTTAATATGAAATCAGGATTATCAAAAGCTAAACACCATGCAAGTATTCTCATTGCTTTTACATCCTAGTTATTATTAATAAAAAGTGTTTGCACTAAGCTGCATTTTTCTCTTGTTGAATCTAGTGCTTTGCTGGCGGAGTATGCAGGTGCTGTTCTTGGAGTTCTCTCTGCTGCTTTATATGGAAGGAAAGTTAATATATGGAAAAAGGCAAGTTGTTGATATCTTATATTATTAAATTTTGCTGATTATATATTTTCTTTAGAGGAAATAGCTGCGGTTTTTATTCAAGATGCCCGTGGCTAAAAGGTTCACAATACAATCTGGAGCACTAATGAACCGAGTTTTACACACTTCACTACCGCAGCCTTCCTTAGCTAAACTGTGAGCCACACCTCCTTGCCCACCTGATCGAATGGTCATCCAACTCTCGAAGCATTGATTTGATTTCCTCTATCAATGGTCCATGCATGGACCTGTCTTTCTGAATGCTTGTTAGCTTCGTCACCACTCCCATATTGTCTATTTCAAGAACCACCCGAGACAGGTTTAACCCTTTCGCCAGGGACATCGCGCTCTTGCAAGCTTGCAGCTCTGCATGCTCGGGGTAGGGAGGGGGAAAATGTCATGCTACAGCTAGAAAGTGTGCATCGTGGTCGCAGGCAACCACTCCTCCACCGCCTTTTCCGAGGCACTTCCCATTAGCTCCATCGGCATTAATCTTTGTCCACCCTTCTGCTGGAGGAAGCCAGCACTCCTTCACTCAAGCTTACTTGATTCCCTGGCATCATTTCTTGCAAGCCACATCTGATACAAAGCCATGAGTGTAAATTCGATCTCACCATCTGAAGCTGTCCCAATCCATTCCAATAGCCAGTTTAAAAGATCACGCTGGGCACGAACACCTTCTAGTGGATCTTGTGCAGCCAGGGCGTCAGCACGCAGCGGGTGTCAAACTTGCTGCGAATGTGGGCACTGCCAGAACCGGTGAAGAGCTGTCTCTTCCTGACCACATGCAACACTGCAGACCCTGCCGGCTTGTGCATAACTAACTCACCATGCATCCAAATATTTGGACTGATTTCTACATATGTGGCACCCTGACCTACACGATTGTCTAATGAATAATAACTGTTATTCATATGGAGGGGCTAACTTTTATGCACAAGCACTGGCACTGTTGCCTTGCCACTATGTTCAGCATAAATGCTGTTTTGTAACAAATACCAAATCTGTCACCATTGGTCCAACATATTTTAGCGTTAGTCTTCTGATGATTGTGCATACAAGGATGAAAACGGAGCATAAAGTTTCCGACTATTCCACCGACAAAGAGAAACAGAAATGAAATGTGGAAGCGGAACAGCATTTTCTGGCGGAGCGGCCACAGAAAGTCAGAAACTGAATTCTGTTTCCGTCAAACACGGAACTTTTTGTGTTAGTGTGGCTGTCATGGTTTTTTGTTGGCCTAGTCCAGCAAGCCTTTACCAACCTCTATGACACGGGACCATCACAACCAATTCTACTATATAATCATCCCTCCAGCCTTCTTCCCTAATAGAGTAGGTGTTGTTGCGCAACCTAGTGTTAGAGACACCAGAATGCTTCCACGGTGTCGCTGTGTCGCCCATCCACCCTCCGCTTTTGTACCCGCGTCTGTACCATATTCGGTTCGTATCTGTTTCCAGCAGTAACTGTTTCCGTATTTGTTCCGTGGTTTCTGTATTTGTTTCTGCTTCTGCAAAAAAATATGGATACAAATGTGCAGCACTCAGTTCTGTCCGCTCCGTTTTCATCTCTACCTGTGCGCATGAACATTCAGATGAGCATACTTGTGTTTTCTTTTTCAGTAAGGCCACCTGTGTGAAATCTCATTTTGGAATTATGGTTAGATTGTTGGATGCATAGCAACTGCCGAATTCCCTTTGTCATCTTCAGCTGAATTTGATAAAACATGGTAGAGTTTCTTGGCCTTGTAGATTGGAGGGCTCGCTGGTATGCTGCTAGCATACTATCTGTTATCAAATGGTTGGGCTACAAGAACAAATTCACCTCTATGTATCCTGTTGCAATATTCTGACCTGAAATGGTATACTTTGCATAAGTATAGAGTTTTTCGCGGTTCAAAGTTGCTCAAAACTTTAGAATAGTAAGTATCTTTGCGTATATTGGACACCTGCAAATGGCGTTGGGAATCCTTGACTTCATACAGATAGCTTCGGAAGTGAACGTCTGGAGAAGGCTACACAAATTACTGGAATGAAAGAAATGGTTGTGCCAATTACTGCTGGAATTTTGTCTGCCTTGAGGAGAGTATTAGCTCGGCGAGTGTCTCTCAAGGTACTCTAAACTAGAGTAACCTTCTATCATGAATGATGAAGGCCTTCTATTTACTCTATGCTTACACAGTATTTATATGAATAAATAATCACCATCACTTTATTCGTCTGCAGAATCAACTTAAAAGACGACTTCATGCAATAACTGTTGCTTCTGCCACATGTTTTCTTTTTCCATTTGCAATGTGGGATACAATTCTAGTAAGTCTACATTGTTTATGCTCTAGTATGCAAACTTCCAGTGGGTTTGTAGTTTCTTCACCCTTTTTGTTTGAATGTAGTAATAATCGTTTTGTTGGTTGCAGGGTTCAGCATCAGACAGCATAGTTAAACTACAGCCTCCAAGCTGGGCATACTTGAGTACTGCATTGTTTGGAATGGTGCTTATATTCTATGTGGACAATGTTGCTGAGGAAAAGTAAGATTTTTCTTGAAAAAAGGAAAAATAAATTTTGATTAGTTTAAAATAGCTCAAATTCTCCCATCAGATTCTTATGGTACTGTATTCAGTATAGTTAGTTCTTGTTTTAATGTCAGCTCGACACACATAAGATTATCTGCTAAAACATGTTATCCCTTCAATGCCTTCATGATTAATAATCATATGAAACTAGTATTTCCATTTCTTGAATTCCCCTTGTGTTACATGTTGTTTCTGGCATTCACATTAGTTAAACATAAGAGATGACCTACCTATTTAGTTAAGTCCTATTTGCTTCGTCATAATAATATTTACTCTACTGTAATTCACTCTCTTGCAGATTGCATCTGGTCTTCTCTTCTCCAAGGCACTTGATGATTTCAACAGGTTGCATCATTGTTATGGAGATATTGTACAAAATGGATTTCTCCCCTCTAGGTTTTCTGGTTTGTTCTTTGATTTTGGGATTTGGTGAGTTCTGAGGTCTCATCCTTTTTTACTGAATTCTAAAGTTTCTCTCAGAACTCTACTATGCAAATTATACAACATTTACTTGTCCATTTACAGAATATTCTGATTCTTTTACTGGCCATTCGGTCTTCAAGAAGTTATGATGTCTTCATTCTTTTTTATTCAGTGCGATAATAGATGTCCTTCTTTAGGTATTTTGGAAGCAACCTCCCTAGAGCGCTCAAAGAAAAGCCCATTAGAGGCACATGAACTGTCAAATGGATCATTTCACAATCAGTTGCCAGTTTCAGCACTTCCAAGCTAGAACGACGCTGTGGTACGTAGTAAAATGAAGGCGGGATGTCTGAACGTCGAACAGTGGATCTCTGTGAAAATTTGAATTACACTAACTTATCATACATTGATAAGTCTTGTAATGTTATAATCTAGTCATTTGACTGAGACAACAGGTTAGCTCTGTCAAAATTTTGAATTACCATCCGCTTGTCATATTTTGAATTCGATAAGTAAAGTCTCCTGATTTTACATGTTCTGCCAGTCTCCTAATATGTTTATCTCGTCACTGACTTTCCATAAGTTTGAACTCCATGATTTTTTTTAATTAGCATCCACTGTGCGTACATCCATGATCCATCTATACTACTCATAAGAGTAGGAACTTCAGTAACTAATTCATTAATTAGGCAATCATGTTCAAGCCCTCTCGACTGGGTGTGCTCATAGCTCATACGCGGCCATATTCTGGACGTGTGCAAGAATTGTGACGGTGCCCGCTTCAGTGCATCTTTTCACCACTGGTTGGGCCAAATCGCAGGTGTCGTTGTGCGCTTGACAGAGCAACCAGCAAGGGCCATGCCACATATGTTGGTCGCCATTAATTGCATGCATGGACAAAAAGATATATAGATCAGTTATTTAACTCGAAAAGAACCCTATACTGGTATCTACTTATGCGTGTAAACTGATGCGTGCCTAAGCTAGTAACTTTTTTTTTTTTTGAGGAAACGCAAAGGATTCTTTGCGTTTTATTTCATTGGAGAGAGAGAGTTTGTTTACAACCTCCTAGGAGGGTTACAGGTGTTTAAATCAGAATTACATTTAGTGCACCTCCCAGGTGGACGGCAGAACTACTCGAAGTCCTTTGGCGCCAGCTCTAGCCCACAGCCTGGCCTCGTTCTTGATGCTCTCGATGAGGGTGTGTAACGAGGGTTGGGCTCCTTCGAACACGCGGTCGTTGCGGTGCTTCCACACCATCCATGGCATCAGCAAGGCAATCGAGCCTAAGCCTTTGCACAATTAGTTCGGCGTGCCCTGTTTTGCTTGCAGCCACCAGTCCATCAGCGAGTTCTCCAATTGGGTGCAGGGATGGTGAATCGAAGCCATGCTTGTCTTGCAAAGGGGCACGCCAGCATTAGGTGATGTAGGGTTTCTGGCGCCTAATCGCAAAATGGGCAGTGGGGAGGGTGCTGCAAACCGCGCCGTGCGAGCGGCGCGAGCCTGTCAGCGGTCCAACATCGATCCTGGTCAGCAAGCCTGTGGAAAAATTTGACGCGAGGGGGTGCCCAGTTCTTCCATATCAGTTTCCAGGAGAAGCTGGTCAATGAGCCTTGAAAGGTCACGACGTAGCATGATTTGGCCGAGTACGCTGGCCGTCCACCTCCAAATTAGTTGGTCCGGTGTCGCCGTCAGCTGTGTGTGCTCGATCAACTGCCAAATTTGCAGGTATTGTCCAATTTCTTCAAGTCCCAGTGCCCCATGGATGTCGCGCGCCCAACTGTTGTCGTGCAGTCCAGCCGCGACGGTCCTGGCTTTGCGCCTTCTGTTGGGAACGCAGTTGAAGAGCAGCGGCGCGATCTCACTAATGGCGCGGTCGTTGATCCATCTGTTGGTCCAGAATTTTGCCGTCTCGCCATCGCCCACCGCCATGTAGGTGGAGATGAAGAACAACCCGCGTTCCTCTGCAGAGAACTGCAGGTCCAAGCCGTGCCAAGCTCGCTCGGTGTCAGTACGTGAGAGCCATAGCCATCACATACTAAGTGTGAGCCCTGTCCGCTCGAGGTCTTGGGCGCCGAGGCCACCCAGGGCAATTGGGCGGCAGACCCGACGCCAGTTGACATGGCAGTGTCCGTCGTTCGCTGCGGCAAGAAGCCGTGTTCGATCTTTTCAATCTGCCGCAGTGTCTTCTTCCGCGGCGCGAAGGCGAGCAGCTCGTGCAGGGGGATGGCACCCAGGGCTGATTTGACAAGGGCGAGGCATCCAGTTTTGCTCATCAGTCCCGATTTCCATGTCGGCAATCTAGCCGCGATGCCGTCTACCATGGCTGCAATTCCACTGCTGTGGGGTGGCGCAACGTGAGCGGTATGCCCTGGTACTTGATTGGGAGCTCCACAATTGGGCAGCCGAGAATGGTGATGACCGGCAACACCTCTTCCGTGTCGCAGTGCAGGAGAGAGGCCGAGCTTTTGGTGAAGTTCACCTTGAGGCTAGAGGCGTTCCCGAACAGCTGCAAGATCTCTTTGATTGTGATGACATCCGTGGGCGTGGGGTGGCAGAAAAGCATCACATCGTCGGCGTATAAGGAGATGGTCGGGATCTCTCGCCACGGGTGCAGCGGGCTGAGGATGCCGCTCTCAATTGTTCGCTTGATGATCTTGCCTAGGACATCAACGGCGAGGACGAAAAGCTGCAGCGACAGCGGGTCACCCTGCCGCAGGCCGCGTCGTGCCAGATCGAAGGGCCGGCCTCGCCGTTGATCAGGACGTGCGTGCTTGAGGAGGAGAGGAGGATGGCGATCCACTCCAGGAACATTTTGTCGAAGTTTTATTGGCGTAGGAACTCGAAGAGGTATGGCCAGGCGAGGGAATCGAACACCTGTGCGAGGTCGAGCTTGAGCAAAAGCTGCGGCGCGCCGAGCTGGTGCAGTAGCCGCGCTAATTGCTTGACCAAGATGAAGTTGTCGTGTAGGATGCGGCCCGGGATGAAGGCGTTCTGATTTTGGCTGACGAGCTCATCCAATTTGGGAGCAAGACGCAGCGATAAGAGTTTGGCCAAGATCTTGGCCACCAGGTGGATCAGGCTGATCGGTCGGTAGTCGTTCAGATGGTGCGCATCGGCTCGCTTGGGCACTAAGGTGAGTAGCGCCTGGTTTAGTTTAGTGAATTCGCGGCCTCGCAGCTCGTACAACTGCTGGAATGCGTCCACGAAGTCCTGCTTGACCGTTCCCCAGCATGCTCACAGAAATTCTGCCGTGAAGCCGTCCGGGCCCGGCGCCTTGCACGCGGGCAGACGTTTGACGACGTTCCAGATCTCTTCTTCGCTAAAGGGCGCGTCGAGGTCACCCAAGTCGTGTTGCTCAATGAACTGCGGCATGTTTAGCGTGTGCTCGCGCTCAATTGCGGTGTCGAGCAATGTGGCGTAGTGCGCAAAGGCCGCCGCGGCCATGTCCTCATACTCTGTGTACACTTGGTCGCCGGCAGCGATGTTGTGAATTCTGTTCTTTTGTTAGCGATAGGTACACTGACGGTGAAAAAAGGATGTGTTTGGCGTCGCCATCTTGAAGATTTGCGATCCGAGACCGTTCTCGTGCGTTCCACCGAGGCCAAGCCGAGATAGGTGAGCTTAAGCTTCTTATGAAACCATGTCTCGTGCGGCGTCAGGTGACAGGTGACGCTCTTCCTGTGCCTTGTCGAATCGCGAGATCAGCTCGTGAGCGATCGCCATTTTCCCTTTCACGTTCCCCACCGTGCGGGAACTCCAGCTGGTAAGCCCACAAGCAGTGGCTTGCATGCGTCTCATGAGGCGTCGAAAGGGATCGACGTCGTCGATCGATGTCCAGGCCACGGTGACAGCCTCGTGGAATCCATCCATCCGCAACCAGTCCTCGAAGCGGATTCGTCATTTCTTGACTGGCTGCAGGTAGCAATCAAGCAGCAGCGGGTTGTGATCCGAGACCACGCATGCCAGGCAGCGGAGCTGGCAGCTTGGGTGCATGTCTTCCCGGTCAGAGGTGCAGAAAACCTGATACAAGTGTACCAGGGTGGGTGGCGATTGGTTTTTAGCCCAGGTGTAGTGGCGCCCGACGAGATAGACCTCCTTGAGCATGAGATCGTTTAGCAGGCGCCGAAATCTGCCCATCATGCGTTTGTTAACGTTATCGTTGTTCTTGTCCTCGTCGCGGTAAACAAGGTTGAAGTCGCCGCAGATCATCCAAGGACTTGGGCAGGCAACGCATATGTCCCGTAGTTCTTGGAGGAACTCGATCTTGTCAGCATCGGCTTGTGGCCCGTACACAGCCGTCATCCACCACGCCGCGGTAGTGTCTGTGGAGGCCTTGACCGTGATCGCGTTCGTAGAGAACGACGCGTCCGAGATGGTCACAATGCGGCTCTTCCAAGCGAGTAAGATGTTGTGGCGCGTGCCCTGTGCCGGCAAGTAGACATATTCGTCGTACTCGGACCCTAGAGCCTCTACAACAACCGGTGAGCAGATCAAAGTCATTTTAGTCTCCTAGAGGCATACAATTGGCGCGCCAGCGATATCAGTTATCGAGAGCACGGTGAGGCGACGCGTGCGGCCGTTGAGGCCACGCACATTAGACACAACGATCTTAAGGCCCTGATCCATTAAACATGGATCGACGGTGGTGAAGGTGAAGCGTGTGATCTACGTCTCGCAGGCGATGTCGACGTTGGCCGAGAGGATCGGCGATGGAGCCACAGTCTTCGGAATTTCATGGTCGATGAGCTTGGCAATGGCGGTGAGCTTGGCGAGAGCAAGATCGGCGCGGCGAAGACGCCGTCATAGGCTTTCATCTCGGCGGCGGTGATTTTCTGGTTCAGACCCACGATTCCGAGGGTATGAAGGATCTGCACTTGTGCTCTGCGCTCGGTCGTGGGTGGCGTGGAGGCCGAAGCGGCGGTTGTCGATCGGCCGCGGCGGGCGGGGGTGAAACTCAGGGGTCGTCGCGACTTCTTTCCAGGTGCAGGCAGCGCCGTGTCAAGGTGCTTGGCCGCTTCCGAGAGGAAGGAGCCAAGGGTCAACGAGTGTGTGGTGGCGGTATGTTCCTTGGAGCGGCGGAGCGTGACCGGCGGCGAGGCGAAACGGCCAGGGGCCGAGCGCGGATCGCCGGATTGGACCATGGCGCTCATAGCAGCGTTGTTGGGCTCCGGGGTCCCATGCTTTGTGGTGGGCCGCAGCATGGGCTGTCGTGGGCTTGCTTGCTGGTCCAGGTTGGGCGGTGGAGGCCCATCTTCACGAATCCTCTCAGGGCAGGGGGCGGGAGATTTGGCACCAACTGCACTCTGCATCTGCACGTCATCCGTGCCATGCTCATACTGCGGCAGGGACCCCGTGGATCGGTCCATGGAACCGTCCAAGGCGGCGCCAGGCGCTGACGGAGACGGAGCAACAATTTGGCCCGACCGTGGATCTGCATCGATGCCCATGTCGCTTTCCTGGGACAAAGCGGCCTGATCGCTCGACAGTCCTTGGCTTGATGCAGCAGAACTGGACCCAGCATGATCCTCGGGAGCCCCTATTTGCCGCGTTTAGCGGCGCGAGGTCGCCGTGCCGCCTTGAGGAAATAACATGGGCTGAGGCCCATCTCGGATCGCCCCGCATCTAGCCATCGTCGTCAACGTGCTCGCCTCACCATTGTCAGCGCTTATTGTCGCCAGGAATCCCCCGCCACCGTCGCCGGTCTAACCGCCTGCTACCGCCACCCGCGGTCGGTGCCTCTACCGCGTCGCCTCGCCGCACCGCCCTGCGCAATCCACCCCCACCGCCGCTGCGCCACCGCCCGGGCCTCCCTCAAAACCCCTTCCGGCGAGCACCCCCACCCCAATTCTAAATCACCTTAGCCGGCGAGCTTCCCAACCGTACCCGCTCCCGAACTCCCACCCTACCAGTTAAGGTTCTTCCTCGCCTCCGCCGTCGACGGCTCGGCCCGCCGCGTCGTCCCTGTCTCCGGCGAGGTCCTGGCCTCAGCTCTGATGGGGCACCACGCCAGCCGTGTCGTCCCCGTCGTCAGTGAGTTCTGCGGGCACCTGTCTTCGTCTTCCTTCTGTACGATGATGCGCGAGTGACGGGTATGCCCAGATATAGCGAGGGAGTGGTTGCGGCGTGAGCGAGAGGTGCCGCTTAAGGCGGCAAATAGGATTTGCCCTGATCCTCTGCATTGCCCTCTAGCACGGCAAAAGGCGTGGAGTTTGAATTTTGGGCAGGCTCGGTCAAGGATTTTGCCAATGGGGAGCTGCCAGTTGTGCGTGTCAGTAGGCTCACAGGATCTGTCAGGGCACCGTCCGTTGGCAAATCAGCATTGCTCGCCTGGCCCGTCTGGGTTGCACGCTTTACCCACTGCTGGGTTTTTCCTTTTTTGGCGCCATGACGAGGAATGCGGGGCCCACGTTGTCCTGGCCAAATCAGCATCTCCACCGGCGCATGTGAGGTGGACGGCGCCGCCGCCGTGCGTCGTGGAGCTTGCCATCTTCGATTGACCGCCAGGCCGTCGGCCCTTGACGTGTCGTTGCCGGCGCGCCAGCCAGCGGCGTCCATGGCCATGCCGTCAGCACAGCCGGGAGGGTGGCCGTTTGTACGCTGCCGCCTGCGGCCGTGGCGTCGGGCGCGCCCTGCACCAGGCCCAGGGCCATTGTTGCTGCCGGCGTCTGCTCCATCATTATGTCCATGGCCATCGTCTTGGTTGGCGGCGCGACGTTGAGCTCTGCCGTTCTCGAGCCAGTGCCGTGTGGGGAAGTGCCGTGTGGCGATCGGTTATGTGAGCGTCCGGATGGATGGCGCACCAGTGCCGTGTGGGGACGGGACGTGCTCGACGATCTCGAGGGTGGCGCTGCGCCTAATGCTCGCTGGGTCATGCATGCGGCCGGCGAGGCAGAAGGTGGCGAGGTCCTCTTGGGAACGTGTGCGAGGGTGGAGGCGCTCGATCCAGCAGCTCGCGCCGAGGATGTGCTCCGCTGTCGACACGTGCCAGGCATGAGAAGGGATGCCGCAGAGCTCAAGCTCAACGCAGTGTTCGAACTTGCACCATGGGCGGATGGCGAGGGAGAAGCGGGGGCCGCGAACGAAGTGATCTCCATTGAGGCGGTCCTTGTTGGCCATGGAGCTGAAGAGGATCAAGAAGTCCTCAGGGTGGTGCGTGTGCACCGTGAAGTCGCCGTCGACGAGGTCAAACATGTTGTAGAGTAGCTCGGCAACTTCATTGGCAGCGACGCGCGGGCGCGTGCCAATGATGGATGTCACCATGGCGTGTGTCAGGACCGTCTCGGCTTCCTCCATCTCAACGGAGCGTGACAAGATGACACGCACAGGCTCGGGAGCGTGCGCAGCGGCCATCAGCGCTGCAGGAGCCTGGAGGAGAAGAGGCGGAGGTGGTGGCGGGTTGGTGGCTTGGCTTGGCGTGGTCCTTGGTCCGGCAGAGGGGAGCGCATCCTGCGTCACGGGTCGAGCTGGCCCGGGGCAGCGCTCTGACGGAGCACTTTGCAGTAGCGGGAGTCATGTCCAGAGATCTGGCAGTGACGACAACTGATGTCATTGGTGCAGTTGCGCACCCTGTGGCTGTGGTCGAGGCAGCGGAAGTAGAGGCCGGCAAGCGCCTCCGGCGAAGGGCTGCGCTGGTGTTGCGGCGGTGGGCTTCGCCTAGCCGGGCGGCGTGTGCGCCTGCGCCAACGGCGCGGCTCCTAGAATCCGTCTGCGTCGACCACGGCGCCGCCACACACGGTGGACCTCGGAGAGAGGCCCAAGGCGCGTCTTGGCTGGCTGGGGGGAGCTGCCGCGCTGGGGCCTGGGCGCTGGCCCGTAAGCACGGTGGCGTGGGCAGGAGGAGGTGTGCGGGCACGGGGAGGGGTGCAGGCGACGTCGCTGTACGGGCGGCCGGAGGAGCGCGCGGAGGACTCGCTCTCCGAATCGAGCCAGCGCTCGCCGGAGGAGACGCGGTCGTTAGAGAGGGTCACTCTGCGGTCAGCGGCGGCAGCGCTTGGTGGCGACATGGCCGGAGGGCTGGGTGGAGGTTGTGGCTGGGCTGGGAGGGTCGTCGGCGTGGGTCGCCGGCGGCGGATTTGGTGACTAGGCTAGAGGGTGGGAGCGGGGAGAGGTGGGGGAGGAGCCATCCAGCTATCATTCATACTGAATGCACTGTTGCCGCAAAGCTCAAAATTTTCTGACCATGGCCCTCAGGAAGATCATGAACAGATGAAGAATGGCTGCACAAAAAATCAGACCTGGAGTGCTCCCGACGACCCCCGAGTCGCACCTAGGCCGGCGCGACCGTATCGTGGTCGTTAAAAAGTTTCTGGTATGAGCGCCTGGGTCTTGATCTTGGTACGGTGGCGGGTACGGCGAGTTGCCACCATACCGCATATCGTTATCGCTCCTGCCTCTTTTCTGCGTCTCGGAGTACGGTCACGGGTGGCCGTACCGCTGCTCGTTAAGAAATATTGTAGCTCATCATTTTTCGAAGTGTTTCATTTTCTTTATCCATCTGCGGTAGGGTCACATCTGAACGTTACGCCATTCGTTATCTCCAGTGGATTTTCTGTGCAAAAACATGTATTCGAGCTAAAATAAAAGTACCGTCACGTGGTACGGTCGTTACGGGCGTATTGGTGGTCGTTAACTTTTACCGTAGCTCAAAATGGCTTGTTTTCTTCGGAAATTTTTCTAAGGACCTGAAATGTTAGTCCTTTGCACCATTTTAGCAAAAATATAGAGACATAGGAAGTTCGGTGTTCTAAATAAATTTTCATACTCCCTCCGTTTCTTAATGTAAGGTCTATAGTTTTTTGAAGAAAAATTCATAATATAAGGTGTATTTGTTATAAATGGACAATTTGACCCATCAAAGAATAAAATCTAGTCTCAAAAGAGAGATTTAACGGATTGTATTTATTTTGTGCCTACAAAGAACTCATCTCTCGTGATTTTTTTTTCAGAAAGAAAATTAGTCCACTCTATGCAAAATACATTGTCTTAATATTCGTACAGAAAACTATACACCCTACATTCAGAAACGGAGGGTGTAATAAATAACAAAGTTACATGTTGTTCCTTTCCGATATTTGAACACTCTTCAAAATAAAAAATAAAACTAAAGCTAAAAAACCTTCATTTCAGATCGGTTGCCTCCTATGAAGCGCTTCTATTTTCGATCGTTTAGCTTGACCGAAGTGGTGCTCAACTGGGATTTAATAATGGAGTCCCCATTCCAAAATAGTTTTCCTTCAGCGCGATGATCCTGTTGGTGTAGACCTTGAATTTCTTCTTCCCGGGAAATGAACAACAAAGGAGTCACGCGAGGGTAATTAAAACCTCACTGTCCCCTCATGCAGATTAATCAAAGTTTTGACGAGAGTGGACTTTTGGCTCCCGAGCTACATGGAGCTCGTTATTTTGAAAAAAATCGAAATTCATATTTTGAGTTTCCAAAAATCGCGCAAAAAATCACGCGTGTAGATAGTCTCGAGACACACAAGAGTGAATTTTTTTGACTTCAAATTCGTTGTATTTTGGGAAAAAGACAAATTCCGACAGATTTCAAAATTTTGAATCCGGGTATTTAGATCCAGAAATTTGTCTTTTAGATCTAGCCCAGAATAATTCGAATTTGGATTGGAAACTTGGTACGAGATCTGCATATTATCTACATCTGGATTTTTTTCATGATTTATGGAAACTTAAAAATGTCGATTTTGAATTTTTTTTAAAAAGAGCTCCATGTAGCTCGGGTTCTAAAAGAGGTTTTCGAAGCTTTGACAGTTTATAAAAAGGTCTACCAAGTATTATAGGAGCTATAGAATCTTCTGACATGTCTAGTATTACAAGATCAAGGAGTGCAAGGCTCCAAATTTGTACCACAATATTTTCGTTAATGCCCACGGCCTGTTTAAATGTTGAATCAGCTAGGTGAAGTTTAACCTCAGTTTTAGGTATAGTAGAAACACTTGCACCAAGATCACACAGTGCAATAATCTTATTGATACCTATACTAATTTTAGTTGTAGGCTTAAATATTGTATGGTTGCGCAACGAAAAGCAAAAAAAATCGCCACTACGCAACAATCAAAAGATCTATCTATGCAGGTACAAGTAACAGGGTTAGATCTGTTCGTTACCAACACCATGACGCGGAAATAGATGATGAACCCTGATGAAGATCCTCAGGGCTAAGCCTAGCGGTGAGGATGTCGCCGATTCCCGATCCAGTCTTCTAGGTTCAACCGAGCGAGAGAAAGGATCCCACGCGTTATCCCTCTGAGGATGTGCACGCATCTATATCCTCTAGTCTAGCAGAGCTTCGCCATCCAGGGCTAAAAACTACTGGTGAATGCTAATGGTGGAGTTCCCAACACATGGGAGATAGATTAGATCTAGATCTTAAGGGATAGGACACCTAAAAAACCCGTGGATCCTACTCATGAGGGGGGAGGGGCACCTCCACAACTCAATGCGTGGGAGGAGGTGTGCCCCTCCCTCCTTTATATATAGGGGGTGGGAGGGTGTGGAGGCGCAGCCCTCCCCTAGGGCCGGTCACACAAGTTGCCTTCCCCCCCCCCCCCCCCCCCTCCCCCCTCCCAAGGAAAAGTGGGAAACCCTAATGGGCATTTTCTGGCCCAAATAGGCCATGCCACTTGGGAGGCAGCCCAGGGAGGGTCTAGCCGCACCGCTTCCCCATGTGGTGCTAGCCACGTTGGGAAGCCCGGGATCCCTCCCAACACTTCCTTCCCTCTCCAGAGCTTGCCTGATTAAATCCCGAACTGGTATTTCCACTTTACAGAATTATTCCCGAAATTAAAGCAACATCATATAAACCTATTTATATGATCCGGGACATACGATGTCCACATATCAAACCTCCGAAAGAGTATTACCTCTCTCTCTCTCTCTATATATATATAAACCCACATCATTAGTTGACCACATCCCTGCCCGCACCCTACCCCGTCCTCGCATCCTCCTCCCCAACCCACGCTCGTTGCCATTGCTCCAGGCTCCAGCTCTGCCTCCTAGATCTAAAGGCCAGGGCACCGACGGCCGGCGCCGCCACCATCGTACCCGGGCAGAACCGCCTGCTGCCACGCCTCCCTCACCCAAATCCCGCCCCTGAAGCCGGCTTGCCATCCCCTGCTCCGCCTCCCTCACCCAACTCCGGCGCGGCGCCCCGCCCGGCCATAGGCGCGGCTCCTGTCGCGCGCGGTACCCCGTTCCGTCCACCACCGCCGCTGGTCTCCTCTGCTGCTGCGGGCTCCATGGATCGAGAAACCTCCGAGCGATGCCCCCGCATCACTTGCTTGCCAGTGGAGTGGGTGGTGGTCTGCGGCCGGACGCGGACGAGTGCAGAGCGCTGCCGGCGGTGCGCAGGTTCACCGACCGTCGGCAGAAAAACCAGAGGCCGGAGGGATGGGGGCGGTGCCGGATTGGGGGCCGCGGTGGTGGAGGGCGTCCTCCGTGCTCTCCATCACGAGCCACGAAGGTGGAGCTGGGTCACGGGAAGGCCGCGCAGTGGAAGGGATCGCGGGCCGGCGAGGTCTCGAGCGGGGGCGGCGCTGGGGAGGAGCCCGTGGTGCCAGGGGGAGCCACGCCGGCGGTGGAGTCAAGTCGCCCTGGGCCGCCGCAGATGGCTCCGTGCCCCTCCTCCTCATCCACCGCCATGGTCCTCCCGCCGCCGCTCCGGCCAGCGTTTCGATTAGGCGGAGATGCCGCCACCCCGCCTCGATTTTTCCGCCGGGGGAGTGCAATCCGACGCCTCCCGTACCGATTCCTGGCTCACGCGTGGTCGCCGAAGAAGAAGATTTGCTGGGACCTCGCACTTCGAAACTGACGCCGTCGTCGCCCCGAATCCTCCGGCCGTGCTCGCCTCGCCTGCATCGCGCGGAGCCGGCAAATCCCCTGCATCCGCAGGTCGGCGGCGCCCCCAGCACACGTGGCCGAGAACGCGCAACCAACACTCCAAACTGCCGGTGCCGGCCATCCATGCCGGCAGCACGCCACCAACGGAGAGCCCCACGGCCCAGCTCGGTTCTTGTCGCCGACGATGGCGATCTGCCGCCTTGCCTCACGGCGGTGCGAGCCGCCCCGTCTCCCCGCACCACCGCAGCTTCCTCTACTCGCGGCCGCGCCGGTGAGGCAGGAGCAACTCCTCCGCCGCCCCGGCCCTCTCTCTGCTCCCGTCGCCGTGGCCTAGATCCAGCGCCGGCGGCAGGGCGCCCAGTCTTTTCCCCGCTGCCGTCTGCTCCACCGTGAATCTCACCGCCACGAAGAGGCATCCATGGCGGTACGGTTTCGGGCGCGTGCCACGATGCCTTCTTTTCTGTTCCTTTGGTGGTTTTTTCACTGATGACAACGCTGATAGTACTGGTCACGGGTGTCTTTTTTCGTGCTTATGGTGAACGGATGCGAACGGAAGCAAACGGTGGCGCGAATCACAGAACCATATCGGACGATTTTAAAGGCATGCCTAGCTATCACCCTTGTTAGGAAATCCACGTCCTATATATATATATATATAGAGCAGGACTATTCTAGACAACCCCTTAAGAGTTGTCTAGAATAGTTATTCTAGTCAACTTTCCTACCCTAATGACTTTCTTATCCCGACCCGGACCCATCTAAATCAGTTTCTTCCACCTGCACCTCACCCACCCGACCTCACCGCTCGTTGACCCACTTCCCAACCGCCGTCGTTACCCACCCCGTCCCCGGCGCGGTACCTGTGCTCCTCCATAGCGAGCAGCCCCAGCTCGTCGCCGCCGGACGGGAGGCCGCGCCCCGCATCCACCCCTTTCCGCCGGGAGACATGGCCCTTTCCCCACCGTCCCGCGCGGTTCTGTGTCGCGGGAGTGAGCGCCGCCGCCTCCCTGCTCCGCCCGCGCGACGGCCGCCGGCCTGCCTCCACCTCCAGCTCTGGCCGCCGAGCATGACACCATGTCGCATCCCCGTAGTTGGCCTCCACCGCACGCCGCCCTCCCATCCCTTGCCTTCTTCCTCGTCCTGATTCCCATCGCCGGCCGGATCCGCCACGTCCGCACATCCACGCACACCGGCGGCCGGAGCTCCGTGCGCCTCCTGATTTTGGTCGCTGGCCTGAGTCGCCGTGTACTCGCATCCACGCGCCGGCGGCTGGGCCTCCGCAGCCACCAGTCCTGCTTCCCATCGGCGGCAAGGGCGTCCGTGTGCCCTCATCCAGATGCGCCCCCTAATCCCGCTGAGGCCATTGTTGCTCTGAACCTTCATTCGACACAGCAACAAACTACCGATGACGCTGCTCTGAACCGCCCCGACCCAGTCTCTTTTGATCGGCCCGGCATGCCCTCATTGACTAAGAACGGGGCGAGCAGCGGCAGTTCCGGTGTGCGGCAGCGGCAGTCAACCGCGTCTGGCCGTGCGATTCACTGGCCTGGACGCCCGGTGTGCGCAACTCTGGACAACCGTGGCGCCGTTGCATGCGTCCCTGCTGGGATTCCTGCTCTGGACAGCCCTCCATGCGTCCCTGCTCTGGACAGCACGCTATACGTGCCTTGTATCTCTCTCAAAATAGGAAGTTCAAATTATAATAGTGTGCACTGGGCGCAGTTGCGTGAGTGAGCAATTCGAAAAACAATGGATTTCAGTTTAGTTCACTTTTGTTTCTGCAGTTTAGTTTTTCCGCTGATGTTGTTCCCGTCAGAGTTCAATCCAGCAAAACAAATGGTGTAAGTTCAGTTAGTGCAGTTTCTTATGGCCGACACAATATGTGGGAGATAGTTGCAGTTCTGGAGCAAGATCTATGTGTGTTGCTGGCTCCCACGATGGTCAACTACTAACAGTTTGCAATTTTTTTGATTTGTGTTCATATCTATGTTAACTTGTTCAATAATTCAAATTCCCGTATTTTGTACTAGCTCTGAACAAACTCCTGAATGATTCAGATGGCTAAAACAAACGATGGTACTGTCTTGCTCTGAAGAATAAAAATAAAATTTATTCTTGATTAAAAAAAGGATCATGTATTTTTAGAAAGAGGTTCAGCGTCTCAATTACAAAAGTTCACCTCATATTATAACGGAAGTTAACACTGTCTTATATATATATGTGATGAATGTGAAGTTCACATCGAAATTAAGAAGTTTTTTGGAATTAAGAAGTTAACTTAGATGTCGTGAGAAGTTTTGAACTAGCATGTTTCAGCAAATAAATTCATTTTTTGAAATTAATAAAAGTTCACTTCATTTTAAATCGAAGTTCATCACACGAAGTTCACCTTGTATTGATCAAAAGTTTAATCGCAAAGGTCATCTCGTATTAAAATAGAAGTCCGGCCGGCCACTACGTACACTTCGTATTAAACGGAAGTTAATTCCCGTGAAGTTCGCTTAATATTAAAGCGGAAGTTCAGAAATTTAGGGAGTTCATAATCCAAATTTAGGGAGGTTCGCTATTATAAGATCGGGAGTTCAGTTCGTCCATTTCGGAAGTTCAGCCGCGAAATTATCATCTAAAAAACCAAGTCGCATTTGTTCGCCTCGTATTAAAAGGAAGTTCAGCCGCGAAGTTCATAGCGTATTAAAACGGAAGTTCAGCTGCGAAGTTCACCACACGAAGTTCGCTTCATATTAAACGGATATTTATCCCGCGAAGTTCACTTATTATTAAAATGAAAGTTTGGGAAGTTAGCGAGGTCATTAACCCAGAAGTTAAATTAACCCAACAATTGTTTGCTGCATGGCCGTGAAGTTCACTTTTTTGTTTGCAGAAAGTTCAGTTCTGGGGCGTGGAGTTCATTTTTTCAGCAAAAAACTCTCATCTTATCCGCGTGAAAATAAATCGCGATCGGAAGTTAACTAACAGACTAAACGGAAGTTCACCAATAGACTAAAACGAAGTTCACAACCGTATACAGAGGAAGTTCATTATACTCTGTTTCTCGGGGCGGAAATTTTAAGCATGAAATCATCGATACAAGCTCTGTTTGTCCAAATCGACCGGCGCCACATGCTATTGGCAAAGATATTAGTCTAATTTGACTCACACGTACTGATTTTCCCAATCCGAGCACGACAAACGTGCTAATTTCAAATCGATTCCCCTGTCTCTCCTTTCTCCGTTTTTCGTATTTTCAAAATTAATCACAAACCGTAAAGAATTTCGAAAAAATTTCTATACGAAAAAGTTGCGTCTAGTCAATATCTTTCCAACGCAATATCATTTGTTACGTTTCGATAAGCGGTTTGAAAGTAATTTTAAAAATACTGTCCGCTGGACATAAAAATTCAGAATTAGAATTGTTTATTTTTCAAACTGCTCTTATTCCGTGATGAATTACGAAAATTGACCTGAGATAGTCAAGATGCGGTTTTTCCATATCTTTCCAACGGTGTATCATTTGCTTCAATCCGACAAACGGTTTGAAAATGGTGTCCAAAACAGTACGAAAACGAAGAAAATACGCGAAAATCAGTGTTTCGTATATTCAAAATTACTTTACAACCGTAACTAATTTCAAAATCTTGTAGAAGTGAAAAAGGTGCGCATTTTTCATATCTTTCCAACGGCGTATCATTTGCTTCAATCCGACAAACGGTTTGAAAATGGCGTCCAAAACAGTACGAAAACGAGGAAAATACGTGAAAAACAGTGTTTCGTATATTTAAATTTGTTTTAAAACCGTAACTAATTTAAAAATCTTGTAGAAGTGAAAAAGGTGCGCATTTTTCATACCTTTCCAACGGCGTATCATTTGCTTCAATCCGACAAACGGTTTGAAAACTCCGATAGAAAAACTCACCGAATCTAAGTGTTCCGACCGGAAGTTCAGATATTATTTAAACGGAAGTTCCAAAAGTTGACCAGAATACTTATTCTACAAGGGAGTCTAGAATAGCAGGGGTATATATATATATATCTAGGAATACACCCGACAGTTAGGGAAACTCTTTTCTATAACTCCGGGACATCTCAAGTCCGTGTCCCACATGTACCTCCTTAGCTACCTATCGGTACATGTGTGCCAAGTTGTAATGGGCTGGCCGTGGGCCAATAGCCAGGATGGCCGCTTGTGGCCCGTGAGTCGTGGAGCATGGTTATAAGCTCGTACCCAAAACCTGTGTGGATGATTGAATGATTAATGTGTGAACTGTCTCTCATCTTCTCCTCCAAGTTTCCCATCTCCTGCTTGCTCTTCTCACCCCAAGTCTCTTCCTGATCCACCGATTCCTTGTGCGATCTGATCCATCGTTGGACGGGTCGTTACAATTTGGTATCTAGAGCCAGAAATTTTCCACCAGTTGACGATCCGCTGTGCCCACAATTCTCTCGGCATCGATCCGTAATTCCGAGCGAAAGGTGCGAGATCGCTTCGGTGATTTCGCGCAAAATCCTCAGCCCGGTCGGATCTGTTTGGGGTCTGCGGAGACGAAGCAAGTGTTGATGGTCATGGCAGAGAATTCGGGGCAAGTAAAGACGATGCTCGAGGATATTATCAAGCGCCTCGATGGCCATGCGGTGTTGGGCGAGAAGAGGTATGATGAGCAACAAGTTTTCAATTCCAATTTGACCAAGGAGATTCAAGGGTTGCAGAAACAGCTAGATCTCACTCAAAAGGAGGTCGATGCAACACGGAAGGAGACGGCCTCCGCCGCGACACCAGGGTCACCAGCCGTCACGACCGTGACCGATCTGCGTTCAGGAGGTGCCAGTGGAGTTCTGCCGCCCACGAGGTTGGCCAATGAGACCGCACCACTGATGCCCGAGCCGCCAGCGGCGCAGATGCTTCCGCAACCACACCGCATTCACCTGCAGCAACCACAGCAGTACCGACCAGGGGGACATGGCGAGGAGGGTGGATTTGTGAAACCACCGAAACACGATTTCCCCAAATTTGAAGGTAATCTGCCGAGTCTGTGGATAGATCGCTGCCTGACGTACTTCGAGTTGTACCGCACCTCACCACACAACTACTTCTGTATCATTCATAATGGGAAACACCAAAAATAATGGGAAACACCAAAAATACTTTCGGTGTTGCTCCACTTTGACATGATGGCAAATATATAATCTCATCGAACTGTACTATCCTCCCACTGACTTCCTACACGAAATAATTTCTCCAGAACACCCCGACAAATGATTTGTCCTTGGTGATGGGAAGAATGCCCAATACTTGGGATAACCATTTAAAGAAGCATACACTCGTTTTGTGTCTTATTGTAAACACTTTACATCACAAAACGAATTTAGATGGCTTTGTATTCAGTGTAAAACGTCAGTCTCTAAAGCATAACTACGAAAAGTATAATGGTAGTTCAACATCCTTAATCCATCATGCCGAAGCAAGGTTGGATTATGCCACTTGGACACTCCACATACTTATGGTGTTCCAGGCGACCTAAGTTGTAGAATAATTTTGCAACTCCTTGGATGCTTGCTAAACCTTGTAATTCAACTCCATGATCAAGCCAGGAATTAAATCTTGTTACAAATGATTTTTACTTCACGCTGAGATTCTCAGTCTTATGTCTCTTTAAATAGAAATATGTATTTCTATTCAAACTATCCAACGAGGATATGAAGTAAAATAATCCACCGCACACAGCTCTACTAATTGCGCAACCATGGGTATGATTGCCTATAAGTTAGCTGCCCGTTCATCATGGCAAGTGAACGGAGTTTTAGTCATTATCCATTGGACAAGTTTTGCATGCGTCAAGAGACTCGTGATCAATTGACTTCGACAACCCACTAGAGTGGAGTTTATGCATCTCTTTCCAATATGACTTAACTGGCAATGCCACAACTCGTGAATCAACCAACCTTCTCCATTGTGGGCTTGAGCGACAGTGAGGTTGGGAACAACACAAATGGAGAACACACGTGGGTAGCGAGCACAAAGCGAGTAATTTCCACACCATTAGTCGGTCTAGAAGACGATTTTGCGGCCATTTTCCAGAGAGAATTTTGACCCTAGTTTGAACGTATATTTGATTTTGTGTAGGTTATGCCAAAATTGTGACCCTCCCATGGGCATGGATGAAAGAATATTTGTTGTTCCCTGGTACTTGGCATGAATGATGCGAGCCCAAAGGGAGTGACTGTTCTCTTCAGTGAGCAGCCGTCATATCCATTTAACCATTAGAACGATGTGTAGAATCTTGGAATTGATAATTCCCACACCACCCTTGTCCTTGGGGCGACACGCAGTAGGCCAGTGGTGTTTTCTTGTCTCTCCTACCCCCTCCCAGAAGAATCTGGCGAGATGTTTGTCAAAACCAGCGTGTGTACCGTCCGCAAGGAGGAATGGTCTCGTCATGTAGATTGGCAGGCTGGGCAAAGAGGTGGAGGTAAGGGTGAGACGAGCTGAAGAGGACATGAAACGTCTATAGGGAGGCCGATATATATGAAGGGGAAGGCCCCTTCCTTGCAATTAAGGAGGTTAGCCACCCTAGTTTGCTTTTGGGGGGACACTCCCATCACGATCACCTCAGTCTTGAGGTAACTGATTTTAAGTCCCGAGAGAATTTCAAAGCAGATCGGGAGAAATTTGAGGATTGCAATGCTCAGGTCATGTTTTTGGAACATCAGTATGATGTTGTGAACGTACTACAAACGTGACACGCCTCCTGGGATAAGGTTGGGGCCGTTGGGCACAACTCTTGATGTGCCCAGCAGCATTAGCAGAGTCTAGGATCAACGCAAGTGCATCTGCTACATAATCAAAGAGAAGAGAGATATGGTCCCTTGTCTCACTCCGCGTTTGTTTCTGGAAAAGGGGTCCACTTCCCCATTGATAAAATTGCGGTTTGGTGACTTGTTGTCATGCCAAAATATAGAGGTGTACAATACTCAAGCCAAAGGAACAACCTTCACCTGTCTGTGATGTAAGAGCCACCCATGAATACAAGAGGTACTAAACAAGAATATAAGAATTCTACAGATCCAAGTGCTACATGATCAGTTTCTGAAAAAAAAAAAAGTGCTACATGATCACGGTTTCTTCTCCTAGATTCTTTGTCATTCATTTCATAGTTGTTATAGTATTAGCGAGAACCTTGTAAAGTTCTATTGGAACACAGGGCATTGCAATTTTTACAAGATATATGCATTGCAATATTGGCACATGCAATGTCCACCAAAGAGAGAAGATTGACATGAAGGCGAATACAAAATACATATAGCTGAATAAAATCGATTTGATTAAGAAGAATGGAACTGGAACGATATTTCTAATATTGATTTGCGCATGGAGTGACACTTAGAGATCATAGGAGTTAGGATCACACTTACTTAAAGAGAGCAGTGTTTGGCTAATTAGAATAGCATTGCCAGTATCAGCAGAAAACTTCATTTCTTAGAAATACAAGCATAATATCGAAAATGCCTAGCTTTGGAGATAATACACATCCGAACACAGCAAGCTTCGCAGAATGGGGATTATTACTATTCTCATCACAAGAATAACATTAGTTTCTCACACAAAAAACGCGAGAGATTATTACAGGTTGAAGGATCAAACAATTTTCTAAATCTCTAGAAGCTAAGTTCCATATGCCCAAAAAATCGATGAGAATATTCTTCTTAGTCTATCAAAATTGAAGAAAAAAACCTCATTCTGCCATGTAATTGTGCTAACACTTATGTCTTCTATTAGTCCGGATCTCGCAAAACTCTCTGCATATCTTCTGCACTCTACACAGAATCGTCGACACCTGTGTGCAATACGAACAAAAATTAGTTAGCTACAGGTGTGAAGACATCACTATAAGGAAAAGTAGAGCGAGGACTGCAAATAAATAGCAAGAAAATATTCTATTATAGGCTAGTCTTAACACATAGATTCAAAGAACACTATATTTTTATATATCATGCATTGGTTCTGTCAAGCTTCATGCGCTAACCACTATTCCAAAAGACCGATCTGATGGAAAGGGCTAGCGCAATCCACATATACTGTAACACCCCCTCTCACGTGTGACTCGGAGAGGCTAACACGTGCACACAAATCTCAGAGGTATACGTCTCGGCCAATACGTGGACTCAGAAGTATGGCTCAAGAGACTATACCTGGACACAAAGGGGGACTACAACAATTTTTTAATAATGTGCGGAAGCTAGGATTCGAACTCGAGACCTTGTCTCTTATACCATGTCAAGCTTCATGCGCTAACCACTATTCCAAAAGACCGATCTGATGGAAAGGGCTAGCGCAATCCACATATACTGTAACAGGTTCATCATATCTGTGCAGGTTTTGAAGGTGCTTCAAATAACACTATATTGTTATATATGTTTCTAGCAAGATGTAATCATTAACAAAAAAAACTAAACTAAAAACTGACCAAACATGTAGTAGAAGACTAAAAATGATTACAGACAAGGGAGCCATACCTTATTTGAAATAAAAAAACGCACTTATCCATTTAGAGTAGCTTGGATCGATGAATACCAGTTCTAGAAAATAAAGATACATAGCTTATTAGATGAATGAAAATCATAATTAGGAGGCAAAACGTTCTTGCAATATATGAAAAAATGTTACCTGGACACTGAAGGAGCATTGTTGCTGCCTTCCGAATGCTCAGACATGAGTCACATTTTAGTATCTTTCATATGCAGATCCATCGTAATTCTCTTTAGGTAAAAATGTCATAGGTCAATATTCGACATTTTGGTGGAATATTCAGTTGCCAGAAGAAACCACTTCAGCAAAAGAAACACTCGATGGCCTGAAGATGTCATTCTCTCTGACTACTCTGTTGTAATCAAGCTTGAAAGAACGTGAGCTATATGTCTTGTTAAGCAAACTTATCGGGATCCTGAGAGTTTGTTTTCGCCTGCTTTTCCCCTTCAAAAGTATCCTAAAACTACCTTCATCTTCATTCTTCATGTTGCCTATCAGCTTCGTTCCACCAATATCAGTTGTGCTGTCTCCTGGTATGTCAGGATTAAGTTCTGTTTAACAGCATCCTTTAACTCTTTATCATTTTCCTCCCCCAAAATTTTGTTGCTGATAAAATTAACACTGCCTACCACCACAGGAACCTCCATTTCCTCCTTTATTGCAGCCATATTGCTGTCCACTGAAGGCCCTATACTAACAACAGCTGAATCAGATAGAACATGTGTATCTGCTAAAGACTGAGAAATAGTGTCGGCAACATGTGGGCTCGGGGTGTAAGCAACTGGATGACTGTTTGACCATGCTGGTCCGGGCACAAACTCAGATGCAGCTGGGCTCATATAAGGTTGCCATCCATAATGGTTAGGGCGAAATATAGTAGTGTTCATGGGAAATGTGCTGCTTGGCGCCATCTGTGATTGACTATATGGTGGATAAAGAAATGGCACAGGATGCAAGAGATTAGGAGATCGAGGAGCAGGAGGATACAAATGATGTGGGGATGTGCACAGTGGAGGACCGTTTGGCACCATATTTGAATGTGCAGGATGCATGGAGACATTCATAGGCCAGGGCCCAACACCTGGAAGGGCACCTGGTGGTGGGAGACCCACACTTGCAGCAAGGGGGCTAAGGATAGCTGGAGGAGATGGATTGAATGGAGGTGCAGCAGCAGATAGCTTCTTATTAGACATCTCTCTCATGTCAATATTACTTAGCAGTAAGTCAGGCTTTGACTTGTCACTTTCAAGACCTCCAAGGCCTTCCGGCATACTTGCCGCATGGACTGAAACTGTAATAGGTTCAACACTAGTTGGTAGAGCTTCTTCAAGTAATTGTATCCCAGACTTTCCACTCTTTTCAGCTTTCGCGGGTACAGTCGAATCTGAGAACTCAGTGGCTGCACCACAATTGCCACTACCTTTGTTACTGAATAAGGTAATGTCTGTTCTACTATCTGCAGAGCCACTGCCAGAAGTTTTCTCAGTATTTGATGTTAGTTTATCTGATAAACCATCTTTCCCAGTATTGTCAACCTCATGTTCCCTTTGCGACTCTCTTCTTTGTTCCGAATGCTGCATTTCTTCTGGCACATTAGTTATCTCTTTGGAATTATTGGGATTTAAAGACACGGATCTCTGGTCCAATTGAACTGCATCTACCAAGGAATCCTTCATTTCTTGTGCAATTATTTGACCAAGTGATGGTTGCAGTACATCATCGCTAGGTTTTTGTATTTGAGCCTTGGCTATTGTACCTGGACGTGCCAATGCAACATCTTTGTATGATGGTGGATTTCCAGTACTTGCAACCAAAGTTCCATGTGGCTCACTTGCTTTCAGATCTACTGAATGATTGTGTACATGTGAATAAGCTATTTGGGATTCTTCTTTACCGCTCATCTGTTCTGTGATACCAGAAGTATCTTGCACTTCTGTGGAAGAAATCGCTGGCTTTATCCGGTAGGTCATAGCCTTGTATATCTTACGACCAAACCTTGCTGTTGATGTCTGGACTTTCATATGCTGTTGAGGATCTGTGTATGCTGCAGGTACGACAGTTCTCTTCTTTAAGAAGTAATGACGGTTATTTGAATAGGAATTCCTTGGCTTATATTGGGAAGCATCTATTGGGGTATGATTTTCAGAGTCATACGCCTTCCTTATGGCAGGACGGTAATGCTTTATCTGTTTTCCTAAAACTGCAGCTGATTTAGGTCTTTGAACAGGCAGCCAACCATCATCCTGTTCTAGTACTTCGTCTTCAAAAACCTCCTTAGGTGAACTGATGTTCACCTCAGCTCTCTCTACCAGCTGTTCAGAAGGTGGTGAAACCTCCATGGATAAAGGACTCTCTTTAACCTCAGTTTTACGAATATCCATGACCTTAGCACTATCATCTTGCAACGGCTCTTTAATTTGCGTTTCCTCGTCTATAATTGCAATAGTAGAATCTCTTGGAGAAATATCAGGACTTACAACATTTGAATTCTCACTCGAATGTGATAAAACCTGACAGAAAGAATAGACAATGAATAAATTTTTAAGTGGCATGTACCGTAATGCTAAAATACTAAAGATTCAATTATTCCAGTGATAACAATGCCTTCAATTCGTAAAAGAAAATTATTCTAACTTTGAGTTCCATATATATGGGGAGGACTGGAATTGTGCGGTTTGAACACTATCAAAGGTGGTAGAACTGAAACATACACAGTAATCATAAAAAATACCTGACAAGATTATCTACTATCAAACATATATCAGGTACTTGATTGGATAAGGTCGTATTGACCATTGACATTCGGTGAGCTGCAATCGTGATAAGAGCACCCCAGGGATAGAAATCATATTTTAAGGCTACAGAATAGATGAGAGCCACCAGCATCATGGTTTTAAAGGCGTCCGCCTAGGCGTCTAAGGCGTCCGCCTAGGCGTCAAGGCGCCGCCCCTCCGCCTTGGAAAAACGACCGCCTTAGGCGCCAAGGCGCCCCCACTTCGCCTTAGGACGCCTTAACGCCTTAAAAACCATGACCAGCATGGCCTTGATTTACAACAATAAACAAAGTTGGTTGCCGATTCAAGGCGTGCTTAATACACTCTAGGGTAGAGAATGTTGATGTGTATAAGTGGATTGCCTAGCCCTTTCCATCAGATTGGTCTTTTGGAATAGTTGGTTAGCGCATGAAGCTTGACATGGTATCAGAGCCCAGGGTCTCGAGTTCGAGTCCTGGTTTTCACAAGTTATCCTAAAATTGCTATTGCCCCCTAGGTGTCCACGTATAGGCACATACAGGCCACGTCATGCCTCTTGAGCCTGCCTCTGACTCTACACGTGTTGACTTGTCTTCCCGTCACACGTGAGGGGGGTGTTGATGTGTATAAGTGGATTGCCTAGCCCTTTCCATCAGATCGGCCTTTTGGAATAGTTGGTTAGTGCATGAAGTTTGACATGGTATCAGATCCCAGGGTCTCGAGTTCGAGTCGTGGTTTTCGCAATTTATCCTAAAATTGCTATTGCCCTTTCGGTGTCCACCTGTAGTCACGAGGGGGGATGTTGATGTGTATAAGTGGATTGCCTAGCCCTTTCCATCAGATCGGTCTTTTCGAATAGTTGGTTAGTGCATGAAGCTTGACAGAGAAAACACTTATCCATAAAATTATATAGAACATAATGAAAACTAATCAAGATCACATTCAATATTATTGCATGCAATCTACTTCATCACTATGTAAAAAGAGAGATACTGTTTTGCTGCCTGTCAGCAATGTTAAAAAGAATTTGACTTTATAGTGAACAATTTTTAGACTCATTTTCTCTTTCAGAAACTGACCTATTGCACTATGAGGTTAATTAGTAACTGATACTAGTACACTTTGTTTTCAAGTCGTCGCCTAAACGTCGACAAGGCGTCCAGTCGCGCCGGAGCCGACGACTGGGAGCGACGCCCAGGAATTTCAAGTTAGGCGCCCGCCCAGGGGAAAAAGGCGTCGTCCCGCTCGTCTGGGCGTCGATTGGGTTGGTTCGGGCGCTCGCCCAGGTGAATTGGCGGGAAATTTTGGGGGGAATCGGGGGGAAACGGGCGGGAATTGGAGCGCAGCTATGAGGGATAAACCAAATCGAGCGGGAGAGGGAGGGAATCCACTACCTTACAAGCGAATCGAGCGGGAGAGAGAGGGAATCGAACCCTGCAGAAGCGAATCGACGCCGTCACCACCAAGCTTCACCGGCGGCGCCGCCAAGCTTCTGCGTCGGCTCCAACTCCGTCCTGCGGTAAGCCTCCTTCCTCTGCTTCTCTCCTCCGCCTCCCTCTCTATTTTCCTCTCCCTCCCTTCTCCCTCCAATTCAGTGTGCCGCTCTGCTCCTCCCTCTCCCTCCGTCTCCTCCATCTCCAGCGCCCCCCCTCTGCTTATCATCATCTCCACTCACTCTTCTCTACTTCTCTTTGCTCTCTTGTTGCAGCAACGGGTCATCTACTCCGATGGATCCTGCAGCTGCTAACTCCGGTAACCCAGCTTTGCAGTATGCTTTCTGGCCACATTTAGAGAGGAAGCATATCCTCTTGTGTAGGTTGTGCGGTCAGAAAGTCCATGCTGGAATAGGAAGGTTAGTGTGGCACCTTGCTGGAGGTTCCACTGATGTGATGAAGTGTCCCGAGTCAACCACAGAAATTAAGAAAGAGATGTGCAGCTACTTAAATAGAAGGAAGTTTAAAGCCAGAGAGCGAGCTATAGACGATGAAGATGCAGCTGAAGTTCAAAGACGTCGTTCCATCGTCTACACATAATGAATTGAGGATTGGGGATGTGTGTATGCCTCTCTCCCTGGGACTATGTGTTTTAATTTTGTGTTTCGAACTTCTGAACCTTATGTTGTTGAATGTATGCTACTGCTAGTTGTTATTTATGTTCCTAAATCTCAAAATTTGCTGGCATATGATGCATAATTTCATTTTCCTGTCATATTATTTATTTATTTATTATTATTACGCCCAACGCCCAATTGTCGCCTAAGCGGCGACATGTCGACTCAACTCTTCGAGCTCGACTCGACTCGACTCAGCGACTTCCGAACAGAGCTAGTACACTTCGTTAACCATCTCGCAGTCTGATTTCCCTCTGTCCAAGTTACTTGACGAGGGCATACTGATTATCTTCAAACCAATTTTAGCCAAAGTAAAGTAACTAACCTTTATGCTTGAGTACCTCCTCTTGCCTGATTCAGAATCTCTTCCTTTGCTTTCTTCATTGGGATTGATGTAATCAAGAAGATCAGATACACTGCAAATGCAAATAAATAGTCAATACATTATGTGGATAGTCCAAAGCAGGGTACAGCTAAGATCAGCACAACAAAAACAGAAGTTTCTCGAAGGATAAATTGTGCTTTCATTGGTAGAACTAAATTTCACCTTAGGTGTCCTTTACTAGCTATTGATGCATCAGGTTTTCGAGTTCCATTGCGCGCAGCTTCTTGTTGCTCAATTACTTTCGATTCAAAGTATTCAAGCCATGCCGCAGCATCCTGTAATGCGGAAGGCAACAATATTAAGGATATTCAAGAAAATAATTGAAAGGGGGATGATTCTGTCATATATAGTTAAAATAATAGTTGAAGGGCGAAAAGAATGAAGGTATGTAGATGTCATTTGGGAATTGGCTTGCTCTTGAATGTACAAATAGAATTACACAAGTATTTTGATAGAAAATTTCACTAATATTACTTGTGAATATAAATACTAATACATCTAGTATATATTAGTGGTAGAAGTTTAGTTCTTTCTACTAAAAGTATTCTGAAATGACATGCATTTGGCAACAGAGGGAGTAGCTTTCAGCATTTCAACTAAATTTCTCGGTAGAAGTAAACCTGAGTCCGAAGATCATCTGGACCAAGCTTTGCACGAAGAATTTGCAAGGTTGTCTGCTCATGCTGTACACTCAACGAATAAGCTTCCATCAATGAGAGAGCAATGGCGATAGCATGGTAGCTCGCAGCAGTCTACACATAATAAAAGAGTATGTCAGTTGAAAGTAATGTTTAATCATGGAAAATGAACAGTTGTCTTCTTTCTGGGTCCAAAATGTACAGATAGTCAATAAGTAAAAAATAAACGCCTGCAAGCCCACTTAGGACCCATTTGAGTTTGCAGGAACTATGATGTCTCATTTTTTTTCTCGAACACTGATTATGACATCCCATTTTGCTGAACCGCTTTAGATATTTGGGTGTTAGTCTAGTTTTTATTTTCAAAAGTTGCAAATGAATATATATTCGCTTCCAAAACATTGACTAACAGAATTCATGTAACTTTACATTACTGTGATCTACCAAACAGTCATATAAGCTCTCCATAGACTGGTATTTTTAGCTTCATAAGGATTAGTGCCCAATTTTGACCATCTGATGTAACTTATTGGTTATGCAAGTATCCAACTAACTTGAAGCACCATCAATGTACCAAACCGAATGCAGCGCATCATGATTTTGTATTTTTGTTTAGAACCATGGATACGCATGCCACTAAGCACTACAGCAGTGGCCCTAGGACTAGCAGCGAGTGATGTCAAAACTCAAAAGAAACTATAATGATGTCAGAAATTAGGTTTATGGGGTCAATTATGTTGTATTCATGGAGGGGGCTTTATTGCTCACAATGTTTTGTGTTGTCGCTTGACCACACAGTTTGTGTGTAGCTCCGCCACTGACGTACACTGTGGTGCACACGTGGGAACGAGCTTCGGAGTCCACCCCTAGAATTGTGGAGGCGGGGGATGGAAAAACCCACTGCCCCAGGCAACTCCAACGTCACCCCTCAAACAGCACTCATGTTTCTCATTGATCCGGGAGCCGCCCACCCCGAAGCATGTTACTCGTCCTCTCGTTCTCGCCGACGAACGGATACCTACCTGGGAACACCCCACCACCTTGTATGTCTCGGTTCTCTCCGTGTAGCATGTCCCCGGAGGTCTGTGAGTTCGTGCCGTTTGTCCCTGCGCTGCCACCCCTTGATCTCAATACCTCTTCGTGGTGGGACTCACCCGTGATGCAACGAGAGCCACGGTCGTTCGCAGCTAACACTGGCCCAGACGCGCACAATTTTTCGTTAGAATGCCCGCGTCCACGACGTCCACAACCGAGGTATGTTTTGTCACCGTTTCCTCTGGTTTGTTTTCAATAATTGCATGAATAATTGTGTGAATTTTGTTTGAACAAATTTGATTACGTTTTGCAATTTTCACCAAAACAGATAGTTGTGATTTGTTATTGTGACTTCACATAGGGCTTCTTTGGTGAAGATCAATGTATGATGGATATTATCAACGAGGGTTGACGAGAGGGTGATCAGGTAGAGGGGCTTGATGTCGCAGGAGAGAGGTTGTTTGATGTTTAGCTTACACAAGTACAAACACAAACAAGACGTCAATACACGAGGAAGGAGGATGAGCTGTTGCGTGATAATGGAGGGAAATTGGAGAAGATCCCATTTGTGGTGCTGAGCCTCTATTGGAGGAGGATATATGAATACTTCCATTAGCGGAAATGCTATGAGCCCTATAATAGAAAATTCCTTACAACATAGGTGGGCTCTTATCCAAACGGGGCCCAAGCGTGGTGTTGGCATGAACGACAAAGTAAGACTTACATTTGATATATGTGTTTTGTTCTTTCAATGTTCTAATGAATCTTATTCTTTCTTCTACCAACTCTCTTCAAGAAGATATACGGCGGTAAATCTTTCACCTTGACACATTGCTGGACGAGGATTCATCAATGCCCCCAGTGGGAAGACCTTGTTGCTTCAATCAAAATCCAAGCCAACATGAAAGTGCTTCCAGAAAGAAATGTGGAAGCAACTATTGCTCACCAATCGATCTTGGTGAAGAGGCCGTCCCAAGTGGTGAGAAATGTGTGGTTCGACCGAGGGGAAGGAAGTGTGAGACTGACGCAAAGCCTACTGCTTCATCAAGGGTTTCAAGTGTGAACAGTGGGGAGATGAGAAAGCTCAAGAAAGATCAACGCTTCATGAGCTTCATGGATATACAAAAATAGAAGCTCCAAACTGAAAGCAACAACGAGGGCAAAGGAAGCTGATCTCAAGCTTTTGACGGAGGAGGCTCGGGTGATGATAGACGACAACACCATCAGGCACGACATGACGATGGCTTGGTATGAAAAGAAAAAGACCATGATCTTAGCTCGAGAAGATTGATTACTCGATGTCATATTGTGTTTGTAGGAACTATGTGCAATTTGTGATCGTTTTTATACTTCGATGGATGCCCGACACCGCTTAATTTGACTTTTGAACTTGGATGTTTGTTTTAAATTGTGTTATTTGCTATATATCTTTTACATATTTGTTATGATTTTGTACTAAATTATTAAAGCTAAACTAGTTAAAATAAGCTATATGTTTTAAAGAATGATTAGGGTCCACATTAACAATCATTATACTAAGTGTATCATCAAGTGTCAATTAAAACTTTCTGATGTTCTTTGTAGTTAACAAGTGCGATGTTTTAAAGAATGATTAGGGTCCACATTAACAATCATCATACTAAGTGTATCATTCACCCTACAAAATAAAAAGCATGACCTTCAACAAAAAATACTTAAAAATGTTGCGAAAGACTATTACCTGGATATGATCAGGCCCAAGTAATCTCTGGTTGCATTTTAGAGCTTTGTGCAAGTACCTGAGAGCTACATGCACATTGCCCAAGCCTTCCTCCATCATGGCTACATTAATATATGTCGCAGCTGTGTTTGGATGTGATGGCCCGCATGTAAGATGTAGAAGATATAACGCACGCTTGACATACCTAATTTGCACCAAAGGTTAATATTTTGTAGACAGTGTAGCAATGAATTCAATCATCAGAACTGTAAACTACACAAGGAGTATCAAACAAATAGCAGGCATAGTGATATACTGTTCATTCAGACCCTTAGATTTTCAAATGATGCAATAGCTTTGATAGCTATGAAACAACCTACAAGACCAGCTCATACATAAGTATATAAAGATTTATCGAGATCTTCACTTTTTACAGATATATGAGCTTAAAAGGAATTATGATCCACCCCCAAGAAGAGATTTACATGAAGGGACCCAACAGCAGATAAGAATTGTGAAATTTTGAGGCTAGAAGCAAATACCACACCATTTTTACCCTCTGTAGCCTTGCCAAGAATATAATATACTGCATATATACTTGTAGATTAGCTAAAATATCGGCGGAACATATCACTACGCAAGGATTCACTTAGCATTAGTGAGTTTGTAACATCCGCCAGTATTACATTTGATGGTTATATATTTAAGGTATTCCTGCTAGGGTCTAGGGATATCATTTCTATTTGTTGTAGTTAACATTAATGGAGTGAAGACTGAGAGATAGCGCCTCAGACACAAAACCACAGTACAAAGAAATTGGACACTCGAAGACTAAGCAGCTAGCCTTACTCACTCGTAGCATTATTGTCATCATAAAGACAAGATTATTTTTAATTCAAGCAATTAGGCATAAAGAGATAGAGAACAAAATATGAACATGTGACATGACAAGTTTGTGAAAAAGAACAGTTACACCCTGCAAAGATAGCAAAATATATTCTTGGTAGCAATAACAAGACTATTTCATTCCGTTCATTTGGCAAACTTTATCCACATGATATAGCACTTTACTAGATCGAATACCCTAAAGGCACCTTAGGTCTCCTACTCTTCTAGATATATGCACTTTTCTTCAAATTACACATGTAATGCCATGTAGGCCCTTGTGAAATTATAGATTTGCTGCATGGAATAAAAATACTTTCACAGACTGAACTTACTTCAGAGCCAATTCTGTATGTTGTAGACGATAGTAGAAAACAGCAAGGTCTCCGTAACTCTTCATTGTATCAGGGTGATCAAGCCCAAGTTCCCTCTCATTGATATCTAGGGCCTTTTGCTGATATATTGTAGCCTGCATTTTGTAGGTACATATTATATTTTGTCTATAGCTGATTAAAAGCGAGGATACAAAAGTAAATCATGAGTCTGAAATAACAATCAAGGATTTGATAAGGCACAATAGTTGCATCTACAAACACACCAATTTCAAAGCATCGGTACAGTTGGCTCCAGTGACCCAAAATACTGAATACAAGGCCAAGATAATGTTTCACCTATCAGATATGATTATCGATATTCTGAGGTTTGTTCATTGTTAATAGGCAACTTAGGCTTACTAGGTATGTTTATATGGCATACGCAAAAAGTATTGGACAAGGAGCCATGGGAAATTGTAATGATGCAGTTCAACTATCAATTACCACTTTTAATTACATTGGCATCATGGGTAACAAGATTAATGGTGATTGCATCAATCGTTAATGATGAGTAGGCGTGCAAGAAATTATCAAATCCTTATTGTTATGTTATTTCCGTGGACGATTGCTAAAGATCCGGCAGTGTCATTACACACGCAAGAAAAAGATGAATAAAATTCTTATTTTGTGATTTAAAAACACATGATTGTATTTTTCTTAATTGTATGTACTTAAACTTTTTTGATACAGTAGACTATTTTGTCTGCCCATCCAATGAAGATCGGAAATCCCTTAGTCGTTGGTGAGTGTTAAGCGGTTGTCTGTGTTGGATTGGATAGATATTCCAGTTGTACTGTATCTGGGATATCTTGTTGAGTTGTGCATTCTCTTGCTGCGTGGGAATTACACAAGTCTGACAGAATTTCGCAGAAGCTAAGCTCCAAATTTTGTATATTGTAGCAATCAGGGCTCAGGGTGTTACAGCCACTTACGGTATAAACCGTAAAGGGTGAGGTACCATTAGTTTAGCGTTTATACTATTTTAAAATTTAGAACGCTTGCTGGCACATTTTGACTTCGTTAATCACTAATAAAAAGAGCATAACCTCAGTTTTTATGGAATCTGTACTATATGCTTCCCTGCATATTCCTTTGGTGTTACAGTTGGTGTAATCCAGAGCTATAACACCTTGAGTATCACTGGCTCACAGTGTAACTGGAAACATGCTTAGTGGAGGACTTATGATTTCAAAGTTTTACACAACCATATTCACATAAAGATAGTGCAACAGCATGCAAGTTTTTCTACCGTGTAATGTTCAACTATCCTCCAGACATGGGATGTACACTGATTCATAATCTAGCCATGTAATCGCCTCTTAGAAGGAATGTAACAGAAACTCTCCCTTTTCAACGAAAAGAAACGCAAGTCTTTTGCGTTTTCTCGAAAAAAAAAATCAACTATCCTCGGGTAACTAAAAAGCGCCATCACTCTCACATGCTTAGCAATTAATATAAACTATCGGCTGTGCAACTGAATAACCGAGTACCTGATTAAAATCACCAGTGTGGTACAAAACAACAGCTAGAAGACTATAAGCTCCAGCTGTCATTCGATGATAGGGACCACACACCATTATAAGCTTCGCAAGAGCCTGCATTCATACATAGAATAATGATGAGTTCCTAAGATATGACATCTAAAGAGTTGCAAGAAAGAAATGCAATGAGATTTTACAAGATACCTTGGTCCCATAATTAACAGCATCTTCAAGTTTACCCTTGTCAAGAGCCGTTTTAGAGGATTCTAGGAGTTGCCTTCCATCTGCAGATGAGCACGCAACTTGCTGCATTTTTTTATGAACAAATCAGTTGTGTTCATGTGGCACTCTATTATGTCTAATAATTACTCAAAACACTGATAGTCATATGTGATGCTCAAGCCATGCCAAGACAATGTGATTCTAAATCTTGAGAAAAAATGACCCAGGAAAAAACTTTAAGACTATAGCTTGTTGACTTTTACCTTATGTACAGGTACCAGGCTAATAATGTCCTGTTTGTAAAATGGGAAAGCAGAATCCATGACAAAATCTCGGGGTGCCAATTCAATGCCCACCTAAAAATAACCGTTAACATCAGAAATATGCACCGAGTGTGATAAATGTTACAAACATTAAAACACTTTTACCTTATGGCACAATCCTCTCAGTATAGCGTATTTCCTCACATCATCATAATGTTTCTCCGTGAGCTCAAACTGGTATCGCCTTTTCAAGAAAGCAACAAGCCATCTCCACACTAGGGGATGCACAGCAGATGAACTTCCAGAGAATTCAGATTCAGGGACCCCAAGAAGTAAGTTCAGCGCTGCAGCGATTGTTAATGCTAATTGCCGCATGTCTGAAATAGCAGCAATTGCAGATCGGACAATATGCTTGAATGCTCTCACTATCATTTCATGCACACAAAGGGACTGCACATGTGAAAGCTTCTCTGAAAGTTTGACCTACATAGGTCATTCAAAGATTAGCACATATCACGCACTCCAAAAGACATGACATCCATCATGCTCAAATGAAACATTATTACAAACTTACAACTCGTCCTAGCGAGCGCATCTGTAGGCCCCTGGTATGCATGAAATCTGTCAAGGTCCTACCATCAACAGGTGAAAGTTCCAATGAACCAAAATCGGCAACCTAAATAATTTTTTGGTTAGTTGTTATGCCTCTCGACTAAAAAGGATAAGCATGTGGGAACTTATTCATCTTTCATATGATGATGCGTACCAGCTTAGGAAGCGCAACTTCATCATAGTACTTCAGAGCCATCTCAATCAACTCAGGTGGTGACTGTGGAGCACGAGGGATTAGTCCATAAGCTTTATGCACGATTAACACATAAGAATGAACGCTGGGTAAGCAATCTTGCTAAATCAATACCTAGTATGTTTGATGCAGCTGATTTAAATCAAGAAAGTTGAAAGCACAACACAGTTAATGTTGTTTAAAACTAGTGTGACTGATGTAACTCGACCACCGGGCACTAGCACCTGTGGCATTTTTGCCCAAGAAGGATCATGTATTATAGATGTTCACAAGAAGTAAGAAATACCTAAAACATTAAAAAATTACATCAAGGTCCTTCAACCACCTAACGACCACTACCGCCGCTCGGCTATCAGAGATGGCCTGACGTTCTTGATGACAGCCGGGAAGTCTTCGTCCACGTGCCCCTAAGGACCAGAGCCCAAGAGCCAAAGTCGTCGCCATTGAGCCCTTGAATTGATCCGAATCTTAACACGTAGAATGAACGAGATCCATCACTCCATGGGAGCAACGACCAGACCACACAAAGGGACTGCACATCCTCAACGCCATCGCAAGGTGGATGAGGAGGCGGCTATACCTTATTCTTGTCCCGCACAGCGCCACCATAACCACCATAACGTCGCTATGGGTTGACCAAACTCTAACTTAGGGACCTTACTACAGCGCCGAGCCTTCTTATTAGTCGTGGGAGGAAAACATTTCGCTTTGATCTTCCAAAAACTCTAAGCCTTGCTTAGACGGCCAGGAAGCTCTAAGGCTTTGGGGACAGCACCCGTGGCACTTTAATTTAGAAGAACAACCCTTGGCACCAAGTGGAACTGGCTCAAACAAGTGTGGATTGGGAGAACATGGGTGGCCCCTAGCCAAGCTCACGACGCTTTGTCAAGCCCTAGTGTGCCTGAGGTAGGATTCACAACTTTGAGGTTGTGAGTTAGATAAGAACACGTTTTGTCAACACCTCCACAGCATACCTTGATATAACCCTCATATCAGCAAACGAAATATCACATGCAATGTAATGCTGTTAGTTATCTGTGAATATTATATGATTCCCACAGATTTATATTCGCAATGGGAAGGAAACTCTATTTAAAATAGGACTTTAATTTCTTCAAACAATGTGAAATGAGAAGGGTATGATAGACACTTGGTAGGAAAATTAATGCAGTTCTACCTTCTGGTGGAGCCCTGTTTCTGAATCTTTCAACCTTGTAAAGGCAGAATTCGGTAATACATCCTTCAGCGAGCTTTCATTCTCTGAAATGCAGTCTCCTTGAGGCAATTCAACAGATGGTGGCTTGACTTTCTGGCTTTCCACAGAGCTTGATCCATCAGATAAAATTTTGTTCCCCGATGAGGATCCCTTTTCAGGAGCATCAACCATATTTTTGGAGTGCTTAAGAGCTTTGAGAGGCTTCCCAAGTCCTTCAATCTTGGTTTCTTTGATTGCTTTGTCCACCATCTTCTTCTTTTCCTTCTCAGCACCTTGCTTTTTCTCCTTGTCAGATTTTTTCTGATCTTGCAAGTGCTGAACCCAACAGGCACCAAGTTCCCATCTCATAAATGATTGTTTATCAGTCTCCTCTTCCTCAAGCTTTCGAAGACTTTCCTTCAACAAGTTCTCAGCAAAAGTTTGTGCTGCAGTTAGTTCTTCCTGCCTATGACTTTGTGTTGGTATCTTTTTTTCTCCAGTTGGACTGGCTTCATTTAGGAGCATCCTCAAACTGAAAACAAAAAGTCGATTTAATAGCCAAAACAATGGGATAAGCAGCAGAAATTTCAAGGACAACTAGAAGAACAACAGAAAGCATTGCTACCGACCTGTTAATGTTTAATGCATGGGCACCCCCTTCAGGTTGATCCGTGATATCAGCAGGCTTAATAGAAGAATTGACAATGGTTTTTTCGATATTGTTAACCTTTGCTACAGCAACATACCCGCAGTATCTAAGATTCACTATGCCCAAACTATCAACATCCTGCAAATTATAGACAAAATTAGGGAAAACCACACTTTTTACCTGAATATGAGAAAAAACACTTAACTTTGAACTCATACATGTGCAGCAGTATTTTCATCTGCAGTTATTCCTTTCAAGAGGTTCCTCTCTGCAAGATGCTTAGAGTCCATTCCTGTGGCTCGGCTTCCATCTATCTTAGTGTCCAACTTGCAGCTTGCATCTGAAGAATCTCTTGTGACAGTGATGCTAAAATTTCCCACCGTCTCAGAATGCAAAACCTCGTCTATCTTGGTTGATGCTGAGACATCTGTACTCTCTATTAAATGACGGACGACTGCAATAGCTCTAAAGATGGCAACATCTACGAATAGACTGTGAAGTAGGAATGCTCTCCTGTCACGAATTTCCCTCTCCTCAGCGGTTTTGCAAGGCATGTATGTGAGATACAGGAACTCATCTGCCCATGGCAACATGTCACTTTTACCATCCCTTCCCCAACCACCTCCATTGCCTCCCCAAGTTTCATCCTCAGCAGGAAGGGGAGGAAATGCTGATGGTGACTGGGCAGCAATCGGAGGAACAAGCCATGTATTTGCACGATAACCATAAGGAAAATTTCCAAACTGCAATATACAAGCAGTTATAATTAGATCCTTATGTAGCATTAAATAGGAAAAACAAATGTCTCACAAGGATTATAGAGCATGGAGCACCTGGTCACAAAAAACATGATTAATTGTGAAGCTGCGAGTCAAAATCTAATTTTAACCGCAATACACTAGAAAAACACCAAATGGAAGAAACTGAGTATGAATATCAACATAACTGGTAGAAAGAAAGCAGATATTCCTAGAACACAACAAAATTGTTGTTTGGTACTTAAAGTGCAATTTTCAACTCCTTTACAGATCAATTATTACACGCATGCACACAATAATCCAGTCTTGTGAAAAGGATCCATCGAAGCTTAGAAAAGACAGGTACGATGAAATACCCAAAAAGGGGGTAACCACAAACCTTGTTTCGTTCCAAAAATGCCTTCATAAGATCCTCGTAAGCCTAATACATATACAAGCAACAAAAAGGATTAAATTCATAGAAAAGAATTAGTAATATGGAAGATCGGAATACATAGTTACTTACAGAAAGGAACCATACATATACAAGCTATAAACTTGTTTCGATTAGGAACCATACATAGTTTCCAGAAAGGAAATCCGGCACCAAGCCACTGTATTTTGGCAAATACCATTTTCTAAAACTCCAACTATGCAATGCCATGCTCAACTATCGAATTTACTATGTAGTGAAATTGTGGGTTTCCATCCAATATTTCTCATCCCATAGGCACCACACAATACAGCAATGCAGAAAGTTATTTTCAGCACTATAAATATGAAAAGTAGAGAAACTCAGTGAGAAGGCCAAAATACAATTTGCCAATTCATTACTTCTAGAAGCCTAGGGAAGTTAGGAATTCTATCCTAGTTGTATTTTTTCTTCTTTCTATTAAATCTTCTCAATTTGTACTGCACAAAAGCATACATGCCACTTTTTACAAAAAACAATCACAACCATACATGCGTTAGAAAAATAGATCCAAAATCCAACTGTAAAATACAATACGGGCACAAGATTATTATACAATAATTTTAGAACTGCCATATATAAATTTTATAACCATTAACCAGAATGTGGGATAAACGAACATTATCAAATGCTCTGCTGAGATGCCTCAGTAGGTCGACAAGATTGTGGCACAAAACCCGCTGCTTCCCGAAACTAAAGAACCCCTTTCTCCGAGCTTCAACAATAACAAATTTCCCATTACAAAGCTTTGCCTGCAAGTCAGACAATGGTTCTCCGATTAGGGAACAAGTGATATAATTTATGAGGAATAGTATAAAAGTGGTGTCAAAGATACAACTATTAACCATGTTTACCTCAAGGAAAAAGAGATGATCATCAGACGGTTGCTCCTCCTGCCGAGGTTGAGTCACTCGCTTTATAACTAAATTATAAAGAGTTAAAACATGTCAGGCAACGCAAGAATTTGCATAACTACAGAGATATGCTCGGCTCTGTAAAGTTGAAGCTGATATCTCATGCTTAGCATTCAATACAAATAATGAGGAATGTGTTAAGGTGCATGAAGTACTATTGCAAGGACGAATTGTGGTGAAGTAGACGGCAAAACATATATATGGACAAACAGGTTACGGCAGAGATTTCAAACATAAACTGAAGAGGGCCAAACTTGCCCATGGCAGTCACATGGTGTGATTCAGGACACTGTTAGTTGCATTTCAGATGTTGGCTGTACTACCGCTGTACCGCACGTTAATATCTTTTGATCTGAATGATTTTATTGTTAAAGTCAAAACCGCTGTGAGAGAATGAAACTTACAGTGGAGGGGCGGTGTGAGGTTGGCGAGGGAGAAGAACTCGTAAAAGGCTCCAAGGCGGGGGCACGCGCCACTCATCTCCGCCTCCAGCTCCGCCGAGGCCGCGGCCTCTTTGGCCGCCGCCTCGGCGTCCTTTGCAGCCGAATCCTTGGGCAGTGGAGGCGGCGAGCCCGTGCGGCGCCCGCCCGAGGCTGGCTTGGAGCTGGAGTTGGAGAGCTCCTTGGCGGCATCGGCGTCCTTGGGGACGGAGGAGGAGGCGGCGGCGGCTGAGGGCCGAAGGAGGCAGTGCAGGCAACGATGTCCAGCAGCCGCCGCACGTGCGCCACCGCGCTATCCTCGTCATAGTCCCCTGCATTGCATTGTGAATTGTTTTTTACCATGACATACGCTTAAGACATGTGAAATCTAAGATAAAATGCTGCACAAGTTTTCTGCGAGCTAAGAAAATGTATGCATTTAGCATTGTGTTCTTCGTGAGATTAAATCGTGTGACTATAACACTATACCTTCTACGAGGGTGAGAGTATATGGCTTCAATGTCGCAATATCAGCACCATCCTTCAAGTGGCCATCACGAGTCTGTCGACATGAAATCGTCAAACATGACATAATTATACATTCTTATGCTTGCATGGTCACTCTTTTAGATAGATCATTGTTTTGCACGACAATCTAAATATACCTCATGCGAGAGGAGTAGTTTGTGATTGCACACGTGGTGGTGTTGACGCAGAGCAGCCTCTTCACATCGATGATCCTATCCGTTGAAATCCCCTGCACCAAGTTGCTCGAACGTTATTACATTTCAATGCAGAGAGATTTTGCTGTCCACAAAAAAAAATGCTGCAGCGGCGAGAAGCCAAACCTTGAGAAGGACATCAGACTGGTCCGGCAGGTTGACGGTGATATCAATGGCCACAGGGAGGACTAGTAGCAATTGATCAAGGAAATTTGGAAATGATCAGCTCAAACTGACAAACTACCTTCGGACAAACGAATATTGGTAGTAGTTAATTAATCAAGGTGCAAAGAACCACCTTTCTCATCTTTCTTCTTCTTGTCACCCTTGGCCTTGCCACGCTTGCTCTTGGGCGCCATGCGCGCGCCAAAAGGCGAGCAAGCTCAGCACAGAGATGCCCACCTAGACCATAAAGTCGAACAGAAAACGAAATATTCAGTAGGTATTTACAACTGCAGCTGGAATTTTCGGCAGTGAAATCTAATACTACAAGCTGCCTGAACATGTGGCACACGTTACAAGGAACAGAGTAGAAGAGAGCGATGATGGTGCCTGCACGAGCAGCGCCAGAAAAATTGCAGTTAAGACAAAACAGGGAGCTGTCCTTCACATGTGTACATACTACTCACCCACGGCACAGGATATATTGACCAGGAAAAACGATGTACCAACAGTGAGAATGAAGTGCAAGCAACAATCGATGGTTGCTCCAACACCACAAGGTGAATTCAAGTCTACTTTTGTTTTCATCTCTTCTTCTTGTATGCGATTCCAAAACTAGATAATTACGTGCATCCGTATATAGATTGTAAAGTTAACCGAAACACAAAGAATTCGAAGTGGATATGTTCTGACCAACCGAAGGGATAAGGTGTAGGAGAACCAACGGACCAACTTACATCGGAGAAAACTCAGTTCAAATAAATATTCGCAAATGATGGATAGAAGATGAAAAGGGTGCACATGCAGTAGGAGATTGAATTTCAACCCTATCTGCAAGAATGGACAAGGGAAAGTGCTCATGGGACTAATTTTTCTGGAGTAGAAATGCTCCAAGTTCTGGATTACACATAACTAGTTAATTACACAAGCCAAAGATGGTTGGGGAATTCAAATTCTAAACAACCGAAAGAAGGATATTCAATTGAAAATTGGTAGAAAAGATACAATTTACAGAGAGAGAGAGAGAGAGAGAGAGAGAGAGAGAGAGAGAGAGAGAGAGCTACACAGAGAAGCAGTGTTCGCTGCTGCACACACTCTGTTTAGAAAAACAGAAGCAATAATTTTCCTGAAGCACCGCCCATTAAGCCATGCTAACTAGAAATTACCATGAAAATGTCACAGAGATGGGAATTCATGCATACACGCAAACGTAAAAACCAAACAACAACAGGAGGTCCTAGAATGTACCAATGGGGCTGCTGCTCAGCTCCTCTCCACAGTATTATTTATTACCGGCAAGGATGCACCGGATGGAAGCTCAATTTCCCAAGCAAGTAGCTAAGGTAAGGAGGGAGCACTGGCTACCAGCTAGGCTTACTGGGATAAAGGTGCAGGAGCAGAGGAAGTAGCAACAGCAACAGTGGGCAGAGGAGGAGCAAACGAGCGTGAGAGTGAGGGAGGGAAAGATAACGAAAGGGGTTGGAGGGAGGGGTTGATAAGGGTGGAATGGTGGAGATTTAAGATAGGGTCCTCATTGGCCGCTTCTGGCTATCTCTCACGCGAGCAGGCCGGGCCCCAAATGACAGGACGACAGCCCAGCCAACTCTCGAGAAGAATGCAAAGCTCGGATGCGAAATATTTGCAACTAGTTGCGGGTGCAACCCATTTCTGGATACCCCATTTTGAAGTTTTCAAAAATCACGAAATAAATCATGCACATAGATTATGTTGAATCTTGTGCACCCAGAAAATTTCATTCAAAAATATGATCATGCGTGACCTGTGCAAAAAAGACAAATACTATTCAAACTTTCATTTGTCATTTTTGCACAGGTTGCAGATGATCATATTTTTAGATGAAATTTTTTGGGTGCACAAGATTCAACCTAATCTATGTGGATGATTTATTTCGCGATTTTTGAACACTTCGGAGTGGGGTATCCGAGAATGAGTTGTGGGTGCAACTAGTTGCAAATTAGAGTTTCCCAGCTTCTGAGTGCTGTCTACCGTGTGCGCGATCCGTACCATGCAGCGGTGTGCGCGGATACAGAGATCCAGCCCAAAACACCTTGGGCGCGATCTCCATCCTCGTGTTCCGCCTGCCACAGTTCATCGCTTGTTACCCTAAATATTATCCGTCCAGATAGAGTACGTGTAGTACGTGTGCTGGCGTGGCGGCACGTCGCGCCAGCACAGTGTCGTGGCCCTGAAATCCATGCTAACCAATTTTCACTGACAATTCATCAAACATTAGAAACAGCATGCGAAGATAAGTCTGGCATGTTTGGTTGCATCGCTTCTATGGGCATAGTCCCGTTAAGTAATAAAATCTATTTATCGAAAAAAATTGGGCATAGTCCCGCTAGCCCTGCTGGCTTAGCTCGACTCAGGCGATCTTGCTGTTGCATCTATGTTTGGTTGCATAGCTTTTGCTAGCAAGAGATAGGCTAGTCTTTGGATTGAAGCTTTTGCTTTTTGGGGCAATCAACGGACGGGAAGCTCGTACATATACATACACGCATACGGCCGGAAACTCACACGGATACGTATCTAACGACCGGTTGCGGACTCCTCAATCATGAAGTTGGGTTCGTTTAGCGCGAGACTTTTTCGCTTCATCCGTTTTTGCCGTCGAGAGCGAGCCAAATCGGCTCTCCCGAGCGAGCAAGGCTATTCTGACCCGATGTGGCTAGCTGGCCCTCAAAAGCAAGTTTTTATTTATAGATAACCTCAACGTCTTACCTATAAAAAAAACCTCATTGTCTTACTCCACTTAACAGCGCCTCTCATCTTGCTCAGATTACCACGTCAAAAAGGCGAAAACCAGTGCTCAGCCAGAGTGGTGATGGGTCTCGGTTTGGAGTCACTTCGTCTCTCTGCGAGAAAATATTCTCGTATCTAAGAGGTATAACCTAGCTGCGGACATCGACAACGGTCGTCTTCTGACCCATTGACGGTCGTCATAACTCACCGTTGCCTACCATAGATAGAATGGAAGAGACAGCCCACGTCGACAATGCTTTAGCGTATATCCCAACAGTAGAATGACATGTACTTAACGATAAGTCCAGTGACTATGTCGGTCAGGGTGCAAGTAGGATCGTTGGCGGGAGGCCCCCACCCACCCCATGTCTGCCGCATATGTTAAATGGGACACCCATTTAAGCCCACATATCCCACATAATAATATGTGAGCTCCGTGGGATGCCCACCAAAATATTTCACTGTATTACCGTATATTGATTTCAAAGCAAATTCTGATAATGGTGGCTCCTCGCCAGGCCGTTCCTTTCATCCAGACAATACAAAAATTGATGCATTGTACATGTACCTATACCATTCCAGACTATATCATCACGCAAGATCAAAACACCAAATTAAATTCTGATAATTGGAGAACATGCAAACAACGGGCAGTTACCATACAGACAATACAAATATCACAACGCATAGTTACCAACAGACAATACGAATATCACAACGGCTAAGTGTCATCTGATAAATGTGTATACAAGTTAAATATAACATATAGAATTTGAGAAACCAAAGATGGTTTATAATATCACAACGCATAGTTACCATACAGACAATACAAATATCACAACGCATAGTTACCAACAGACAATACGAATATCACAACGGCTAAGTGTCATCTGATAAATGTGTATACAAGTTAAATATAACATATAGAATTTGAGAAACCAAAGATGGTTTATAAGATTCTCTTGTGTAAACATAGAAATTTTTGTCTCTTGTCCATCTAACCCGCTCCAGCTCCTGCAGGACTCAAACAATGACTTCTAGAACAAGAACAAATCATGCAGGATGCAAGAGCACACCATATGAAGAGCTCTCCTCGGCCACTAGAGTGCTGGCTGCGGTAGATTCACTGCAGATCTGCAAAGATAAATTTTCAGAACAAACTCTATAAACAACTGGAAAAACTAAATATGATGTCCAGAATGAAGAGCTATTGAGCAAATGCAAGCACAATTGAAGATTCCCCACTCACTATTTTTGCAGTGACTAACTCATTTAACATATTCGGCTGAATGAATCATGGCGTACTAGTTCATGATTTTAACATGCTACAAAAGTCGGCAACACGATGAAGCTACAGGCTAGACAAGTAGACATAACTACAATACATGCTCATTAGAACAGATTATTACATGTATTCCAATTTGTAGCAATCAGCCCGTTGCCTTTGCAAAGCTACAGAGTTTACTAACAGGGTACTAAGTGAACAGACTAGAATTGACATTAAGCCTTCTATTAAATTATCCATTTCTTTGCCCCTGATTAGTTCTTCAGAGCAGCAAGTCCTTACACTTCTGAACATAAAGTTCTGGCGCCATGGTTTTCAGAGCTACAACATTTGGCACAACTGGCAGCTGTAGGCTACAACATTCAACAAATACACTAGGTAGCTAGAGTAGCCAACATATACAAAAAAAATCAGAGCAAACACTTAAACTTTCAGGGAGTTCTGCTCAACTTCAGCAATATACAAGTAAGAGGCAGGAAGTTAGAGATGCAAGGAAGCTCTAGAAATTGTCCTACTCATGACCATGAGTAGGAGAAAAAATTCTTAGTCATAAGATAAATTAGAAGATAAAAAAATTGAATAAAGAGAACATTACATACCAGCTGCCTTAAGCGAGTCCTGGAGACATATCAAGACTTCGACGGTGGAGGGCATGAGGCTTCTCCTATAGTCGCTTACAACGCGTCCTCCGGTGCTAAAAGCGGACTCCGAAGGTACGGTTGAAGCGGACTCCAACAACTTGCATAGAGCCTTAGCCATTTTCCATTCAGCTAGCAGAGGAGCATAGGTGTAGTTGTTGTCTTGCTTATCTAGAGAATATAAGGCACTTCTAAGCGGTAATGCAGCGGCAAGCATGAGATAAGTTGAGTTACAATGGGTAGTGACATCAGCAGACGAATGTTTGTGTTGTGTCTCGATGAACAGACACCGGGAGTAGCGGATACCCCCTTTTAGTTGGTTCGAAGAGGGGCACGAAGGTGGCTTGGAACGATGCTTCCGGGTGAAACTAACTTCGTCTTCTCAAGAGAGCTACGATGAGCAGGACAGGGACACAGAGAGTTACCTAGGTTCAGTCCGCCCGGAGGCTAAAAGCCCTACTCCTGCATGTCTGGATTGATGAGTTCATCATGGTGTGGCTACAAGGTGGTCTCCGGGTGAGTACCGATGAAACAGCCTGTTGTGGATCTTGCCGCCAGTCCGGGGGCAGGAGGCGAGCTGTTCTTGAAGTCTCCCGCGGGCATGCTAGAGGTATTTGGTTGAGGAGGGATTCACTGAGCTATTACTTCGAACTCCTCGATGATTCGGCCGGGAGCGACGACCTTTCCGGGTTGTTTTCTGGGGGCGCCTGCCCAGCCGTGGGAGGTTAAGAATCCTAGCAAGTTCAACCTGCGCCAGGTGGTGGACAAGCTGACAACATCGTGGTCAGCAGGACGAGCTTCATAGACGACATTTATAAGGGCGCCGCTCAGCTGGAGGGTGACTTTACCACCCGGGAGGACAAGATGGCGAGGCATGCTCTCGGGCCAAGCATACGCTTCAAGACGGGATTGAGAGGGACAAGCGCCAGGAGTAGGGGTTCTCGGCCTTGTGGAAGCACTTGGAAAACCGTCGTGTGTCCTGGGAGGCTGAATGCGCCAAGCGCGAGTTTGACCTTGATGGCAAGGAAGATCATATCAAGCCTCGAGAGAATCGACTTGGAGAGGAGAAGCAAGCCCTGGAACTCCAGAGGCAGGAGCTGAAAGGCGATGAGGAGAAATGCCAGCTAGAACAGCAGGAGGCCGCCACGAGCCACAAGAACGAGCTTGCAGCCCAGGAGAACTTGATCAAGGACCAGCAGCTAAACATGGATGAGATGACTAGATCCAACAAGTGCGAGCTGCTGGTGGCTAACATGAAGAAGACTCTGTTGGTGTAGAACTCGGAAGTCGAGGTACTGAAGAAGGGCTACGCGGAACTGAAGGAGAAATCCTCAGACAAAGCGCATGAGTTTGCAAGATGGTGCCAAGAGCTTCAAGGTGTAGTCGATAGTCTCCACGCTATAGCTGCCAGTCTGCCAATGCTAATGAACAGGTGTGTAAACTCAAACTTGGCAGGAACCTGCATAAACTGGACCCGAACTCCCACGAGATAGCTCCATTTGTCCCATTCGTCGAGGCCATAGCACGGAGCATAAGGAGGTTCCGCACCCGGACCATCCACCTCCTTGAATCAGAGGAGAAGAAGGCGGGTAAGACGATGGCTTCTCACGTTCTGACTGCGGTACACCAAGAGGACCCCAAGTTTTCATTGCAGAAGATCCTAGAGATTGATCCTTCAAAGGAGTCGATCCAAGCAGTGGTCCGCGAAGCAGAGGAGCTTGCGCAGAGGCCCCATGGTGCGTAGCGGTCACTTTACCTACAAAGCATTCGAGCATGTTGTGCCCCAAATGCATTTTAATAAACTTATGTTAATTCCAGTATTTGTTTGTTTTGAAACTTATTGTTTTGCTTTGTATTTTACTGCTCATCCTACTTCACAGGTTAAGAATGTTTCATGTCCCTTTGTATATTTAATGTCTCCATGTTTCTGAGGGACTCCCCGGAGAGCCTAAGCCAAACTGTGAGCCCCCTGACGGATCAGAAATGCAAGCACGGACCTTACTGATCCCCGGAGACCCACGAGCCCACCGGCACATACGTTCCAATTAGATGTGTAGGACTTCACCGCTTTGCACACCCCGGGAAGCCGTTACCAACAAGTGCCCTTCTTACGGTCAAGGCGTATATAGGGGAACATGAATCCCAAACCCGCGAGCTTGTTACAAAAAGGAAACTACCTGCGAACCAGTTTGAGAATAACTCATCTTTAGTACTCATAGAGTTCATAGGTGTTTGCCTCAGTTTTTCACGAATCCTTCCGGGAAATTTCTCTTGGGACGCTACATGCTTAGCGCTTGATGCATCTTTGCCATCAATGAACCTCTGTGGGGAGCCATTCCCTGGGAATCTCGTCGATCTCCTCGGAGAGTGCGCACTTGTTCGCCACTCTCCACAGCTCGTCCATGGTGTCGATGGCACTGGTGCCCAGCTTCCCGCACATCTTGAGATTGTGCACATTGGCATGGAAATAGCTGATCACGGACAGGTCCTTCTGCTTCTCGGGTGGAATGCGGTCCGCTACACCTCGGAACCTTCAGAAGTAGTGGCGAAGCGTTTCGCCAGGCACTTGCTCCAGTAGGTGAAGATCTCGGAGGAGTACCTGGTATGGCGTGCAGCATGTTTTCACATGTGCTCCTGCCTGGTTTCCCATGTCAACCCAGGAACGCTGCCGGGTACTCACGCCCTAGCTCGTCCCTTTGCGGGGAGGTGCTTGAGGCTCGAGGCAGCCGGAGCCCCCTGGGAGCAGTGCCTCGGTTGTGGCCATAGCAAGGTCGATGGAGACATCGCGAGTAGTCGTGGCTGAACTCGATGGAGCGTGGCATTTGTGAGCGTAGTCCACTAGGCTGGTCAAGCTGGAGATCCATACCCCCGCACACGAATCGCAGCCGACCGACTCTGGGGGAGAGTGATACGTCTCAAACGTATCTATAATTTTTGATGTTCCATGCTTGTTTTATACCAATTGCTACATGTTTTGCATCTACTTTATATCACTTTTATACATTTTTTGGGACTAACCTATTAACAAGATGCCGAAGTGCCAGTTCCTGTTTTCTGCTGTTTTTGTATTCCAGAAAAGCTAGTCTGGAAATATTCTCGGAATTGGACGAAACTACACGGGGGTGCCTATTTTTCCAGAACACGCCTGACGGAGCGAAGGAGCAGCAGAGGAGGGCCACCAGGAGGCCACACGCACCTAGGGCGCGGGCCCCCCTCTGCCGCGCCCTAGGGTGGTGTGGGCCCCTCGGGGGTCCGCAGCCGCCGCCCTTTCGCCTACTTATTCCCCCCGACGCGAAAACCCTAAGTACCTGAGCAAAATCCACGAAAAGATCCAGAGACGCCGCCGTCGTCAACCCTAGCTCGGGAGGGTTCAGAACCTCTTCCCGGCACCCTGCCGGAGAGGGGAATCGTCACCGGAGGCTTCTACATCGCCATGCCTGCCTCCGGAGTGATGCGTGAGTAGTTCATCCTTGGACTACGGGTCCATAGCAGTAGCTAGATGGTTGTCTCTCCACTTTGTGCCATCATGTTTAGATCTTGTGAGCTGCCCTACATGATCAAGATCATATTATTGTAATGCTACATGTTGTGTTTGCTGGGATCCGATGAATATTGAATATTATGTCAAGTTGATTATCAATCTATCTTATATGTTATTTAAGATCTTGCATGCTTTCCGTTACTCGTAGATGCTTTGGCCAAGTAGATGCTTGTAACTCCAAGAGAGAGTATTTATGCTAGATAGTGGGTTCATGTCTCCGTTTAACCTGGGACAGTGACAGAAAGTTCTAAGGTTGTGGATGTGCTGTTGCCACTAGGGATAACCTAACGATGCTATGTCCACGGGCATATGTGTTTGTTTACATTACGCACTTTACTTAATGCAATTATCCGTTGCTTGCAACTTAATACCAACGGGGGACTCGGATGACAACCCGGCGGTGGATTATTAGTCATAGATGCTGTTGGATAACGGTCTATGTATTATGTCGTAATGCCCAATTAAATATCATAGTAGTCAACATGTCATGTATATGCATTGTCATGCGCTCACTATTCGTCAATTGCCCAGCTGTAATTTGTTCACCCAACATGTTAGTTATCTTTTATGGAGAGACACCACTAGTGAACTGTGGACCCCGGTCCATTCTTTTACACTGATTAAACAACCACAAACTGCAAACTGTTCCTTTTTCATTCTCTGCAATTTAATACTCATTTTCCACACCATACGTTTAATCCTTTGTTTTCAGCAAGCCAGTGAGATTGACAACCTCACTGTTTCGTTGGGGCAAAGTAGTTTGATTGTGTTGTGTGCAGATTCCACGTCAACAGTCCAGACTCCCTCGACAGCTATTTTTCTGGCGCCGTTGACAACCTTCTGAAGAGTTGCTGCTCCTACTGGTTCGATAACCTTGGTTTCTTTCTGAGGGAAAACTTGCTGCTGACTACATCATACCTTCCTCTTGGGGTCTCCCAACGAACGTGTGTTTCACGTCATCAAGCTATTTTTCTGGCGCCGTTGCCGGGGAGACAGCAGTCTTCTGCAAGGGGAGTTTCACGCTTCCAATCTCTTTACTTTGTTTTTGTCTTGCTTAGTTTATTTTATTTTATCTTGTTTGCTTTCAATTATCAAAAACACAAAAAAATTAGTTACTTGCATTTAGTTTATTTTCAGTTTTGTTTTCTGTTAGTCATCATGTCTAGCCCTGTTCCAGTAGTAATGTCACCTGAAGAAGAGATCTTCACTTTCAAGCAAGGGAGTGAGGAGAGTTTTAAAGATGCTTGGTCTAGAATTTGAGTCCTATGCTAAAACTGAACCTAAAATGACTTTAAGCCTGCTTCTTAGTAGCTTTTATTTTGGTCTTGTTCTTTGCTACAGATATGCTTTAGATGCTGTGGTAGGAGGAGATTTCCTTCGTTATGATGGGGATCAAGCTTTTAATGCTATAAAAAAATTGATTACAATTTCTAGCCCCCAATCACTAAAATTGATTTGGCTTTGACAAGCATAAGTGATAGACTTAACACTCTTGAAACGAACATATCTGGTCTAAAAGAAGGGTATAATCAGATTCGTGAACATTATGATAATGTGCCAGTAAATTTTGAACCATCGGGATGGATTCCCTCAGTAAAAGTTGTTATAAATGGTGAAACTTTTCATTCTCGCTGTGATATTATGTCTGAATTCTGTTTAATGCCCAAGATATTTTGATTCCTTAAATCTTTGGGAGCTTTCCAAATGCGAAGATTGTATAACTTTGGGTGATAATACTATTAAATTACCAAGGGGAGTAGCCGAAGGAGTATTTACAAAACTCTTAGGGATAACAATATCTATTGATTATCTTGTCATTGAATGTGCAGGAGTAGGACAAATTACGCTTGGAAGATCTCTGTTGAAACGCTTTGGAGCAATAATAGATGTGGGCCAAGGCACTATGAATTTCGCCTCTTCACCTATGTGTAACCAAGTATTTCCTAAAGATAAGGTAAAGGTAAGAGAGCTAAGCGTAAGAATGTTGATGCTTCTTCACTTGGTAATACTTGATGCATGCTTTGTGCCTAGCTAAAAGGCGTTAAAGAAAAGCGCTTATGGGAGGCAACCCATTTTATTTTTCTGCAATTTTTCTTTTATTGAGTCAAGGGTTTGTTTACTTCTGTAGCAACTCCTTTGTATCTTTATTTTCTCGCATTGTTGTGCCAAGAGTAGCCTCTAATGTTAAGATGATGCTTAATTTTGATTGCTGCGCAGAAACAGATTTTTGCTGTTCACTGTACGAAATTCCTAAAATCACCAGATTGTTAATTAAATCTGAAATTTTTGTGCGTAATCTTTATGAATGTCTGAAACTTTCATTAGTTCAGAGTTTTCGATCTGAGCGTCGTAAGTGCCTCGAAAAAATTCGTCTTTGCGGACTGTTCTGTTTTAGACAGATTATGCCTTTTTATTTTGCATTCTCTCTTTTACTAGTGTTGAGTGAAATTCTTTTTTGGGTGGAAGAGCTTCACATAACATCAGTGGCTGTAGCTAATGTTTAAAGTAACAAATCATATTGCGTCTTTATAGAACATGTGAATTTTTGATTATGCACTAACCCTCTAATGAGATCTACTTTGAGTTTGGTGTGACGGAAGTTTTCAAGGGTCAAGAGAGAAGGATGATATAATAGGATCAAGAAGAGTGAAGAGCTTAAGCTTGGGGAGGCTCCCATGGATCTCCCCAGCATATTTCAAGAAGACTCAAGCGTCTAAGCTTGGGGATGCCCAAGGCATCCCCTTCTTCATCGTCAAAATTATCAGGTCATCTCTAGTGAAACTATATTTTAATTCTTTCACATCATATGTGCTTTTCTTGGAGCGTCTGTGTGCTTTTATTTTCAGTATTGCACTTTTATTTTCAATAAAGCTTGACTGGACCCTAGCATTCTTGATTGGGAGAGAGACACGCTCCGCTTTTTCATGAGAATACTCCTATTCTTCACTTATATTTGTTGAGTATTCATATCTAGCGCTGTTCAGCTTTTAGCTCTTGTTTTCATGTATCTCTTGTCAGAGCTATTAGCTTTCTTTTGTAGAAAGTACTCTCTTGCTTCACTTATATTTGTTTGGAGAGTTGATGAAATAAATTGATTGGTGTTTGGTTGGTTCAGAAAATGTTGCATGTGGTAATTGGTATAAGGAAAAACTTGCTTAATCTTGTAGATCACTAAAATGGATAACTTGATGCTTGTCAATTGTTTTGAGTTAACAAGTAGATCATGATTAAATTGTGCATCACATGAGTTAAGCCTATTAGTGAAGAACTACCGTAAAGCTTGTTGAAAATTTGGTTTGCATCGGTGGTATCTCTAAGGTCTAGATATTTTCTAATAACAGGGTTTGGTTAACAAGGAAGACGGTATGAAGTCTTATAACGTTTGCAATATGTTTGTCATATAAAACTTGGTGTACGGGTTGATATTCTTGTTTGCTTACATAACCTTGCTAGCCTAAACTCTGTACTGAGAGGGAATGCTTCTCGTGCATCCAAATCCTTGAGCCAAAATCCATGCCATTTGTGTCCACCATAACTACCTATATGTGGTATTTCCTTGCCACTCCAAGTAAATTTTTCATGTGCTACCTTTAAATTATTCAAAATGTTATTATTCCCTTTTTGTGTCAATGTTTACTAGCTCATGAGGAATTAGTGTGGTTATTCTTTATTCTATTTGTCGAGTGGACTTTTACACCTGGACTAGTGGCATATACATCCGCTTATCCAATAACTTGCAAAAAGAGCTGGCAACGGGGTGCCCAGTCCCAATTAATTACAACTTTAACCAATTAATTCTCTTCACACTTTTGCCCTGATTCATCAGTAAGCAATGACAAACAGTGAAATACCTGAATGTGTGTAAACCAAAGAGAAAGAGGGATGATCTGCCTTGCTGGTAGAAATAACGTCCTTCATGGGAGCCGCTCTTAAAAGTCCGTTCGACAGGTAGAATACTGTTCTCACCCGCTACCATTCGTTGACAATTAACAAACACCTCTCAAAAATAGATACTCCTCCATGGTATGTGATTGATGGAAGGCACCCGAGGATTCGGTTAGCCATGGCTTGTGTTAGCAAGGTTGGGAGGAGTATCAAATATTTTATGCAATCTCTATATGCTTTCAAAAACCTAAAAGCTCTAGCACATGATTTAATCCCTGCTTCCCTCTGCGAAGGGCCTTTCTTTTACTTTTATGTTGAGTCAGTTTTCCTATTCTTTCTGTCTTCCACAAGCAAACACTAGTGTCAACTTTGTTACAACATGCGTTATATGCAATGTATTGGACTTGTTATACTACTTTGTGTTGACAATATCCATGAGATAAATATGTTGAAAGTTGAAGCAAATGCTGAAACTAAATTCTTCCTTTGTGTTGATTAAATACCTTTTATTAGAAACTATTGCTTTATGAGTTAACACTTATGCAAAACTGTTTGATGCTTGTCTCGAAAGTACTATTCATGAAAACGTTTAGCTTGTGTGATTCATTGTTTACTCATTATCTATTTGGTAGCAAATTATAGACCATTGACTTGGATCACTTCATTCATTTACATGTGCCTTGCAATATTATATGATCAAGATTATGATAGTAGCATGTCACCTCAAAAATTATTTTGTTTTTATCGTTTACCTACTCGAGGACGAGTAGGAACTAAGCTTGGGGATGCTGATACGTCTCAAACGTATCTATAATTTTTGATGTTCCATGCTTGTTTTATACCAATTGCTACATGTTTTGCATCTACTTTATATCACTTTTATACATTTTTTGGGACTAACCTATTAACAAGATGCCGAAGTGCCAGTTCCTGTTTTCTGCTGTTTTTGTATTCCAGAAAAGCTAGTCTGGAAATATTCTCGGAATTGGACGAAACTACACGGGGGTGCCTATTTTTCCAGAACACGCCTGACGGAGCGAAGGAGCAGCAGAGGAGGGCCACCAGGAGGCCACACGCACCTAGGGCGCGGGCCCCCCTCTGCCGCGCCCTAGGGTGGTGTGGGCCCCTCGGGGGTCCGCAGCCGCCGCCCTTTCGCCTACTTATTCCCCCCGACGCGAAAACCCTAAGTACCTGAGCAAATATCCACGAAAAGATCCAGAGACGCCGCCGTCGTCAACCCTAGCTCGGGAGGGTTCAGAACCTCTTCCCGGCACCCTGCCGGAGAGGGGAATCGTCACCGGAGGCTTCTACATCGCCATGCCTGCCTCCGGAGTGATGCGTGAGTAGTTCATCCTTGGACTACGGGTCCATAGCAGTAGCTAGATGGTTGTCTCTCCACTTTGTGCCATCATGTTTAGATCTTGTGAGCTGCCCTACATGATCAAGATCATATTATTGTAATGCTACATGTTGTGTTTGCTGGGATCCGATGAATATTGAATATTATGTCAAGTTGATTATCAATCTATCTTATATGTTATTTAAGATCTTGCATGCTTTCCGTTACTCGTAGATGCTTTGGCCAAGTAGATGCTTGTAACTCCAAGAGAGAGTATTTATGCTAGATAGTGGGTTCATGTCTCCGTTTAACCTGGGACAGTGACAGAAAGTTCTAAGGTTGTGGATGTGCTGTTGCCACTAGGGATAACCTAACGATGCTATGTCCACGGGCATATGTGTTTGTTTACATTACGCACTTTACTTAATGCAATTATCCGTTGCTTGCAACTTAATACCAACGGGGGACTCGGATGACAACCCGGCGGTGGATTATTAGTCATAGATGCTGTTGGATAACGGTCTATGTATTATGTCGTAATGCCCAATTAAATATCATAGTAGTCAACATGTCATGTATATGCATTGTCATGCGCTCACTATTCGTCAATTGCCCAGCTGTAATTTGTTCACCCAACATGTTAGTTATCTTTTATGGAGAGACACCACTAGTGAACTGTGGACCCCGGTCCATTCTTTTACACTGATTAAACAACCACAAACTGCAAACTGTTCCTTTTTCATTCTCTGCAATTTAATACTCATTTTCCACACCATACGTTTAATCCTTTGTTTTCAGCAAGCCAGTGAGATTGACAACCTCACTGTTTCGTTGGGGCAAAGTAGTTTGATTGTGTTGTGTGCAGATTCCACGTCAACAGTCCAGACTCCCTCGACAGCTATTTTTCTGGCGCCGTTGACAACCTTCTGAAGAGTTGCTGCTCCTACTGGTTCGATAACCTTGGTTTCTTTCTGAGGGAAAACTTGCTGCTGACTACATCATACCTTCCTCTTGGGGTCTCCCAACGAACGTGTGTTTCACGTCATTAGAGAGGAGAGCAACGCGCGGGCTGCGCTCAGTGCGTCGCTCAGCCTTCGGCAGTCACGAGATGTGTTGGATGCTTGCCCACCAAGGACCACCTGAGTTCCCGACATGGCCTTGTTTTGATGATGGAGTTGCCGATGAAGGTGGTGCGGTTGTCGCAGTTCTTTGGCGGCGACGCCATGGAAGAAGAAACCGACCCCGATCTTGACGTAGACGAGGAACTTGAAGGTGATGAAGAGATCGAACGAAGCACTTGCGCCCCCTACCTGGCGCGCCAGATGTCGTAGTGTCTCGATGCACGGCCACCTGGAGTAGCAATACCCCTTTAGTTGGTTCAGAGAGGGGCACGAAGGAGGCTTGGAACGATGCTTCAGGGTGAGACTAACTTCGTCTTCCCAAGAGAGCTACGGTGAGCAGGAAAGAGACATAGGGAGTTACCCAGGTCTAGCCGCCCAGAGACTAAACGGCCTACTTTTGCATGTCTGGATTGATGAGTTCGTCATGGTGTGGCTACAAGGTGGTCTCCGAGTGAGTACCCGATGTTGGAGGTAGAATATCCTGACCCAGAGGAGATCACCTCTCGCCTCTGCCTTCCAAGCCCTACTGGTCTAGCTATCTTCTCCGATCTGATCTCCCTTTCCTTGATGACCCTGTCCCTCCCTTTGTAGGCCAGGGGTTGCCACAGGTGGTCAGAAAGACGTGTAAGGGGTTTTAGGCAGGAAAACCCCCTCGGTGGTGGTAGCTTTGCAGGCGACGCGGCCTCTTCTGGTCCTTTGCTTCTCTACTGGTTTAGTGCGTGCTAATGTCTACGCACGCTTCTATTCTTGTAGACAGTGTTGGGCCTCCAAGTGCAGAGGTTTGTAGAACAGCAGCAAGTTTCCCTTAAGTGAATCACCCAAGGTTTATCGAACTCAGGAAGGTAGAGGTCAAAGATATCCCTCTCAAGCAACCCTGCAATTAAGATACAAGAAGTCTCTTGTGTCCCCAACACACCCAATACACTTGTCAGGTGTATAGGTGCACTAGTTCGGCGAAGAGATATTAAAATACAAGTAATATGGATGATTATAAGTGGTAATTGCAATCTGAAATAAAAATGGCAGCAAGCAAACATGAGACAAAATGAGAGTAAACGGTGTTTCAATGCTTGGAAACAAGGCCTAGGGATCATACTTTCACTAGTGGACACTCTCAACAATAATAATATAATTGAATACATAGATATTTCCTCTTCACTATGCTACTCTGAGTTATTCTCTCGTTGGATAACGAATACCAATCCACTGCGTAGGGCTATAAAAGCACACCTTAAAGTCGCATTCCACATCTAGGGAACCCCACACTGTCAACTTGAGCGCCCTAAATAGTACTAGACAAACACCGCAATTTCATAGAGACATCCAACGCAAATAATAACTCATGATAAGTATTTCTGTAATCTTTAGCCTAAGAGCCACACACGGTGCGCACACTGTCAACTTCGCACCGTGGGACAAAGGTGACTCCGGAGTTTACATTAATAAAACCACTCAAGTAGACATAAGATAATGAAGAGTAACATCTATGGATTCAACTAGATTACAAAGGTCATGATCACATAAAGATCACACCATGGAGAGAGATAAACCACATAGCTACCGGTAGAGCCCTCAGCCCCGATGAAGGACATCATGGGAGGCAGCAACGACGATGATGGAGGCGGTGGCGTCGATGGAGATGGCTCCGGGGGCAATTCCCCGTCCCGGCAAGGTGCCGAAACAGAGACTTCTGTCCCCCGAATTAGGGTTTTGGATGGCGGCGGAGCTCTGGAACTTTTCTGGGGAAATCGTCTATTTTTTTAGGGTTTTCGGGGTAGGAGCAATATATAGGCCAAAGGGCGTCGCGAGGCGGTGCATGAGGAGGCGACACCACCCCTCGGCGCCAGTGGGCCCTTGGCCGCGTCGAGCCCACGTGTGGAGCCCTCGTGGCTCCACTTCGTCTCTCCTTCGGACTCCAGGTGTCTTCTCATAAAATAGGGGCCTCCGTAAATTTTCGTCCAATTCCGAGAATATTTCCAGACTAGCTTTTCTGGAATACCAAAATAGCAGAAAACAGGAACTGGCACTGTGGCATCTTGTTAATAGGTTTGTCCCAGAAAATGTATAAAAATGATATAAAGTGTATATAAAACATGTAACAATTGGTATAATATCAGCATGGAACATCAAAAATTATAGATACGTTTGAGACGTATCACGTGCGTCCGCCTTTTGGGGAAAGCAAATCAGGCCGGTGACAGTCAGGACTGACACCCCCGCCATGGTGTCTCTTGACGATGTCATCTCTTGCGCCTCCATCTTCTTGGCGCCCAAGTCTTCCTTGACCTTTTCCCTTTACTTAGGCTGGCATGCTTATCTTCTCGAGGAACGAAGGAGGTCATCCTTTCCATGCATGGACATGGGAAGGGCCTGACGGGTCCTTCGAGTAGCGCATCTCCGCGGGTCTTCGCCTTGGTCTCCGGGTGGGAGATCCCGGAAGGTCTCCCGGGTTGAGGTCCTTAGCCGCTAGGACGTCGATGAAGATCTTGCCGGGTCTTCATGGGCAGATGGGCTGGCCCACTTGCCTGGTCGTTGTAGCTTAACCTTGTCCATCTTCTTGGTGGGCCCACAGGTGGTGAACCCACTTTGTTTGTAGTAGGGGAACCCCATATTCCACTGGTGCGACAGTCTGTATCTAGAACACAATCATACTCATCTAATTGTGTCTCGAAATTTCTCGAGTCTTGCTTGTGAACTTTTGACAAATTTCACACTCTCTTGAATGTTATTGACAACATTTTTGATCTCGTAGGCCATATTGAACAATTATATTGAAAACATGTGTTGCATTGTCCTTCAAATTGTCCATCAATAGGTTAACCATGGCAGTATTAACGGATGCATTGTCCAAAGTGAAACTAAAAAGCTTATCCTCTAGGTTCCCTTCCATAATGCTTTCTAGTATTACATTGAACATGTTTAGTTTATTGTGAGGTGTATCCATCATGTTAAATGCTATAATCTTCTTGTGGAGCACCCAATTAGCAGATATGAAATGACATGCAGGCGAAGATACCCTAGCTTTTGGTTAATAATCCACATGTCACAGAGATATCCGAGAGACACACTCTTTGAAATATCATTTCAGCTCCGTGTTTTTTGAAAGCAATGACACAATCTTCTTTAATTGTTGCCCAACTTGAAAGGACACGGATGTCGCCTAGAGGAGGTGAATAGGCGATTAAAATTATTACGGTTTAGCCTTGAATGAATGCGGAATAAAACTAGCTTTAAATTTATCAAGCGCGAAACCTAAACAAGCTAGGTTTACCTATGTGCACCAACAACTTATGCTAAGAAATATAAGCAACTATGTGATAGCAAGATATATTACTTCAAGCACGATGGCTGATGTCTACGCACGCTTCTATTCTTGTAGACAGTGTTGGGCCTCCAAGTGCAGAGTTTTGTAGAACAGCAGCAAGTTTCCCTTAAGTGAATCACCCAATGTTTATCGAACTCAGGGAGATAGAGGTCAAAGATATCCCTCTCAAGCAACCCTGCAATTAAGATACAAGAAGTCTCTTGTGTCCCCAACACACCTAATACACTTGTCAGATGTATAGGTGCACTAGTTCGGCGAAGAGATATTAAAATACAAGTGATATGGATGATTATAAGTAGTAATTGCAATCTGAAATAAAAATGGCAGCAAGCAAACATGAGACAAAATGAGAGTAAACGGTGTTTCAATGCTTGGAAACAAGGCCTAGGGATCATACTTTCACTAGTGGACACTCTCAACAATAATAATATAATTGAATACATAGATATTTCCTCTTCACTATGCTACTCTGAGTTATTCTCTCGTTGGATAACGAACACCAATCCACTGCGTAGGGCTATAAAAGCACACCTTAAAGTCGCATTCCACATCTAGGGAACCCCACACTGTCAACTTGAGCGCCCTAAATAGTACTAGACAAACACCACAATTTCATAGAGACATCCAACGCAAATAATAACTCATGATAAGTATTTATGTAATCTTTAGCCTAAGAGCCACACACGGGCGCACACTGTCAACTTCGCACCGTGGGACAAAGGTGACTCCGGAGTTTACATTAATAAAACCACTCAAGTAGCACATAAGATAATGAAGAGTAACATCTATGGATTCAACTAGATTACAAAGCTCATGATCACATAAAGATCACACCATGGGAGAGAGAGATAAACCACATAGCTACCGGTAGAGCCCTCAGCCCCGATGAAGAACTACTCCCTCCTCATCATGGGAGGCAGCAACGGCGATGATGGAGGCGGTGGCGTCGATGGAGATGGCTCCGGGGGCAATTCCCCGTCCCGGCAAGGTGCCGAAACAGAGACTTCTGTCCCCCGAATTAGGGTTTTGGATGGCGGCGGAGCTCTGGAACTTTTCTGGGGAAATCGTCGATTCTTTTAGGGTTTTCGGGGTAGGAGCAATATATAGGCCAAAGGGCGTCGCGAGGCGGTGCACGAGGAGGCGACACCACCCCTCGGCGCCGGTGGGCCCTTGGCCGCGCCGAGCCCACGTGTGGGCCCTCGTGGCTCCACTTCGTCTCTCCTTCGGACTCCAGGTGTCTTCTGATAAAATAGGGGCCTCCGTAAATTTTCGTCCAATTCCGAGAATATTTCCAGACTAGCTTTTCTGGAATACAAAAACAGCAGAAAACAGGAACTGGCACTGGCATCTTGTTAATAGGTTAGTCCCAGAAAATGTATAAAAATGATATAAAGTGTATATAAAACAAGCATGGAACATCAAAAATTATAGATACGTTTGAGACGTATCAGCATCCCCAAGCTTAGTTCCTGCTCGTCCTCGAGTAGGTAAACGATAAAAACAAAATAATTTTTGAGGTGACATGCTACCATCATAATCTTGATCAATAATATTGTAAGGCACATGTAAATGAATGAAGTGATCCAAGTCAATGGTCTATAATTTGCTACCAAATAGATAATGAGTAAACAATGAATCACACAAGCTAAACGTTTTCATGAATAGTACTTTCGAGACAAGCATCAAACAGTTTTGCATAAGAGTTAACTCATAAAGCAATAGTTTCTAATAAAAGGTATTTAATCAACACAAAGGAAGAATTAAGTTTCAGCATTTGCTTCAACTTTCAACATATTTATCTCATGGATATCGTCAACACAAAGTAGTATAACAAGTCCAATACGTAGCATATAACGCATGTTGTAACAAAGTTGACACTAGTGTTTGCTTGTGGAAGACAGAAAGAATAGGAAAACTGACTCAACATAAAAGTAAAAGAAAGGCCCTTCGCAGAGGGAAGCAGGGATTAAGTCATGTGCTAGAGCTTTTAGGTTTTGAAAACATATAGAGATTGCATAAAATATTTGACACTCCTCCCAACCTTGCTAACACAAGCCATGGCTAACCGAATCCTCGGGTGCCTTCCATCAATCACATACCATGGAGGAGTATCTAGTTTTGAGAGGTGTTTGTTAATTGTCAACGAATGGTAGCGGGTGAGAACAGTATTCTACCTGTCAAACGGACTTTTAAGAGCGGCTCCCATGAAGGACGTTATTTCTACCAGCAAGGCAGATCATCCCTCTTTCTCTTTGGTTTACACACGCAGGTATTTCACTGTTTGTCATTGCTTACTGATGAATCAGGGCAAAAGTGTGAAGAGAATTAATGGTTAAAGTTGTAATTAATTGGGACTGGGCACCCCGTTGCCAGCTCTTTTTGCAAAATTAGAGGATAAGCGGATGTATATGCCGCTAGTCCAGGTGTAAAAGTCCATTTGACAAATAGAATAAAGAATAACCACACTAATTCCTCATGAGCTAGTAAACATTGACACAAAAAGGGAATAATAACATTTTGAATAATTTAAAGGTAGCACATGAAAAATTTACTTGGAGTGGCAAGGAAATACCACATATAGGTAGTTATGGTGGACACAAATGGCATGGATTTTGGCTCAAGGATTTGGATGCACGAGAAGCATTCCCTCTCAGTACAGAGTTTAGGCTAGCAAGGTTTATGTAAGCAAACAAGAATATCAACCCGTACACCAAGTTTTATATGACAAACATATTGCAAACGTTATAAGACTTCATACCGTCTTCCTTGTTAACCAAACCCTGTTATTAGAAAATATCTAGACCTTAGAGATACCACCGATGCAAACCAAATTTTCAACAAGCTTTACGGTAGTTCTTCACTAATAGGCTTAACTCATGTGATGCACAAATTTAATCATGATCTACTTGTTAACTCAAAACAATTGACAAGCATCAAGTTATCCAAATTAGTGATCTACAAGATTATGCAAGTTTTTCCTTATACCAATTACCACATGCAACATTTTCTGAACCAACCAAACACCAATCAATTCATTTCAACAACTCTCCAAACAGATATAAGTGAAGCAAGAGAGTACTTTCTACAAAAGAAAGCTAATAGCTCTGACAAGAGATACATGAAAACAAGAGCTAAAAGCTGAACAACGCTAGATATGAATACTCAACAAATATAAGTGAAGAATAGGAGTATTCTCATGAAAAAGCGGAGCGTGTCTCTCTCCCAATCAAGAATGCTAGGGTCCAGTCAAGCTTTATTGAAAATAAAAGTACAATACTGAAAATAAAAGCACACAGACGCTCCAAGAAAAGCACATATGATGTGAAAGAATTAAAATATAGTTTCACTAGAGATGACCTGATAATTTTGCCGATGAAGAAGGGGATGCCTTGGGCATCCCCAAGCTTAGACGCTTGAGTCTTCTTGAAATATGCTGGGGAGATCCATGGGAGCCTCCCCAAGCTTGAGCTCTTCACTCTTCTCCATCCTATTATATCACTCTTCCCTCTTGACCCTTGAAAACTTCCGTCACACCAAACTCAAAGCAAATCTCATTAGAGGGTTAGTGCACAATCAAAAACTCACATGTTCTATAAAGACGCAATATGACTTGTTACTTTAAACATTAGCTACTGCCACTGATGTTATGTGAAGCTCTTCCACCCAAAAAAGAATTTCACTCAACACTAGTAAAAGAGAGAATGCAAAATAAAAAGGCATAATCTGTCTAAAACAGAACAGTCCGCAAAGACGAATTTTTTCGAGGCACTTACGACGCTCAGATCGAAAAACTTTGAACTAACGAAAGATGCATACATATCTGAGGATCACGCACAAAAATTTTCAGATTTAAATAATTTTTCTGTGATTTTACAGAAGCAAAACGGTGAACAGCAGAAATCTGTTCCTGCGCAGAAATCCAAATCTAGCATCATCTTCCTATTAGAGGCCTTACTTGGCACAACAATGCAAGAAAATAAAGATACAAAGGCATTGATACATAAGTAAACAGCACCTTGACTCAAATAAAATAAAAATAGCAGAAAATAAAAATAATGGGTTGTCTCCCACAAGCGCTTTTCTTTAAAGCCTTTTAGCTAGGCATGATAATTTTGATGATGCTCTCATATGTATAAGAGTTGAATATGAAAGAGCATCGAGAAGCAAATATCAAACACATTTAAGTCTAACCCACTTCCTATGCAAAGGAATCTTGTAAGAAAATAAATCAATAAAGCACAAAGTGACTAGCATAGGAAGGCAAAACAAGTGGAGCTTCAAAAATTTCAACATAAAGAGAGAAGACTTAATATTATTGAGATATATGAAACCGTGTATCCCTCTCTCATAAGGACCAGTAGGTCTTAAAGTACCCAGCAAATAAAAGCAAATCAAGAGAAAGCTCAAAACCTTCATCATAAAGAGAAGAAATTTAGTAACATGAAGATTTCTATAACCATACTTTCCTCTCTCAAAATAATTTTCAGTGGCATCATGAATAAACTCAACAATATAGCTATCACATAAAGCATTCTTATCATGATCCACATGCATAAAAGTATCATTACTCTCCACATAAGCATAATTAATTATATTAGTAATAGTGGGAGTAAAACTATCACAAGCATCATTGTAATCATCATAAATTGCAGGCATAGTATAATCATAATAAACTTTATCCTCCATAGTAGGTGGCACCAAAATACCACTATCATTATAATCATCATAAATTGGAGGCAAAGTATCATCAAAGAAAATTTTCTCCTCAAAACTTGGGGGACTAAAAATATCATATTCATCAAAACCAGCTTCCCCAAGCTTAGACTTTTCCATAGCATTAGCAATAATGGTGTTCAAAGAATTCATGCTAATAAAATTGCTACCACTATTATGCAAACAAATTTCCATAGGTTTTTTAATTTTCTCTTCAAAAGCATCATGTCCTAACTCAAGATAAATTTCATAGAGCTCTCTAATTTTTTTTTGTTTTCCATTAAGCCTAACTAGTAAAATAAAAACAAGAAACAAAAAGATATAATTGCAGAATCTAAAGGAAATACCTTCGAGCACTCACACGTCAGCAACAGTGCTAGAAAATAGCTAAGTAGCTGGAGGATGTGAGTACCTTTTACCTTACCTCCCCGGCAACGGCGCCAGAAAATAGCTTGATGTCTACGCACGCTTCTATTCTTGTAGACAGTGTTGGGCCTCCAAGTGCAGAGGTTTGTAGAACAGCAGCAAGTTTCCCTTAAGTGAATCACCCAAGGTTTATCGAACTCAGGGAGAGAGGTCAAAGATATCCCTCTCAAGCAACCCTGCAATTAAGATACAAGAAGTCTCTTGTGTCCCCAACACACCTAATACACTTGTCAGATGTATAGGTGCACTAGTTCGGCGAAGAGATATTAAAATACAAGTGATATGGATGATTATAAGTGGTAATTGCAATCTGAAATAAAAATGGCAGCAAGCAAACATGAGCAAAATGGAGTAAACGGTGTTTCAATGCTTAGAAAAAGGCCTAGGGATCATACTTTCACTAGTGGACACTCTCAACAATAATAATATAATTGAATACATAGATATTTCCTCTTCACTATGCTACTCTGAGTTATTCTCTCGTTGGATAACGAACACCAATCCACTGCGTAGGGCTATAAAAGCACACCTTAAAGTCGCATTCCACATCTAGGGAACCCCACACTGTCAACTTGAGCGCCCTAAATAGTACTAGACAAACACCGCAATTTCATAGAGACATCCAACGCAAATAATAACTCATGATAAGTATTTCTGTAATCTTTAGCCTAAGAGCCACACACGGTGCGCACACTGTCAACTTCGCACCGTGGGACAAAGGTGACTCCGGAGTTTACATTAATAAAACCACTCAAGTAGCATATAAGATAATGAAGAGTAACATCTATGGATTCAACTAGATTACAAAGCTCATGATCACATAAAGATCACACCATGGGAGAGAGAGATAAACCACATAGCTACCGGTAGAGCCCTCAGCCCCGATGAAGAACTACTCCCTCCTCATCATGGGAGGCAGCAACGACGATGATGGAGGCGGTGGCGTCGATGGAGATGGCTCCGGGGGCAATTCCCCGTCCCGGCAGGGTGCCGAAACAGAGACTTCTGTCCCCCGAATTAGGGTTTTGGATGGCGGCGGAGCTCTGGAACTTTTCTGGGGAAATCGTCGATTCTTTTAGGGTTTTCGGGGTAGGAGCAATATATAGGCCAAAGGGCAACGCGAGGAGGTGCACGAGGAGGCGACACCACCCCTCGGCGCCAGTCCCTCCTTGGCCGCGCCGAGCCCACGTGTGGGGGCGTGGGCCTCCCCCGGACTTGTCCTTCTGGCCCATGGAGTCTTCTGGTAAAATAGTGATGTCCGTTGATTTTCGTCCAATTCCGAGAATATTTCCCGACTAGCTTTTCTGAAACGAAAAAACAGCAGAAAACAGGAACTGGCACTGTGGCATCTTGTTATTAGGTTAGTCCCAGAAAATGTATAAAAATGATATAAAGTGTATATAAAACATGTAGCAATTAATATAAAACAAGCATGGAACATCAAAAATTATAGATACGTTTGAGACGTATCAATGGCTATCACAAAGTAAATTGCATAAGTAAGAAGCTCGGGTATAGAAAAACCGAGGCACATGGAGACGATGATTTATCCCGAAGTTCATTTCCCAATTGAAGCTAGTCTCCTTTGGAGCGGTGCGGAGTCACAAAGTGATCCCCGAATAGCCATCAATGGCATACCGTAATCTCCTTCGTGCCTCCACCAATATAGTGTGCCACGAACCACTATGGGACACTTGAGGGTGGTCACCGAACCGTACAAGGATGAGGCACACTCCACAACCGAATTGGAGGCTCTCACCAAAGTTCGCAACTTTCCAAGCAATGAGACTCACAAGGCCGGAGCACGACTCCACGACTTAATTGGAGGCTCCTAGCTAGTCCCCGTGGCTTCCAAAGCCACAAGAACGGCAAGGTTGAGGCACACTCCACAACTCAATTGGAGGCTCCCAACTATCCCGTGAGCCACCAAAACTCCGAGATCAACAAGGACCGTCTAGGGCACTCCAAGTACCCAAGAGGACAAGCTTTAGGGCACTCCAAGTACCCAAGAGTAACAAGCTTCTCAACTTCACTTTCCACGTATCACCGTGGAGAACTCAAACCGATGCAACTAATGCAATGAGTAAGAACACAAGAAGTACTCAAATCTGTCAGTTGCTCTCAAATCCCACCAAAGCAACTAATGCTTATGGGGGGAGAAGAGAGGAAGAACAAAGAAGAACTCAACAAATGGAACTCCAAGATCTAAATCCAAAGGCTTCCCCTCACTTAGAGGAGAGATGGATTGGTGGAACAATAGATCTAGATCTCCTCTCTCTTTTCCCACTAAATGGAGGCAAGAATCATGGAGGAATAGAGAGATAGCAAAGCTCAACAAGGTCAACAATTGGAGGCAATTTCGAGCTCCAAAGGATGGGGAACCATTGGGGAAGAAGGCCCCCTTATATAGGGCAACCATAAATCTATCCGTTATGCCCAAAAACGCGCAAGGTCGGAACTTCCGGACTTTCCAGCGGAACTTCCGCATCGCGGGTCGCTCATATGAGAAGAACTTCCTTGGGGCGGAACTTGTGTCAGAACTTGGGTCAGAACTTCCGCCCTATGTAAAAACAGCAAAACCAACAACACGAGAACAAAGATATCTTTTGCTTACGAACTCCATTTTCGACGTTCCGGGCTCGTTGGACTCACCACAACGAGCTCTATAAGACCATGCAGAGAAACATCATAGTTCAACAAGGGAGTATAAAACCAAATGTAGAAAGGTGAAAACTCTCTACAAAAAACGAACCGGCAGAAACTCCAAAACCGAAAACGCAACAAGTTTTTCATACGAAATTCGTTTTTGGTGAACTTGGGCTTGTCATGAAGACCATGACAAGCACCAAAACCCAACAAGAAGAAAATCCAAATAAGAATCAAGAAAGATGATGCCAAGTATGCAAAGGTTTGAGCTCTCTCCAATGATACGATCAAGCTCAATTGAGAGCCCCTCTTGATAGTACAGTATCTATCGTATAACCTGATCTCCCAACAAGCACCATGAGACCGGTAAAATAAAAACCCTATCAAGATCATACCTTTGCCTTGCGCATTCCACTTGAGCTAGATGATGACGATCTTGATCTCCTTAAGTGGACCACCTTTCTTGATTATGATTCGCCTGGTGAAGACTCACATGTTGCTCCCTCATAATACACTATGAGAGAGTCTCTCTTAGGCACATCTTCACTTCAACATTATCTCTAAATGGGTGGCAAGCTTCAAGCATGAGATTTCTTCGAGACGCTTCTCTTGAACTTGATGACGATCACCACTTGACGTCATTCTCCATGGGCTATATGACATCTTCATTTGATTCAAGCACGTAGAAAGATACCTAACACACAAATGGAAAATACTACACATATCATGGGTTAGTTCACAAAGCTATATGGACAAATGCTTACCATACCAAGAGATACATGATCCCACTTGGTACATCCTGTAGCTTTGTGTGTTGATCAATATCTTGATCAACCTTGTATCTTTTCTTCTCTCTTTAATAGATGATGTGTTGAAGATAACCATGAATGATCACATAATCCTTTTCTTCAAGACATACTTGCAATATTCTCAACTTTCACATGACCAATCTTCGGGTAACTCCTCTAACAACTCTTTGGTCATCACATACTTTTCTTCTTGATCATATCAAATATATCCATAACACTTGATGATCTTGATGCCAAATACTCCATTATATCAATATCTTTATGGCATCAACCTTGAATCCAACATATTGAGTTCAATCATTGCATATGGACAAACACTACAAGTATAACTCAATGCAACCATTGGTCCATAGGGATTGTCATTAATTAACAAAACCACACATGGGGGCGCCATGCCCTTTCACTACTGATTTTTGCAAACCATGAATTTAACGATGTAGTGAATTCTCTAAAGGGCGCATACTCCACAAATGAAAAATGCAGTTCATTGACAACTATGAGTTTTACCAGCTTTCTTCTTGCAACTTCCGGATCAAATTTCCAATTCGGGTCAATCCCCTCAGGACGACCCATTTTATCTACCATTTCTTTCATAGCTTTCGTTGATTCGCATACTTTAAATGCCGACCAATATGGCTGCTCCTCGAGTCTCTCGAAGCTGGAAAGACTTGCTGGCAATGAACGCAACGACCTTTCACAAGTATTTTTCCTTGATAAATTGGCTCAAGCTAAGTCCCCATTGGGCGAACGGCCATGCAAGAGAGATCGTCTTCAGCTCTGTGGCGGGTACTTGAGGTCGAATGGCGAACCTCTGCCAAGTTTCACATGTAAGGACGATGTTCTTGGCACTTGTAATGTCGTGGGTCAGTAGAACCTTGTCCTGAATGCTTTGGCGACTAACGCCCGACTGCTGGCGTGATGCCCGCAGATGCCTTCTTGGATGTCGAGTAGGATTCTCCAGCCTTCCTCTGGTGTGATGCACCTTTGAAAGACACCTGATATGCTCTGCTTGTAGAGCTCTCCATCGATGATCGTATAAGCCTTGGCACGGCGGACGATCTTCCGTGCCTCTGCCTCGTCCTCTGGTAACTCTTTTCACAGCACGTACGCTATGTACGGTTGCGTCCATGTCGGCTCCAGCAGTACCTCCTCTGGCTCCCCGCTGTGAATGGGGTTTCAGGGGTGGTCGAATCGTCTGTTACAGCGGAGTTGACGGTGGGTGCAGCCTCTGGCTGGGGCATCAAGTTAGCAGGGCCAACAGAGGTCTTGATCTTAGCCGACCGCTGGTCGATTAGTTCCAGGAAAATGCCAGGTCGTATGGGTGCGTGGGTCGACCCAATGTTGGCAAGCATGTCAGCCTCTTCATTGCTGGCTCGACCAATGTGGCAGAGCTCCGGACAAAGTTGGAAGGATACAACGTCATAATTGTGACACTGCAATGACATGATAAAATGACACGATGCGTGACAGTGCCTCCGGACAAAGTAATGACATCGCGATAATGCGTTTGCCGAACAACATATTAAGACATTCTAGTGTGAACGTGGCGGGATCCCCATCTACCCACACCATCGATTACGGGATTTCGTTTACCCTTTATAAGGCAAAAATTAACATCGAGGGGGATCTACACCCAACCCTCTGTTCCTCCACGCGCTCCACCCATAGCACCCATTTCTCACATAAACCAAATCGCCAGGGGACTTAAGCCTTTCCAGGAGTCAAGGGCAAATGACTTAGAGATTTGCCAAAACAATCCAGACGCATAGGCTGCAACTCGGCGGGTTCAAACTTGAAGCATGAGTGCTGGGTGTTGTCCTAGTAAATCGACTTTATCTACTACCAGAGCCGGTGTCGGAGAAGAAGTGGAAGAGCTCCTACGTCGATGGAGACGAGCCGCGGGTTCCATGCTGGAGAGGAAGTAGGCGAGCTGCTGCAGGAGACGAGGGGGACGCTCCAGAGCTCCGGCCGTCGGTGGAGATGATGCTACGGATCACGCGATGGAGAGGAAGGAGACGAGCTGCCAGTAAACATTGGAAAATTGCGTATTTTTCTTTACTCCTATGTCGGGAGGTGACCGAATAAGTAAAGGAGGTGATAATATGTGTAGCACGAAGCCCCATCAGGATTTGAGCATCTCCCGCCATCTCGCGCGTCATTTCCGCGCATGGCGTCGTCATTTTTTGCAGCGCTGAGCAGACTACACAAAAAAATTGTTGTTTCGGCCGTTTTCGACTCAACGCTTACCAAACGGACCGGGCCAAACGGCCCGACACGAGGCACGCTGTTTTTGGCCCGGCCCAAGCACGGCCCGGCACGCCCCGAATCATGCCGTGCCGGCACGAGGCCCATTAGTGCTCGTGCCCAGCTCCGAGCTGGGGCACGCGGGCCGGCCCTACATGACACGATTACAACCGTGCCGCTAGCGTGCCGTCGTTGACCACCGCGTCGCACACAACGAACGCACACATCTCTCCTCCCTCTGCCTTATCCTCTTCACGCACGCACCACGCTGCCGCCGGCCTCCCGCGCCTCTCCTCCACGCCGCCGCCGGCCACGCCCGCCTCCTCCACCGCCTCCTCCACGGCCACGCCCGCCTCCTCCACGGCCGAGGAACTCGCCGGAGCTGTGCTGCGCTGTCGCGGAGTCGCGCCTTGCGAACGTGCCATTGCCGTGCCGTGCCGTGCTCCCGGAGTTGGACCCCGTGTGCCGGCACGGCACGACACGAATGCAACCGTGCCGTCCGTGGGCCATGCCGAGCATGGCACGTGACGTGCCGTGCCATGCGGCACGGTTGGCCAGCTATCAACGCTGGTTCAACGAGCAGGCCGGCCAAGCCTCATCCGACCAACCAATCGTACCATCTTTTACAGCCGGCGGGTCTGTTTTAAGGATGTCTCCAACGGGGCGACGCATCGAGTCCTCGCGCCTCCGTTCCTGTCCGCGGGGCCAAAAACACGGCCCAACGGGGCGACGCAAACGGACCGCGGTCCGTTTTTTGGTCCGCCGCGACCCATTCCTGGCCCAAATTTGGGCCACCGATGCGTCGGGCGCGGACGCGAGCGGAGCGCTATTGTGTCCTCCTCTGGTCCGCCCCTGGCCCAACCGTCAGGCCATTCCCCACCCCAATCTCCTCCGCCTCTCTCGCCCCTCCCGCCGCCACCCCGCCGTCGCTCCCTCGATTTGGCGCTGCAGGCCATTCCCGGGACGCCATGTCCTGCTCCTCTTCCTCCCCGTCACCGGAGCTGCTTCCTCCCCGCCACGGCCGGTGAATCTTGCGGCCACATCTGTCGGAGCGCCCGCGACACCAACAACGCCCACAAGGTGTTCGGCCGTCAGCCCCGGCACCAACTCAGGTACGAACTCGGCCATGGATAGCTCCGATGAATGGTACTACAAGAACTACATGCTGTGCGCGCCATCATCGGATGATTCCTCGGACGATGAGAGTGACGGCCTGGTTGCCACCCTCATCGTCAATGAGTACATTGAGAGAATGCGGCCGGTGTTCCGAGGCTCGTTGCCGGGCCGTTCTCCTGCATTGGACCGGAACCGGAGAGCTGGCCAACTCCAGCTCTGGGGGACTACTTTCGTCCCCACAGACCCACGTATCCTCTCAAGATTTTCCGGCGCCGTTTCCGGATGAGAAGATCTTTGTTCAACCGTATCCGGTTGGGGGTGATGCATTTTGATGACTATTTCATATGCAAGCCAGATGCATGTGGTGCCCTCGGTTTCTCATCATACCAGAAGTGCACCGCCGCCGTTCGCATGCTTGCATATGGAATTGTAGGTGATCTTGTGGACGAGTACGTGCGGATGAGCGAGTCCACGTGCCTAGAAGCAATGTACAAGTTTTGCAAGGCCGTAGTGCAGGTGTTCGGCCCCGAGTACTTGAGGGAGCCCAATGCTGCCGACATGACCCGGCTCTTGGCCATCAACGAGGCCAGAGGGTTCCCTGGGATGCTTGGCAGCATAGATTGTATGCACTGGGAGTGGAGGAACTGCCCATTTGATTGGCAGGGGCAGTACAAGGGCCATGTTGGGGCGTGCACGGTCGTGCTTGAGGCCGTGACATCACAAGATTTGTGGATTTGGCACTCGTTTTTTGGCATGGCCGGCTCGCACAATGACATCAACGTGCTGCAGCGGTCTCCGGTGTTCAACAGGCTTGCCAATGGCCTCGCACCCCAGGTGACCTATGAGATCAATGGTAACGAGTATGACAAGCCTTATTATCTTGCTGATGGGATTTATCCTACATGGACTACTTTTGTGAAGACCATCTCCAATCCCAGTGATGAGAAGAAGAAGAGGTTCGCCAAGAACAAGAGAGTGCTAGAAAGGATGTGGAGCGTGCATTCGGTGCCCTCCAGTCACGGTGGGCTATTGTTCGCCACCCCGCTAGGACATGGGACAAGGACCGACTCTGGGAGGTGATGACAGCTTGTGTGATAATGCACAACATGATCGTGGAGGACGAACGCGACGAGGGTATGCATGATCAGGCTTGGCAGTTTCAGGGTCAGTTGGTACAGCCCCAGTGACCGTCCACATTTGATCAGTTCCTCGACTTTCACCGTGACATTCGTGAGAAGGTGTCTCATAACCAGCTCCAAAATGATTTGGTGGAGCATGTTTGGCAGCACTACGGAACTATTGGTCTTATTTTTATTTGGTTTGTCAGACTATGCATGAAACAATTTATATTATTTGCTGAATTATTTGGATTGTAATAACTATTTGATAAACCATTTGGATTGTATTATTCGGATTGTATGGTTTATTTTGTTTCCTATACTTGTTTTCTATAGATTAATCAAAACCCTGGCCGGGCTGACTCGATGCGTCGGCACCCTCCTATATATGAATGAAAATGGCCCATATATGGCCTGTTAACAAAAAAAAAAATGCGGACGGACTCGATGCGTCGGCCCGTTGGGGCACTGGCCAGAAAGGGCGGACATGGACCGGACGCGCGTCCGCTTGCCGACGCAAACGGACCAAACGCGGACCAAACGCGCGTCCGTTTGCGTCGCCCGTTGAATACATCCTAACGACTCGAAGTTACCAAACTCGTCCAAAAGTGAATTTCCGGACCACGAATTTGCTATGCTATCCTTGTTCGTCCTCGGCGGCAACGCCAGCATCATCGAAACCTCTCCACGTGTCCAGACCTCCTTCCACCAACAACGAATCTGTCCTCTCGTCTCGCGCCCCTCCGCCGCTCTACTCGACAGTAGATGCACGGCGAACTGGTGATCCATCCGGGCTTGGATCGATTTCATTTTGTTGGCGATCTCGAACCCTAACTTTTTGTGTAGGTCTCCGACTATTGTTCAGCTTCAGCCTTTCCCCCCATCTTTAGCCAATCGTATCCAGATCTTTTTTTCTGCAATAACCGGGCACAATTCTTGATTTCAGAGGAGAAGGAGGGTGACGGGGAATTTCTTGATTTGGGCGGCAAGATGAGGCTTCTGCGGGTGGCCACGTGCAACCTGAACCAGTGGGCGATGGACTTCGACACCAACCTCCGCAACGTCAAGGAGTCCATCGCGCGGGCCAAGACCGCCGGCGCCGTAGTTCGCATCGGCCCCGAGCTCGAGCTCACGGGATACGGATGCGAGGACCATTTTCTTGAGCAGGACACCACGGAGCACGCGTGAGTAATCTCCATGACCTACTAATGATTTGAGCCTATGAGTAAGTAATGCGATACAGGTAGCCAGTGCGAAGATGGTACTAATTACTATTCATGTGGTGGAAACATTTTTTCACGATTCAGGAATGCACTGTAAGCCCCTTTCGGTACCGCATTGTCAAATAAGGGGAATGGACTATTCCTGATTTATTACTTTGGTAGAATAGGATATGGCGTCCAGTCTTTCTTATGAAATCAACTGAATGAAGACCATTACCTGTTATATGATTTCGGCAAAGCATATAGCAACTGGAGTGTCAGATGTGAGACATCACTTGTCTTCTTCTGTGAACAGAGATTTTTTTTGATTCTTTTTGTGTCGTACGTTCTAGTTCTTACCTCTTCGATTTGTTTTTTCTGCACCAGAAAGATCTTTTTATTTTCCACTTTGCATGATCTGAATCACAAAATTCAGTTAGGGAAGTTATGGTTGTATACGACTAGTTAAATTACTTCATGTGCGGAGATCACTTGTAAATCGTAAGTGGGTGGACTTATTTTCGGCCTATCACTAGTCAGTAGCTTCTATTAAGGTATTTATGTTCCTCCCATGAAAAATAATTTCATTGATGTGTTTTGGCTTTATTTTGCGTGTCATGCAAACTTCAACATATGCACATGAGACATGATGCTTGATTTTTATGATAACCCTTTGAGTGCGCATTGCACAACAGTTGGTAGTTCCAAATCGTAATAAATATACTAATCTTTGATACTGATATTCTGTCTGAGGTTTCACATTCCGATGAACAAGATAATTTGGAAGATAATATACCTATATACTCGCTGTTAATGTGCTCTTCTATATCAATCTGCAGATGGGAGTGCCTGAAGGACATTTTGTTGGGTGACTATACAGATAATATCTTGTGCAGCATAGGGATGCCTATTATTTTCAAGAGTGTACGGTACAACTGCCAGGTTTTCTGCTTAAATCGCAAGATCATTATGATTCGGCCGAAGATGTCCCTTGCAAATGATGGAAACTATCGGGAATTCCGATGGTTTTCTGCTTGGACAGATAAAGATGAACTTGTTGACTATCAACTCCCTGTTGATGTCTCAGAGGCTATATCCCAGGAGACTGTGCCTTTTGGTTATGGTTATATTCAGTTTCTTGATGTGTAAGTATTATACTCCCTCCGTTCCTTGATATAAGGTGTATAGTTTTTCCTGAAAAGTCAAACTTGACTAACTTTGACCAGACTTTTAAAAGAAACTATCAATATTTGAAATACTAAGAAAATAAAATATGAAAATATATGTCATGATGAATCTAATGGTAGTGATTTGATATTGTAATTCCTGATAATATTTTCTAATATCTTGGTCAAAGATAGTCAAGTTTGACTTTTCAGGAAAAACTATACACCTTATAACAAGGAACGGAGGGAGTACTTAAATTAGTTTTGTTATGATTACGAACTTGTGGTTCAGCCTGATTCTGTCTCGGCGACCTTACAGGATAGAGCACAAATTATCATTTTGGTTCATGCGCCCATTATATCATCTTTAGCTAACATTGTCTACATCCAGTTATTGCTAAAGAAAAATATTTATTGTCTTGCCAAATCATAATCCAACATGCCATGCCCTACCTGCTAAGTAAAGTACTACTCCCTCCGTTCCAAATTAGATGACTTCCATTTGTCTAAAAGTGGATGTATCTATACTTGTAACATGTCTAGATACATGCATATGTGGGCAAATGGAAGTCATCTAATTTGGAACGGAGGGAGTATAAACTAAAATATGTGGGTCATTGAGAAGGCCAACTCCTATGCAAGAAAGTTGATTGCTCAACGCTCCATTCTTTACTAGAACAACAGACTCTTGCATTTTTCTGGTCGGTAATTCTCAGTTCCTGTCTAAGCACTACTCTTAACATGGCTGCAATTTATTTCTGACATTCATGATACTCAATGTCTAGATGATCAAATTTCCTGCTTATTTTACATATATTTATCTAAGTGTCTAGGATATTCTAGTTCTGTTAACTGTGAATAGTAATCCTCGGAAGTATTTTTAGCAAATATTCTTATGTTGCATTTTCCTACCTTTTTACAATCTTGAAATGCAGCTTTAGTTCTCAACACTTGGCTAGACTCGTTATCTTCTGTAAATTTGCTAAAATTTATTTATGACCTTTAGCATATATGCTCAAGATTGCTCTTTGCTAATATGGTTTAGGTTATTATGCATAGTTATTATGTGATTGATATCTTGCATTTCTTATGAAACTGAACTGAGTTATTACCTGATCCTATTATAGTTTTGATATTAGTTATCATGTTTCAGATCTTTGGCTGCTGAAACTTGTGAAGAGCTCTTTACTGCAAATGCTCCTCGCATCGACCTAGCATTCAGTGGCGTTGAGGTTTTCATGAATGCTAGTGGAAGTCATCATCAGTTAAGGAAGCTCAATCTTCGGATTGATTCCATAAGAAATGCAACCCGTTTATGTGGTGGTGTATACATGTATGCTAATCAACAGGGTTGTGATGGTGGCCGCCTTTATTATGGTATGTCAAAATGTAATGTTGGTCTTTCACTATGTTTTTCTTAGCATTATCTTTTGTCTTCAAAAGTTTATAACTCTTATGGAATTGGAAGTCACTTTGAAGGAAGTGTGGGTGATTTGAATTTCTCTGAATGTTCCTTGTGGTCACAGTGATGGTATTCTTAAAGACTGAACTTTGGGTGATATTTTATTATTTTACTGGACTGGCACCATCAACATTCCATGATCACCCCCCCCCCCCCCCCCCCCCCCCCAACCAATTTTTTGCACTAGATGCAGTGATGACATTTAGTGATTTTGGTTCTATTGTGTTAGAATGCCATGTATCTTTGAGCCTTGTCTTCAATCCAGTATTAGATTTCTGATTTCTTTTTCAATACTACACAAAAGGCTTGATCATCATTTATCAATAGAAGGCCAGTAAACAAAGTACGTAGCTAGGGAATATCCCAATATGTGACGTAATCATCCATAGCATACCCAGATTATGGATCCAGCAGCAGTTATGTGCTACGTTGATTTTAAGCATTCCTTAATGATTTTCATCAAAGTTTTATGACTTTATTTGTGGCTGCTGCTAGATGGCTGCTGCTGCATTGCGGTGAATGGGGATGTGGTTGCCCAGGGATCACAATTCTCGTTGAAGGATGTTGAAGTGTTGGATGCTCTGATAGATCTGGATGCTGTAAGTTATAGCTTCTTTTGTTCTTAGCTATAGTCTTTTTTTTTTCGCGAAACGCAAAAGCTTTGAGTTTTGGTGCATTGATAGAAAAGAGAAGGTTATATACAAGCTCCGGAACGAGCTAACACAGTGCCATACAAAACCCGCTAGAACTAGGCGCTGTGGGGGAGCAAGGCACCGATTGCCCTAGCACCAAGTCGTTAGCATGATCAACACGAGGTGCCGAGGAGGTTAGATGTGCTGGGAAGCACGTTGTTGTGTTTTCAAATCCACCAAGTTGTGAGCATGATCAACACGAGGTGCCCTTGCGCAAAATGCCGGGTGTATTCCACAAAGTCGTCCTCAAGCCAAACAATTTTCGAAAAAGGGCAGCTGGTAAGAATGAATCGTGAGGGAACCCAAGGGTGCCAGTTGAGCTCCAGTATCTCGATACAATTGCCCCATGGAAGAGTGTATTGTAACACCCTGGCCCATCCCCAGACTGGGCCTGTCACCCCTGGTAGCTCTCTAGGATCTCTAGACTGGCCCCACAGATCAACACTAGTCTTTTGTGTGCACTTTGTCCTCACTAGTGTGCACCCGGGAACGACCCATCCTCAAACCGCTTCGGGCCAAGCATGCTTAACCTCGGAGTTCTTTTTAGATGAGCTTCCGAAAAAAAAGTTGCAACTTGTTTTCCGGAAGCTCATCTTAAAAGAACTCCGAGGTTAAGCGTGCTTGGCCCGGAGCGATTTGAGGATGGGTAACCCACCGGGAATTCCCGGGTGCGCACGAGTGAGGACAAAGTGCACAGAAAAGACTAGTGTTGATATGTGGGGCCAGAGCTGCCATGGGTGACAGTGACAGGCCTGGGGATGGGCCGGGGTGTTACATTTGGTATCAGAGCCGACTCTCGTGGTAACTCGGGCGTGTGCGGGTCAGGGCGTGGACATGGACATGTGCCGACACTAGGGCGTGGACATGTGCCGGCACTGGGTGCACATACGGGTGTCCAAGAGGGGAAGTTGCTGGACTGGGGGTTGACCGACGAGGGCGTTGGTCTTCTAAGGGGGAAGGATGTGAGATCCTAGCATAGGGCTTACTAGGATGTGAGGACAAAGTGCACATAAAAGACTAGTGTTGATCTGTGGGGCCAGTCTAGAGATAAGCTGCCAGGAGTGACAGGCCCGGTCTGGGGATGGGCTTGGGTGTTACATGTATCGTAGCAAGATTTGGAAGATTATTGGCCATCTATCGTCCACTTCCACAACAACTTGTCAGGTTCCGTCGTAAGCTGCACATCGTGTACCCGCGTACCTCAATCCAGAGCTGTACCTACTGATATCTCCACTCTATGGTTAATCTTGTTATTTTTTTTAGCATTTTAATATAATTATTATTGTGCATAGGGTTCCCCGAGGTCATAACTTTTGGTTCTGCTCTTTAGATTGTAAATTACTAATTCTAGTAGATGATCATTTATCTTTAACGTAGTTATATGTATTGTATTATTTGCGTAACACAACATTTTTTGCGCAAGCAGGTATCGAGTTATCGAGCATGTGTTTCTAGTTTTAGGGAGCAAGCAAGTCATGTAACTAAAGTACCTTGTGTTAAGGTGCAATATAAGCTTTGCCAACCATTTCATAATGGAATGATTCCAACTGATCCGATTGAGGTTAGTTTCTGTTTCTAGATTTTATATATTTCAGGTATGCTTCTGTATAGAATATTTTATGGCTGCTCTTTTTGATAAGAGATGCAATTGTATTATAATCCTATGTTTGAAAAAGATCTAAGCAGTCTCCCAGTGACCAGGTACTAGGACTTGGCAATATTAGACATCACACGGTTGCATAGTGTAAGAGTCTTAGAGATGACTAGCCTTTCAAGTCATGTGGACTAGACGGCTAGTGCATCTTTAGTTACTTCATTATTAAGAATTTGACAGTTGGGTCAACGAGTAATTCCTGAACTTGATAAAGATATGGGTCAACTGGCAACATTTTTGCCCAGTGAACTTATTATCATGACTTAATTCTTGACCAAGGTTTGGATTTGGCGTTTTCTCTAAAAAAAATCTTTGTTTTTCATTGTAGTTCTTAAAAACAAACCGTGGACCAACTTAGGCAGTCTTGAAAACTATTGCTGTCAACAGTTGATACTGTCTGAATCATAATACTTTTCCTGTGAGAATATGACATGAAATATCAAATTTTATGTATCCAAATACTCGTTTGGCTCATATTTTCCCCTTTATATTTTTGGAGTTTGGATATATATATATATATATTATTCTGTGCAGAGGCGAAGTTGGACTAACCTTTTTTTGTTAAGATTATGTATCACTGTCCTGAAGAGGAGATTGCATTCGGACCTAGTTGCTGGCTATGGGACTATCTTCGCAGAAGTCGAGCGTCGGGATTTTTGCTTCCACTTTCTGGTGGTGCGGATAGTTCATCTGTTGCAGCAATTGTTGGTTGCATGTGTCAGCTTGTCATAAAAGGTTCGGCCAATTAGTCTCTCTTTATTTTCCTCCTTTATTAGCACCATATTTTATGAAATGCCTTTTGGTATTTGGTAAAATCCAATTGTCAGACAGCGACAGAGAATTTGGACAAATTCACACAAATAACTGTTGGGTTCATACATGTAAACAGAATGCCAGATGTGTCGGGATAACATCATTTCACGATGCATCCTCTGATTCTTTTGATTATAATACCAAAATTTAATAAGATCAACGAATAGGGAAATAACAACCATGTTTGAAGGTGTCCACATATAGTAAAAGTTACGATCAACATGACAGTAGTATGTAGTGTGCAGCACCTTCTTTTAAGCACATATGCCGCATCAAGCATCACATGGCAACAAAGGATCTTTTGAGTTGGATCCTGTATTCCTGTTGATGATATAATTCATATATGTCGAAAAAGGAGATGGCGTCTTGTATGTTGGACCAACTTGAGAAACCTGCGTAGTCCTACTTAGGAGCAAATCTGGGGCCAGTGGAAGTAAAATTGTTAGATTACCTTGGTAAGTCATGCAAGTCAACTGGACTGCTTGAGATATTGGAATGCTTACTTCGGGGTATGATAATTCTCTTAGAAATGAAATCTTATATCTGTTAGATATATATTCTGATTTTCCTATTCTTTTCGATAACCTTTTCTGCACATATCTTACTTGTGCATTAGTTGGTGAAAGTTATGTCATTATAACAATCTGCTAAGGCCAGATATGACCTTGGGACAAAGATGTGCACAGTGAATAGGTGATGTGCCTAATAACTTGGGTCCATGCTGACGGTCTAATTTCCTTCTATGTCTGCAACTGTCAGCATAGATCCTCTCTGGATATTCGTAGATGTAGTGTTTTCTATTCCTTTCCAAGTTGATCTTCCCTTTTCATATTGTAGTTACTTCCGCAACTACATTTTTCTTACCAGATGATTGTCAGTTATGGTGATTTTTTTTTCCTGAAACTCATTTTCGTCATATATTGTTTCATTACTGCCTCCGTTCAGAAATAGTCAACTATATAATGCAATACCTTAATGGTTACAAAATTAGAACCATAAGGAAGTGTTTTTGAATAATCTTGCAGTACCAATTTTGTGTCACATAACGTACATATTGTTATGCCTTATATCCTGAATGGAGGGAATACCCATTTCCGACATAATTTATTATTTAATAATTAATATGCATGACATGCAGATATAGAGAAAGGAGACGAGCAAGTTAAGGGAGATGCTATGCGGATTGGTCAGTATAATGATGGGGAGTTCCCCACAGACAGCAGAGAATTTGCAAAACGTTTATTCTACACCGTTTACATGGGAACAGAAAACAGGTAAGATTTGATATAAGGAATCAATTTTTCTTATGTACCCTTTTCTAGAGTAGCTCTCCTCATTTGACGGGCATCGGAAAATTCTTTTACGCAATGGATTAAATTTGTAATGATGATATGCAACTTTATTTTCTCTCAAAACCTGTTCAGCTTATATTTTTTGTATTGGATCTCATGGAATTGAAATTAGCATTTGCGACATCCATTGGACAATATTGTTCGCTAATAAAGATGGTCTCGGTCGATTGTTGGGGAGTTCTCTCATGGAACTGAAACCAGAACAAATTTACTACTGAATCTATCTACCAGAGTTTAAAACTTCACAAGGCATCGGACCTGTTCCATATATGCTGCTGATCGTTTGTTATTTAATTTATAGCTTTAATGTTTTCAGGCTTTCTTCATCGAAGGATATATAGTATGCTTTTCTTATACTTTGCTTGTTCATATAGTGTACTAGAAGAATACCCTGCGCGTTGCAGCGGGGACCTCTAGAAAAAACTGTAGACATGAAAGGATAATAGCTATATGAAAAGAACATGTTGTGATATAATCTGAAAACATTCTCAAATCTACTCCAATTTTACATATATTCAAAGTTATTTAATAATTTGGTTATAACATTTGATATGTTATTAAACAACATGGGGTAAAAATTGACGTAAGAAAATCGAGTGTTATTAGAGATGAAGGGTATCACACAGCTTTGAGATTGGTAAAAGTATGATATTTAAGCTCAAATGTTTTAGTAGGCTAAATGCTTACTTAATTTAAAGAAGTTAATAATCGTTTTCTTGAGACATAAGAGACACTTTTTCGAATATCATGGCACCAGGTGAACTAACCTCGTTCCAACAAACATTGTTTACATTTGGAAAGCCATGTAAGTTAGTATCTCATATATCGGTATAAGCTTATGTGGCGTCAGATACATAGATCTCTAACTCGACTGTGATAATGACAGAACGTTGAAGGAAGTAGGAAACTTGTATATCTCTAGCAAATCGAGTTGATCTCAAAATGAAAAGAAAAAAAGCAAGACAATGGAGTCATAAATTAAATCCAGTCGAATTCTCACCTTGTATGGGATCGGAAAATAAAATAAAAGATAGAAGCTGATTCCATTAAGCATGTCACAATCCATAAAAAACATGAAGCAACGGATCGATCAAATAGTTAGAGATGCTTGTCAATCTAAGCGCTTCACATCTTCCCCTGCTGGTACTCATTTGCCCTTGTGGATTCATCCGTTACTTGTGGTTTACCTGAGCATTAGAGAAAAAATTTAGAAGCATAAGAAAGTGAGCGGAGCGCTCGCATGCAACAATGAAAAAAGGAATCGAAGTGATTAGCTAGGGTGTGCTTAAACTCAAATAAACGAAAGAGGGAAAGAAAGAAAGCACATGGCAAGAGATACTAATGGGCTTGGATGGTTAGATCAATCAAGGAGCTGACTGTTTGGATCGATTAACTCAGATTATATCCTGGGAGAATGGCAGAGAATTTTGTCTCATCAAGCAAATATAAACTGAATAAAAAGGACCCAGATGGACCCGGATACACGCAGCTGTATTAGCAGAGCGATCAGACGATGCTAATATGAAGTACTCCTCGGTGCCTCCCATAGTCCCATGGATGTGTTTCGTTGCTTGTGCTATGAAACTGAGTAGCTGCACCTTTTAAATAGGAAATCTCATTGCCAGTTTCTTTTGCGAAATATAAATGGACAGAAGAGGAACCATCCAGAAGGTGAAAAGGGAGAGGGAAATTAATGCTGTTGTGCAGAAGAAGGAAGTATGCTCCATTTGGAAGATCAGATGAACTAAACACTCGCGCGGATCGAACAATTCTGTACCTTTTTTCTTTTGAAAATTGACGTGGCAATAGAGGTTGCTGAAGTATGTGGAGGGGCTGCATATTAAGAAGAGAGCAAATGGACGGACAGATGACTCGAATCGGACGGTTGGGAATTTTTGATGAGGTGGATAGTTTGCATGTCAAGATAGACAAATTAAATGCTCTATAGTGGGGTTTTGCTTTATAAGAGGTATAGATAGATAGATAGATTTGTTGTTTTGTCTTCATAGTATTTTTTTTTCCACAGTTCTGAAGATACTAGATCACGAGCCAAAAGGCTAGCTGAAGAGATTGGTTCGTTCCACTTTGATGTACCTATTGACAGTGTAGTGTCGGCATTTCTTTCTTTGTTTGAAAGATTAACCGGGAAGCGACCACTTTACAAGGTACTTTTGTACTATTGCACTCTGATCTACTCCCTCCGTATCAAAATATAAGACTTTGTAGCTATCTACCACATACATGTATCTAGACATGTTTTAGTGCAAGATTCATGTGAACCTTGCACTAAAACATGTCTACATACATGTGTGTGGTAGATAGCTAAAAAGTCTTATATTTTGATACGGAGGGAGTACTAAACAAATAGCGTAAATGCATTTTGGGCACATACATTTTTATTTGCGAGGACTGGGAGCATATCTTTAACTTCATATTTATCTTTGATGGTGGGCATTAAATTATTTTAACTGGTTTGAGGTTTGTGAAATGCAAATTATCCCAAACGTAAGTACTCATGAAGTCTGAATTATATTGGCGGAGAAGCATTACTATGTAAAAAAAACAAGCCAAGAAGTTTTATTCTTCCTCTTTTCGCGCAAATCAGATAGATTACTGCTTATGTTTATTGTGTAATAAAGTGGGAAAAATCATATTTATCACATGAAATACAAGTACGAAACCTTTTTTTATTTGGGTAACCCAATCTTCTAATTTTGATAACATAACAAGAAAAAATCATCCAAAATCAGGATAAGTGACTGGAAACAGCCTGCATTTCGTCCCGTGACAAGCTGGAAGCAGTTGACGTAAATTCTGATGATCTTAATATTGTTCTAAAATAATTCAGGTCGATGGGGGATCACATACTGAGAATCTAGGATTACAAAATATTCAAGCTCGAATCAGGATGGTGCTGGCCTTTATGATGGCTTCTCTTATGCCATGGGTTCATAACAAGTCAGGGTTCTATCTTGTTCTGGGAAGCTCAAATGTCGATGAAGGATTGCGTGGTTACTTGACGAAGGTACGTTTAACATATCCCGCTTTCCTTTTAGATAGCTCTGAGCCCATGTTAAAATATTGGCGAGTTTAAGCAGCTTCAAGACCAAGGCGAACCATAATCTCTTTCATCAATCCTCATCTCAAATCAGTTGAACTCTTGTTTAATACTCTGTGGTAACGAGTAGCGACAATAACTATTGCTTCCGTTGCAAAGTATGACTGCAGTTCAGCTGATATAAATCCCATTGGAAGTGTAAGTAAACAAGACCTTAGGGCTTTCCTACGATGGGCAGCAGTTCATCTTCAATATTCTTCGTTGGCTGAGGTTGAAGCTGCACCTCCTACTGCAGAGCTTGAGCCAATCCGCACAGATTATAACCAGGTAACTAAATGTCTTGAAAATTAGATCTCTTGTTTACAGTTTCAACTCAGCAGAAGTTGTAGAACTAGGTTGTTTTTAGTCTGTTGACGGGAACTGTGTGTTCCCAGTATTTTCTGACCCTGGCCCTGCTCCTTTTTCCTGCGAATGGCAATCCATCATAGCTTACATGTATGTAGATTGTGCGTTTGCTTTATTCTCCTGCTTTGTGTCAAATTTTGTAGCGAACAACTATCATCTCAATTGCGACGGTGCCCGCAAACTCAAAATATCTTATTAGTACATTATTCGTTCAAGTTTTAGTAATATTTGTGCATACAATTGTCTTAGCCAGCTATCAACAAAAATATACCAGCTATTTATTTGTACTCAAGTATATATCAACAAGAACAAATCAACTGTTTATCTTATTTCTGTTAATTTAGTTGGATGAAGTGGACATGGGGATGACGTACGAGGAGTTATCAATATATGGGAGATTAAGGAAAATATTCCGATGCGGTCCTGTTTCAATGTTTCAGGTTGGTCTCCAGTTGACCTGATTGTGTTGTTTTGTAACTTAAAATTCCTTTTGCAGCATACTACAAATCTGTATGATGTTTATATATATATTTAACAAAAGGAACTTTTCAGTTTAGAAAGATGACAATTTTGTAGTTCCATGGATTATGTTTGCTTTGTTAAGCTGTTTCCTTTTTGTAGGTTTTTTCATTGGTTGCGCTCTAGTTTTTCTTTCAGTAAAGTAATTCTTAAAGGGGATGGCTATAAATAGTTCAACGTTTTGCACCCCTGCATGTGTCACGTGCTAGGATTGGTACCGGTTCTAGGACAGATGAACGTGACATGGTTGGGGGTACATCTCCGAGGAGCGAAGGTTGGCCGGCTATGGTGTCGGGGATGAGAGGGAGAGAAGGTTGGGAACGGGGATTAGATCTTTACTAGTTTATTCTTATTCATTCGATAATCCATATGGAATACATGGTGTCCCTTTTATAGGTAAGATTAGACTTGATGCCCAAGAATAGAATCCTACAACTTTTCTAACAAACCATATCTCTGTCTTCCTAATTAAACCCATCTATTTCCTAACTAAATAGATATATCCACGCCTCTGTCAGCATGTTTTTCACCTCTCTTCTCAGTTTGTGGGGGTAGTAGTGGATCGTATTTGTGAAGTTCAAAAACTGATCTCTTGTCGCTGTCGATGACAGCTCCTCTTCCTCTAGCCGTCGCACAAACAGGATATCCTGCGATTGCTTCCCTTTCGGCAAGGATTTCCTTCGGTGGGTAAAGGTGGATCAGGGCTCGGGATCAATAACTAAACACCTAGACTTAGAAGGCCTATCCACAGTTCCCAAGTTCTGCCTTGTCATGCCTTTCGTTTGTCCTTATCAGTGGATGTCTTATTTAAATACTTTCTTTGTGGACCTACTGGGGATTCTGTAAATGTCCCATTCCAAAAATGAAACAATCGGGACTTTCCAGAGATTGGATATAGTTACTAATTCATGATCTGGTATGTACAGAATGAAAATTATTCTCGATTCAACAAGAATTTTTATTAAAGCATTTCATTTCCTTCTCTCCAAATGGCGGACACGGATTTCTCTCTAAAGGCGATGCAACTAACATCGAGAGAAAAACTGCCGTTGTATCAAAATTTTACCCGATTGAGGAACACTTCCATGAAACTTACCAGCAAGCATCAAAATTTCAATCTGTACAATAACAAGAGTGGGATATCGTTTATGTGTGGTGCTTTTGTTTGAGTCTTTTTCATGAATTTTATGGGGTCGATTTTGGACTTGGGAGTACCAAGAGAATCCCCAAGAGTGTGAGCACCGAAAGCTCTCCCAGCTCTATATCTGTGGGTACACTTGGGTTTCTCCAGCCTAGGTACTACAACTGATTTTATGTTAGCTGGTTAACAAGGTAGATATCTCAGTTGTGTTTAGTACTGTTTTTATTTTAGTCTTATTATTGTAATGTTTTTGCTGAAAAGTTGGATATGATAAGGAAATAAGAAATTGGTATTTTAAATGATGAGTTAATTTTTCTAATTTATTGTCATTCAAATATGTATATCTGTGTAAAAGGCTAATATATATTGCTACAGAATCTCTGCCACAGGTGGTGTGGGAGACTATCCCCCTCAGAAGTGGCTGACAAGGTGAAGCACTTCTATAAATACTATGCCATAAACCGGCATAAGATGACTGTCTTGACACCATCCTATCATGCCGAGGTACTCGTTTCAGTTTGTAAGCAGAAGACCTGCCTTATCCTGTTGTAACATTCGACTATTTTTGCAGAGCTATTCACCGGAGGATAACAGGTTTGATCTCCGGCAATTTCTATATAACACAGCATGGCCTTACCAGTTTCGGAAGATCGATCAAATTGTGCAAGATATTGACAAAGATGGTAAAGGGGAAGATTCCACTGTCCAATTAAGAGAACACAGAGCTGTTAGATCTGCCCAGGGAAGCGGAATGGGAGTTGTGGCCGCTGGATCTGCTAATCCCAGCGCAGGGTTGTAACCAAATAAACATACAAACATATGAAGTAGTCTACTCAAGGTATACTTTAGTTGATCATTATTTCAGTGAATATCTTACTCAATTACTATGATTAGGATCCTACATGTGAATTTAAGGTTTGGTGGTACTTCAGGACTTCAGGTGACTTCGTGCTGATGTATATTTTGGCTTTGCAGGACTTACTGCTGCAATTCGTATACGATGGAAAACCAGAATACCTAGAATGTCAGGGCAACACAAAAGTTCCTAAAAGCATGAACGTTTGATGTATATTCTTGTTTTTCATTCGTTCTCCCTGCATCCTTCTGTCTCCTTTGTTACTACTTCAGTCATTTTTTGGCTGCACTGTTTGAGTTAAAAATTCCAAGCTGTCATGACCTGCCTGAAAAAACTGAAGAACCAACAGTGTTCTCCTCAGCCGTTGATCTCAATCCGAAGTCTGCCATTCCAGCGTACCACCCCTTTGCGCCATCGTTTTCCAAACATTACCGTGGATCTTGTATTGGACGGTCAATAGCACCCATCACGTTGCTGTTTATTTTTCGACAACCACCACCACTATGTTATTACTGTTTTAAGTCCGCTTTATCTCCTTTTGCTTCTAAGGCTATAAAGCTAGTGATTCGAGGCTGGCAGACATGCTTGTATGATTGGGTTGTACTCCCTCCGTTCCAAATTAGATGTCATACATTTGCCCAAAAGTGGATGTATCTATGTTGGGCAAATGGATGACATCTAATTTGGAACGGAGGGAGTAAGTTCTAACCCTAGCCTCCTGTATAAGCTAAACCTTAGATCTAGAATTTGAGTATTGCAGTTCCTCTGTTTTTGTTTTGGAAGTGGTTTCTGAAGAGCAACTCTTCAGTTTAATACCCCACCTCCCACCTTACCCGTGTAGGTTAGTTCGGCTGTTGACGAGTCAGTGTAAAATCCCTCTAACCCTCCTTGATCACCCCTCTTAGTAAGTTGCGCTTACACAAGTTATCTCGTCAAATCCATGCTGTGATTCATTGCCAAACAGTCAGATTTAGAAGACATGGATTTGCTGGAATTGAGTTCCCTACAACCTGATGTCCAAACATTGCAGAAACTAGTTGAATTCGGCGCGGCGACACGCCGCACCCTTTAAGAGAAATTTTATGTATGAAATATTTTGTTATAATGACATAATAAATGTTGAAGGAAATTTGAATTTGATGAAATTCGTGAAATGTTTGCGTGAATTTGGATCCAAAATTGAGGAGTTAGATTCGACAAAACTCGAAACCGATCACGGGGATGGAATCTACTCGTCGACGCGCATATGTTTCGTGTATATAATTTTTGGGAAACTCGGGGGCTTTCCTGCAAAAAATTGGACAAAATTCGTCGAATGTTTGTGCGAATTTGGATCCAAAATTGAGGAGTTAGAGTTGACCGAACTGGAAACCGTTTACGGGGATGGAGCCTACCCGTCGACGCGTATATCTTTCCTGTATATAATTTGTTGGAAACGCGAGGATTTTTCTGCAAAAAATTGGATGGAGCCTACCCGTCGACGCGCATATGTTTCATGTATATAATTTGTTGGAAACACGGAGACTTTTCTGAAAAAAAATTGGACAAAATTCGTGAAATGTTTGTGTGAATTTGGATCCAAATTGAGGTGTTAGAGTCGACAGAACTCGAAACCGTTCACGGGGATGGAGCCTACCCGTCGACACGCATATATTTCGTGTATATAATTTGTTGGAAACGCGGGGACTTTTCTGCAAAAAATGGACAAAATGCGTCAAATGTTTGTGCGAATTTGGATCCAAAATTGAGGAGTTGGAGTCGACAGAACTCGAAACCAATCATGGGGATGGAGCCTACCCGTCGACGCGCATATATTTCGTGTATATAATTTGTTAGAAACGCGGGGACTTTTCTGCATGAAGTCGACAAAACTGGAAACCGTTCACGGGAATGGAGTCTACCTGTCGACGCGCATACGTTTCGTGTATGTATTCTTTCTATATTTTTTATGAGGAAAAACAATTTGGGGAAACAATTTTCGAAAAAAAAGAGTACTGTACCCCGAGACTGTTCATAACTGTTCACGTGAACAGTACTCAGGGTGCTCACAGCGCGTTAAAATCTCCCGCTTTAATATAGTAGGGTATATTTTTTATGAGGAAAAACAATTTGGGGAAACAATTTTCGAAAAAAAAAGAGAACTGTACCCCGAGTACTGTTCATAACTGTTCACGTGAACAGTACTCGGGGTGCTCACAGCGCGTCAAAATCTTCCGCTTTAATATAGTAGGGTATATCGTGAGTTACACAATGGTTGCCCATGCGAACCCCGCAAGAGCATCTCTGGTTGGAGCCCCAAAATCGGTCACCAAACTGTTCGTGGACAGTGACCGGGCACCCCTAAAAAGATTCTGCTACAACCACAAATCTCAAAATCTAGCTACCAAATTACTACAAACCATGCAACGTAGAGCCGTACATATTGCTACGCTACCCTATTCTACTCGTCATCAGAGATGACGATGACCCCTGCGCCAGAGCCGGAGACGGAGGCGCCCTGTGCTGCATCGGGTGGAGGAGCCGGAGAAGACCCCTGCGCATCCTCGTCAGAGTCGGAGAAGAGAGAGGCAGATCCGTCCGTTCCAAATTAGATGTCATCCATTTGCCCAAAGGTGGATGTATTGGGCAAATGGATGACATCTAATTTGGAACGGAGGGAGTAAGTTGTAACCCTAGCCTCCTGTATAAGCTAAACCTTAGATCTAGAATTTGAGTATTGCAGTTCCTCTGTTTTTGTTTTGGAAGTGGTTTCTGAAGAGCAACTCTTCAGTTTAATACCCCACCTCCCACCTTACCCGTGGAGGTTAGTTCGGCTGTTGACGAGTCAGTGTAAAATCCCTCTAACCCTCCTTGATCACCCCTCTTAGTAAGTTGCGCTTACACAAGTTATCTCGTCAAATCCATGCTGTGATTCATTGCCAAACAGTCAGATTTAGAAGACATGGATTTGCTGGAATTGAGTTCCCTACAACCTGATGTCCAAACATTGCAGAAATATCGTGAGTTACACAATGGTTGCCCATGCGAACCCCGCAAGAGCATCTCTAGTTGGAGCCCCCAAAATCGGTCACCAAACTGTTCGTGGACAGTGACCGGGCACCCCTAAAAATATTCTGCTACAACCACAAATCTCAAAATCTAGCTACCAAATTACTACAAACCATGCAACGTAGAGCCGTACATATTGCTACGCTACCCTATTCTACTCGTCATCAGAGATGACGATGACCCCTGCGCCAGAGCCGGAGACGGAGGCGCCCTGTGCTGCATCGGGTGGAGGAGCCGAAGAAGACCCCTGCACATCCTCGTCGGAGTCGGAGAAGAGAGAGGCAGATCCGGACGAATCTGCCTCGCTGTAGCGACGGCCTTCCTGAATCGCCACCTCTGCTTCGATCTGCTTCTGGACGAAGCTGAGCCTGTTCGTCATCTGACCGATGAGGATGCGGTCAGTCGCCTTGGCCTTGAGCTGCTCCTCGGCCGCACGGTGCTCCGCCTGGATCCTTGCGCGCTCCGCCGCCGCCTCCGACTGCATCCTTGCCTGCTCCGCCTCTGCCTGCGCTCTCCATTGCTCCGCCGCCGCCTCCGACTTCGCGTGATGCCAGGCTTCCTCCTACTCCATTCGTTGGCGAAACTCCGCACCCGTCATTTCAACGATTGCGGGCTCCGCGTCGAACACGGCAAAGCCGACCTTCGCCGCCTCCACCTCTCCGGCCGCCTGCGCCTCCACCCCCGCCCGCGCTTCCGCCGCCATTGCTGCAACTTCGGCCGCATCGCGCGCCATGACTTCCCAGTAGATCTACGCCCTCTTCTCCGACGTGAGTTTCGCGCAGGTGGTCGGAAGGCGGCGAGGCATGGTGATGGAGGATGGGGAGGAGGTGTCGGCAGCGGTGGATGTGGAGGAGCAGAGATGTCAAGGTATCCACTCCGCGTGGACGGGCGGTCAATCGTGGGGCCGGCCTGTCAGCGACCACGGGGCGGACACGTCCGGGCGGCCCCGAACCCGCCCCACATATGGGCTGGGTTTGTGTAGCGGACCTGCACTTAAAAATTGGCAAGATCCCTGTGTATAGTGCAAACCCTGGATCGATTCATTTGCACACACAGTCTAAGATGAATATCATGCAAATGCGTCAAATTTTATTACATCGCATGATTCAGACTTACAATATTCATTACAAATTGCATAGCTCAAGGCTAGCAATTTACAAAGTTTAGCACAGCGGAATAAAAGTAGCAGTGAGTCTCCATCATCTTCATGTGCCACAGGCGAAAACATGTTGGTTGTAGACTCAAAACCTTATACGAAATCTCACTCATCGTCTGAACATCCTGCAACAGGAAAAATGTTGCAACAAGGTGGGTCAGAACCATATAAAATGGATCTGGCAAGTGACACTCTGTGGACACTTAGTGGAAAAACTCTAATAACCTATGCGTATTTAGGCTGGTGGAGTTCAAGGCTATTTTGCATAAAGCCAAATTTTTCCTAACTCTTTGGAAACACTTTTCTTCTAATCGAGACATCCATGGCATGAAAACCATTGTCTCATCTACCCTTGTTCACCCTTCACGTTTTACTTGAGAAGTTGGAATGTTGGGATCCTCCGTTGACGTCCTTGATCAGCTGCTCAGATTTGTCCGTAACCGGGGACACGGCTAATTACTTAGTTTTGACACTCTCAAGAGGTTGTGCACGTTCACCATTTAACTCAATCAGCCCAAACTATCCTCTACACTCCAGTAGTGATAAGGAAAAGGAGAAGATTGAGACGAGACTTTTCAGAAGTTGTGTCCCCATGATCGTACCAGGAGACCACCGCCCACCTATCAACCCTACATCTGTCGATCTCCTGACCCAGGTTCACACCAACTTACTCCGTCAAGACAGAGCCCATATGACAAATGGCTGCACTGGAAGCAATCTTCACTTGGAGTAACTTCAAATCCCTTTGATCCCTGGGTGGCAATCCACAAGTGCACATACTCAGGTAAAACCATAGAAATGACCCTGAGTAGCCACTCAACTTCGCCTCCGTCAACAAACCAATCCACCCAGGAGTTTCTTTAACTTAGTAGAATTTAGCTTTTTATAAAATAGCTTTTGCATAGCTTCAATATATCTACTAAGTTATTATATAGGTACTTAGACACATAGGAATAGGGAAATTCTAAACATGTCTTGCATAGCAATACTAATAACACCTACACATGCTTAAGGAAAATAAACTAAGTCATGCATAGACAAAAATACTTAGGAAATTTATGAATGTGCCACTTGCCTTTGGAAGTTGTTGTTTCTCACACACTTCTTTCAACAAGGATCAACGTTGCACTCCATTCAATCTATACATTGAGATAACACCTCAATAAACAAACAATTCTACAACACAAGGCATACAAAACATACATAACAAGGTATACACCAAAAGGTTTGGTTCTAGGAATAAGTTGTATAAAACATATTTGTCAAGGAAGTTCCAAGAGTTCTAAAGATTAATTATAGTATTTGTCAAGGAAGTTGCAAGAGTTCTAAAGATTAATTATAGTATTTGTCAAGGAAGTTCCAAGAGTTCTAAAATAAACCATTAATTGTAATTAAAATATTTGAAGATTTTAAACACAACTTAAACTAAAGATCTACAAGGCAACATTTTTAATAGCTTTTAACCTAATCATAATTACAATAAATTAGCCATGATGGTATTTGGTCTTTCTGGTCAAGGATATTTATTTAGGATATTTCTCAAAAAGAAACATATTAAAATAATTACTAGAATTTAAATTATGCCAAATATTAAACTATGCCAATAATTCAAATTGAGTTTCTGATTTTGAATCATAAAAATAATGCTCAAAATTATTTTATAACAGAGGGATAAATTCACACATATTCTAAGGTTTCTAAAATTATTTAATATGAATTTTTTGGACTTATAAATTTAAAGATATGCCAAATTTACTCAAATTGTCCTTTTGCAATTTGAATCAATTTAAATTACTCAAAAATGGTAAATAACAGAACCAAAATAATCTACAGGTCAGGGCTTTCCAAGGATATTTTATTTACAAATTTTGGACATACCAATTTATATCTATTGTCAAATTTACTCAAAACATTAATTTGCAATTTTAAATAAATGTGAATTACTCAAATCACACATTTGAAATTTGAATACTTGAAACTAATTCAAAACAGAAAACTAACAGTGCTAAAATATTCTACTGGTCTAGAGCTTTTCAAAAACATAAAGTTTGTTAAATTTGGCCAAACCAATAAAAAGTTCTAATGGTTTGAATATACAGGGGCTTTTCTGCAAAAATGCCATTTAATTCTATTCGGGAGAAAATCCAGAAAATTGGTTGGGTGACGTGGCAGGCTCTGATTGGCTAGATCTAGAATTAACAGGGGCCGCTAGATCTGACTTAAAACGAATGGCTCAGATCGTACCGTACCTCTTCAAGTGGATCTAATCGTGTGCGTTGGTTGCGGATCGGACGGCTGTGGTCGCGTTGACCAGACCGTGGCGGCGCGGTTTGCCGGAGATGAAGAAGACGGCGGTGCTCTGCTTCAGGCGTGGACCGCGACGGCGTTTGGCTGCTTCCCTGGGCTCGGAGACGGCGGCAGTCGGCGGAGGAGGTCTCGGGGAGCTCGATGGGGGTGGTCGGAGGCGAGTTTTGCTTCCCGTGTTGACGAGGGGGCACGGCCGGAGCGGTGCGGACGCCGACGAGATTCTGTCGAGCTCGCTCCGCTCGATACACTGCGAACAAAATTTAAAGGAGGACATGAGGTGGTGCGCCTGGATGTGGGGAAGTTTACGGAACACAAATGGAGCGGAGGGGACCTCCGATGTCGCCGGAATCGTCCTCGAACGGCGGCGGCAACGGCGGACTCTGGCGAGCTATTCTAGCGGCCTAGGGGCACGATTTGGAGAGGAAGGTGAGGGGAAAGAAGGAGGAGCGCGAGGGGATTTTGTAGGGGGCAACGGCCGCGTCAATCTCGGCCTTAATGGCACGAATTGATGGGGGAGGTCGCCGTTGTCTCCTGCCATGGATACGTGCGCGATTTGGGGAGAGGTTGAAGAAGGTAAGTCCACTGACGGGTGGGTCCCACTGTCAGGGATTTTTCCTTTTCTTTTCTGCTTTTCTTATTTCTTTTATATCTTTTGTTTTAACAGTCCAAATTAACTCAAACTTGTTTCTAAAATTTTGTAAAATCAATATCTATTATTTAAAATGTTAAAACACACTTTTCCAAAACATTTCAAAATTTGAAATTTCAAAATATGTTTAAATGCAAATTGGACCCTTTATGTCATTTTTAAAATAGGGTTTTAATAAAAATCATTTGTGGCTTATTAAAATCAATTAAAATACCACAAATCTAAATATTGAAAGTTAGCTATTTTAAACTTTTTTTTCAAATAAATATACTTGAATCAAAATCATTTTTTAATAAGAACATGTTTTAAATAATTTAAAACACTTTATAAATATTGTTTTAGGGTTTTATTAATCATTATTGTCTTAATAAAATTTTGAAAACATAATATAAACATTAGTATTGAAGATTTACTATTTAAACCCATTTTCATGTTCAATTTATTCCTGGAATTCATTTTATGTTTTAAATGTTGAGGCATTATTATAAATCCATAATATGCTTTTAGGTATTTAAAATAATTTTAACCACTTTGCAAATGTTGTTTTAGGGTTTTGTGAACTCCAAACTTTAAATCATATAAATTAACCAAAATCATTTTAGAAAAAGGCATACTTTAAATAACATAAGCACTTTGCAATTAATATTTTTGGATTTAGAAATTAGCCAAAAGTTAAATGGTTAAAAATCAAATAGATGGAATGGAACATTTTATGAGATAAAGGTTTCTTTGAAATACCTTGAATAAAATAATTTAAACTATACTCAAATTTGAAATTGAAGATTACTAGGATATTTAAAACTATTAATGTTTTAGAAGATGCCAAATGTCTTTTATTATTGATAAAAACAAAAGTTTCAATTTTTAGTGATTTTTAAACATTCCAAAATATTGAGATGTTACAGTTTGGGGGCAGCCGGCCTGCCCGGTCGTTTGGGATGGCTTTGGGGGCCTCGCTTTGGTGGCAGTTTATGGCCCAAACGCTGTCCGGACGGACCGCATGGGCGTTTGGGCTGGCTTTAGGGGCCTCGCTTGGAGATACTCTAAGCCCATCAATATCAGGCACAACAAGTTGAACACCTGGATGTAGTTTGAGCCAATATACCATACAACAAGCCTCGTGGCAATCCACCAATTGAAATGTGCCGTCTGCAGCCGGTGGTAAAACCAGCAAAACTGAACATTCTAGAGTTTGGGGCCGATTGTGCCGACGGATGAATTCACTATTGAATATATAATTAATTTAGTAATCGATTTAATCCAGAAAAAAAATCATGACAAAAATAACGAGTACGGAATAAATCATGCGATCTACTAATATTTGTGTATTTCCAGTATTTTCTGACCCTGGCCTAGCTCCTTCTTTTTCCTGCAAACGGCAATGCATCATAGCTTACATGTATCATGTATGTACATTGTGCGCCTGCATTATTCTCCTACTTTGTGTCAGATTTTGTAGCGGAACAACTATAAGCTCAATTGCGACGGTGCCCTCAAACTCAAAATATCTTAGAGCATCTCTAACAGCGCCCGTAAACCGGTTTAAGGTTCGCGTTTTTCGTGTTTCTGCGGCACAAAACTCGCCGCGCAGAACAGAGCTCTCAAAGCAAACTGAAAATTCATAGATTAGATTACGCGGGAACAAACAGAGAGCATTCTTTTAGATGTTCTTCGCTACAGATGAATGCTCGTCAGCAATTTACACAAAATGCTAAACTAGACACTGATTATCTAACTACAGATCGCAAAATTCGGCAAAATTCTTAGAAGGCAAAATTCGGCTCACGGGAGCCACGGGCGTGGCGGTGATGCAGCGGCGGAGGAGCTTCACTCCTCGAGGAGACGAGGTCGATGACCATCGCCGCGTCCTCCTGCCACTCCGCCTTCTTCTTCGCGACGGCGCTGTCCTGCTCGAGGCCCTGGTGCACGAAGATGTCGTCGATCTCCTCGTCGCGCTTGACCTGGGCAGCGCGCTCCTCCGTCTCCCGCTTGGACCGCAGCATCGTCACCGCCACAACGCGCTCGAGCTCGTCGTCGGGGACAAAATCCTCCGGCGAGAGCGACGTGCAAAAGGATGCGGCGTCGTAGTCCTCCGGCGGAGGAGCTGCCCTCACCACGGAGGAGCTGCTCGCGGCGGCGGAGGACCAGCTCGCGCTCCCACCGGATCTGGTCAAACTCCTCGACGTCGCGGACGAAAGCGACGCCGGCACCAGCAAGTTCTTCTTCGTCCACTTGTGGGCGCTCCGCTTCCGTGCACCGTCGCTCCGGACGACCATCGCCTGACGAGCATCGGAGTAGTCGCCGCCAAACTTGTCGTCGCCGGGGAGCTCGTCTGGTTCCCTCTTTGGCGCTATTGGAGCTCGGCGGGGGCGGATCTGCAGCTAGGGCCGGCGAATCACTCGTCGGAGGCGGTGGAGAGGTAGGCCAATCGCTCATCGGCGGCGGTGGGGAGAAAAGGACTGGGACCTTCAAATGCCCTCGCGAGCAGGATATATGAGGTGTGCCCGCGGATTCACGGGCCCCCTCTAACGGTTTACGGGCTCGGCCGTGTTTACGGGCGATGTTCTGTCGCAAAAAACGGCTCCGGCCCGTAAAGCCGTCCGTCTTTTAAGGGTTTGCCCCTTTTACGGGCGCTGCTAGAGATGCTCTTATTAGTACATTATTCGTTCAAGTTTTAGTAATACTAGCAAAAACCGGCGCGGCGACACGCCGCGCTAGGCCGACGAAGTCATCAACCCGTAGGAACAGTCGAAGAATCAGAACAAACTAAGCCTCATATAATTGCGATACAGAAAGATTGTAAGTCTAAGCCCATTGCATATATCTGAACGACGTTAGCATGGAGCGCTAAGCCAACGATGTCATCGACCATCATGTGAAATTGCAAGAATACAAGAACTACGTCCATGCTTCATTCCTATTATCTGAGTTTGGTCATAAGGAATCATCAACATAAGATACTGAGACATACGACCAACAAACGGCTGGTAGAGTCATCCGAGGCTTAATGCGTATGAGATTATCTGAGTCTTAGTAGGGTTGGAGTCATGTAGACAACCATGAGTTTTAGTTTGTAATGGCAACCGCTCCCTCCTCAACTATTTGTGAGCCACAGGAGACTAACAAATCACAACGTACCTTCACCGTGCTCATATAACAAACGTACTCCCTTACACACAAATGTACCCATACAATTACCGACAGTGGACCAGTCTAGCCAAAATACCTGTTTGCTAGTACATCGTTGGTAGACAGTCGGAGTCGTACATTCTATTGAACAGACCTATACATTTCTATAGAATAGAAACAACAACATCCGACTGAAGGTAGGCTAACCCGAACAACATACAAACACTCAAACAATAAATGAACCAAGATCCAACTAAAGGTAGTCTAAGCCCAACGGCATACAAACACTACACAGGCCAACGCATGACACATTGGACCAAACCTCTGATACGTGGCCAACGTACACCTGCCCTAACAGATAAGCACACACACCCGTTCCTCCAGGTGTCAGTCCCAGCGGATTACTTGCACCCACGCGTCCCACGGCACTGCGCACATCCAATTTGCCACTCACTCCGTTCATACACGCCTTGTTATCGCTATAGTGACGTACTCCGTTATACACAAACGTACCCATACAATAACCGACAGTGGAACAGTCTAGCCAAAATACCCGTTTGCTGCTACGACGATGGTAGACAGTCGGAGTCATACATTCCATTGAACAGACATATACATGTCTACAGAATAGAAAAACAACATCCGACTGAAGGTAGGCTAACCCAAAAAACATACCAAATCTCAAATAGTAGATGAACAAAAATCCGACTAAAGGTAGTCTAAGCCCAACAGCATACAAACACCACACAGGCCAGCGCATGAGACACTGTGATGGAGGGGTCATAACCCGGTAGGCCCATGAAGAGGAAGCGTGACCCGCCAGGCAGGAGGCCTGGCCAGGACAGTTAATCATCAACATGGGCCGAGTTACGTTGATGGGTCAGCAAGCTTGTCGGTGACCCGGCTTATGCAGAGAAGATTCTAGAAGACCCCGAAGCGGTACGCGCTATGGAATCCAAGGCTTGGAGAACACGAAGATTAGAAGATTTAGAGTAGGACTCCGAGTACGGGTGGAACCCGGCTTTACTTTGTACCGAACCAGGAGACCCGGCCATCTATATAAGCGGGCTCCTAGGTCATAGTTAGACAAGTTTTGACTAGCGAGAGAATCAGAGAAATCATCGCTACCAAGCGCACCCTGTAACCTAGATCGAGATCCGGCTCTGTTGTCGAAGCCGGGTTATCGAGATCGAGATCAATAATAGCATAGCAGGAAGTAGGTCTTTATCTCCAATGGAGAGGCCGAACCTGGGTAAATCCCTTTTCCTCGCAGAGCTAAACAAACTCCCAGACACTAGTTTCGCCTTGCCCTACAACTCCAGTTACCCTATGGTAACATCTGCCGTGACAACCCCACGACAATTGGCGCCCACCGTGGGGCCTGCGTCCAAAGGTGTCATCATCATGGGAGAAGCTATGCAAGGAATCAAGAACTTCGTTTTCGGCGAGGTTACCATCAACTCGCAAGGAGAATCCATCGTCGACGATTCTGGCTAGGGGCCAGAATCGGATCTGCTAGAATCAGGTGATGTTATTCCAATTGGCAAGATTAATGTTTTCGTTGGTATGGTACATGGAATTAGATCTGCTAGTGATGAAGAATATGAATCTGTGTCAGGCGCCGCCACGCTCGTTCAATCCGACAGGGAGGAATCAGTGGGCACGGCAGAGGCCGGGTCACCATCGGTCACACACGAGGAACGGTCGGGAAAGCCGACATGGATCCCGGGTGACGCAATGGAGCATGAGGAGGACACCGAATCGATATTGCCCCTGTTCGAAACCCGGTATGGATACGAGGCTGAGGAGGAGGACGAGGAGGAGCTGGAGTCCTTCCCAAGTCCAATCAGGAGGGTAGCTGTTTACATAGCTCCCTCGATCAACGCAGGAGCGTCACCTTCAACCGTTGTTCCACCAGCTTCAAACCCGGATCAACAGCAACAACAGTTACCACAAATACTGGAGCTGGCGGGTCAGAGGATGGATGGAGACCCGGCTTCGGTGACAGATGAAAGTGAAGACACGACTCGTTACAGAAACAGCTTCGGTTTCCTCAATAACCGGGCTCAGGGCGAAGAAAGAGACAATACGGCTAGTGCTCCTGCCTTGTTCAGCAACGGCCTGACCCTAGACCCAACAGCGCTTACAAGGTTGGTTACCCCAGAGAACGCAGCAGTGCGAGCTATTGAGTTAGATACAACACGTCAGGCTTTGGAGCAAATGCGCAGAGATACAATGGCCGAAAAACAGCAGGTGGCAGCCAGACAAAAGCAAATTGAAGAGCAAGAGAATCGCCTCAATGACATGACTGGGGTTCACCAGAGAAGACACCAGAGCCAGTTGGCTCCGGGAGGGAATACCATAAACCCAGCAGTGTTATTCAGGACTCCAGTGGATCAACCCATTGGTGTGGTCCAAGGAAACCCGGTCATCAGGACACCCGTGGAACAAAACAGAGGAACTACTGGAGCCGAGCCGTGTTGGTTGGGACACCGGGTTTGCTTGCCGGAGGAGCTGGGGGAAATCCGGGCCTGCCACCGCGAACACCGAGATTCCACACGCCGGCGGGTCATTATTCCAATCCAGCGGATAACGTGTACGCCGCAACCTTAGCGCTCGACCGTATTCCCCTTGGAGACTCGCCAGCAGAGATTGAAGCCTGGCGTGCCATTGACATGTTACGTACTGCAGTGGTTCAGCAAGTTCAGTATTCAAAGGACAAAAGTGCACTTCATTCCACAACTTATCGTAGTAAGCATACCAAGAGCCGCCACGGTGAAACCCCGCCGCAAGCCGGGTTAGCCGCGGCGCAGCAGCAGAACCAGAACAACCAGCAACATCAACCCGCCCCAGCAGTATCGGTGGCTCAGCAGATAGTTAACGGATCGCGAGCTAGAAGAGCGGCCAGCGCGAGCCCGGTGGTACCTGCCGCAGCAGTGCCGCAAGGAGGACCCGGCGCCGCGGCAGCAGCGTCCATAAGCTCACCAGGTAACAATAATTTCTTAGCAAGTTCTTCTAACTTAGCCGGGCCAAAGTGTCTTTCAGATGCCATTAGAGCGGAGCCCTTCCCTGAGAAGTTCAAGGAGCCCAACAAGATATCCAATTACGAGCCTAGCGTGGACCCGGCAAGCTGGTTGAGCAGTTATGAGATGGCAATGTGTATTCGCAACGTCACGGAGAATGTTTGTGCAAAGTATATGTACTTGATGATGAGCGATGGAGCAGCAAAGTTATGGTTCAAAAACTTACCAGAAAAGTCCATCAATTCCTGGGATGAGCTAAAAGCAGTTTTCATCAAGCACTTTCAAGGTACATGCAAGCGTTTGTTTTCTATTGAAGACCTTGATCGTTGTGTACAGAGGAAGGGCGAGTCAGCGCGGCATTGGATGAGACGGGTCACGGAGATCCTTCACTCCTCATCTGGTATTGAGCCCAAGGATGCGATTTCATCAATGGAAAAGACATGCATGTTTATTCCCCTGGTCCAGAAGCTGGGCCGTATGAAGAAGGGCCACCGGGTCAAGCCAGTCACCATGGCTGAGTTGATGGATGCTTGCAACAGGCACGCAGCCACGGATAAGACTCTGGATGATAATGAGGAAGAGAAAGGGAAATGTTCTGTGAATAATGGAGGAAAGAACAACAATGCAATGGAAGCAATAACAACAACTACCAGAATCAACACAAGCGTGTGCACAATGAGGGAAGTTCAGAGTTGGTGGCAAACACAAATGCCGGGTTTCAGAGGCAAAGGATGGAAGGAAATTTTCAGGACAATAGAGGGTATCAAGGAAATAATGGGAACTACAATGGTGGAAACAACTATCAAATGTCACATCCAACCAGCACTGAAGAGGCTTTCAGGATGCCGTGTCCTCGCCATAGCAGGAACGGTAGACCCGCCAATCACTCGTTGGCCCAGTGTGTAGATTTAAACAGGTGAAAAAAAACAATGAGATACAGAGAGCACTGCAAGGGGCAGACAGAGGTGGAGGACCCGGCCCGGGTGGTAACCCGGCTGCAGGTCTTTTAACTGGAGCAAATGCAGTACCTACCAACACCGCATGAACGAGTTAGAACACAAGCAATCAAGGCGGGTTTTCACAGCAGCCAAAGCAACTTGGCCAATATCACATATATACCAGTGGTGCAACCAAGAGAGAGCGAAAGGTAGTCAAAAGGGCGGTTAATGCGGTTGCTGCAGGAGTCCCAAGATATTTAAGGTGGTCAGAGCATACGATCACGTGGAGTAGAGCGGATCACCCGGATGTTGTTGAGCACCCGGGTCTGCTAGATTTAGTTGTGGCTCCCCAAGTGGACGGCTTCGAATTGAAAAAAGTACTGATGGATGGTGGAAGTAGTATCAACATCTTATATTGGGAAACAATTTTGCGTATGGGTCTCAAAGTGTCACAATTACAGAAGACCTCCACAGTTTTTCACGACATAGTTCCAGGAAAGTCAGCGACACCAGAGGGAAAAATTTCGTTAGAAGTTGCCTTTGGTGAGTCCATGGACAACTTTAGATCAGAGTGGCTCACGTTTGAGGTGGTGAAGTTCCAGAGCCCGTATCATGCATTATTTGGAAGGCCCACTAGTACAGAACGACACATCGGAAACGGGCCAAAAACCCCTTCGGCAACGGAGAAAGGGTCCGTGTCCCCGCCTCTGTCACTGATGTGAAGGCCTTCATCGGTAACGGAGGCCAAAAACCGTTTCCGATGAGGTCTCCATTTGGCAACGGTTGTGCGCAGACCTCCGTTTCCTTAGTTTTCCTTCATCAGATACGGAGTTTGCCATCCACCCGTTTGCACTGAGCATTTCTCATATTTCGGTTACAGGATGCCACGTTTACAAATGCCACTATATACTTAAAATCTCACAGCACAAGCTCAAATACTAAAACGGTAACAGATTTCATTCATATCACAATGTAACTTTACATTTCCATCACAATTTCACCTTTACAATTGCATCACAAGATGTGACAAACATAAGAGGTAAAACGATAACAGATTTCATCTATACTAAGCCTATCATGTCAAAGGACGGAAAGAATATATGATTTCTTCCCTACATCCTTTTCCACAATCCTCGCAGGTGTCACTCTAGCTATCTCTTCTTATCTCAACTTCTTGAGAGAAGGATGTTGAAGGTTTGGACCCTATACATTAGTAAATAGAGTTACAATTGTTAAATACATATGCTAAAACAAATACACTATGAATTTAAGCAAACTGAAACGATATCTTACCTATGTCTTGAGGTGGCTCTTATTGATGAACCGGAGCAGCCAACACACGGCTTGTCAACAAGATATTGCGATGTCAGCAGCTTCATAGGATGCCTGACAACGATCATCCTTTCCATGGAGGCCACCACCGGTTCTGGATTTTTTATGCAGTGTCACCGAAATCTAATCTAATACGTCACCGATGTGACATTTCGGCGACACTGTATAAAACACTCTTACTTAAAAAAGTATTTTATGCAGTGTACCAAAACGTCACAATAGCGACGGTGGATATGTATGGTGCAGTTTGAAAGGGAACAGCTTGATATCACTAAATGTAAATAAGGATTTATGTTAGTTCTGACACTACTAGATAGAACAAACAATTTAACACAATAATATGAAGTATATAGTAGTATATAGTGTGTACTGACCTGTGTATATAATTGGAGGCCATTATGGGAAAGTCAACAAACACTACTCTCTTGAGTAATGTTCGTTGTTTTTTCTGTGTCTCCGACTTTTTTATGCAGTGTCACCGAAATAGACTCCTGTTTTCACATGGACTAGTTAGCTAAACTACAACTAGTTGCAAGTGCACAATAGGCAAGTTAACTACATCAAGAAATGATCTAGATAGAACTACCGGATGTGAACTGAACTACTATCAACAAGTTAGCGAAACTACAACCGGTTGCAAGTGCACAATAGGCAAGTTAACTACATCAAGAAATGATCTAGATAGAACTACCGGATGTGAACTAAACTACTTTCAACAAGTTAGCTAAACTACAACTAGTTGCAAGTGCACAATAGGCAAGTTAACTACATCAAGAAATGATCTAGATAGAACTACCGGATGTGAACTGAACTACTTTCAACAAGTTAGCTAAACTACAACTAGTTGCAAGTGCACAATAGGCAAGTTAACTACATCAAGAAATGATCTAGATAGAACTACCGGATGTGAACTGAACTACTTTCAACAAGTTAGCTAAACTACAACTAGTTGCAAGTGCACAATAGGCAAGTTAACTACATCAAGAAATGATCTAGATAGAACTACCGGATGTGAACTGAACTACTATCAACAAGTAAGCTAAACTACAACTAGTTGCAAGTGCATAATAGGCAAGTTAACTACATCAAGAAATGATCTAGATAGAGCTACCGGATGTGGATCTGATACCTTCTTCACGTCGCCGTTGGATCGATCTAGCAGATCCGGAAGTGGTGGAGGCAGAGGAAGCGGACAGAGCGACGACCTCGCCGTGTCGGGCGAGATGGCGAAGACCTCGCCGTGTCGGGGGACATGGCGAACACCTCGCCGTGTTGGGGGACATGGCGAACACCTCGCCGTGATAGCCGTCGTCTGGGCGGAGACGGCGCCGCCACGGCGCCGGCGATGGCCACAACGCCAGGAGGCGCCGCCACGAATAGATCTAGCATACTGGGACAGAGTGAGGAAACGAGTGTTAGGTTTTGCTCTGTACGCCCATATATATAGGTAAAACATAGGAAACGGTTCTTTAGAAGAACCGTTTCCTTTGTGTTTCTTGCACTGAGGTGTGGGACCTACGCGCCCACTATGTGGAATTTCTTCTACTCTCTGGAATAATATTTTCCTAATCTCTACTATATGGAGAAAACCACTTATAGGATACTTATATTAATATTAGTGATTACTACATTACATACGCAGTACATATTAATAATAATAAAGTAAATTACAGTTGGAGAACTTATAGAACTACTACTACCTACTTCTTGTTTTTCTTGCGCCCTGCTTCCGCGCAATCCTCGTCCTTCTCACGGCCTCGCTTATTGGGGGCCATTGGAGGTGGTGGCGGCGGCGGCAGCATATCGGAGGCGGTGGCGGCGGCTTTCTTCTCCGTCGCCGGGGCTCCCTTCTTCGGGACCGGCGCCTCCGCCTCGTCCTCCTCGTCGTCCTCCTCCTCCCCCTCCTCCTCCTTCTCCTCTTCGGTTGACTCGTCATCAGAATCAACCTTCGGCGGGCCCAGCATCAAGGTGGGATCATGGAAGTTGGCGTATTCGTCGTCGCTCGTCTCCGGCGTCGGTCCTTCAACGGACTCGCCGCTGACGGGGGGACTGTCCCGCGGCGACTCAGTGTGCTCCTGTGTGTCGTTGCTGCGAGACATCTTCGCTAATCAGTAGGAGGGAGCGAGCGAGCGAGAGAGAGAGAGAGCAGATTCGGTGGCATCTTGAGCTAGCAAGGATTGGGGTTTTCAAGGAGTAGTGGGCGGTGCCACTACGCCATGGCATTTACTCGCCTCGCTTCGAATTCCAAGAAGATGGAACGTGTCCACATTGAAAACGGACACCCAAAAGTCTTCGTTGCTATAGAGGCACATATCGGAAACGGAGCCAGAATTAAGACCGTTGCCAATACTATGGGTAACGGAGTTAATACTTTCTCCGTTACCTATGTTGACGGGCCAGCCGCGGCCCAGGTCAGGTTTGTACGCACTGGCCGCGCGGAAAGCGCGATTCTCCGTCGCCTAACGCCTGCCGTTTCCATAGAGGGGTATCCGATGTGTCGTTCTGTACTAGTGGCTGGCTTATGCCAAGTTCATGGCAAGGCCGTGTTATGTGTACCTACAGTTGAAAATACCGGGTCCTAAGGGGATCATCACAGTTCATGGCAACAAAGAGATAGCAGCGCAGTGTGATGAAGAAGTTGCAGCCTTGGCCAAGCACACTTGTGCGAAAGAGGAGCTGAAAACTTACAGGTCTAATCTTGACCCGGAGGATAATACAACAATCAAGAGGCCAACAACAGAAGATGACAGGGCAAAGTTCAAAGCCGCCCAAGATATAAAGATGGTGGATTTCGTGCCTGGGGATTCCTCCAAGCAGTTCGCCATAGGGTCCAATCTTACTGATAAATAGGAAAGCGCGCTCATCGAGTTCATCCGTGAGAATCGGGATGTTTTTGCATGGACACCAAGTGACATGCCAGGTATCCCGACTGAACTCGCTGAGCACCGCTTACATGTTGACCCAAAAGCAAGGCCAGTAAAACAAGGGTTGAGGAAGATGAATGCAGAAAGAAGGAAAGCTGTAGGAGAAGAGATAGCTCGGCTCCTAGTAGCCGGCTTTATCATGGAAGTTTTTCACCCAGAATGGTTGGCTAACCCGGTTTTAGTTTTGAAAAAGAACAATGAGTGGAGGATGTGCATAGATTTCACGAGTTTGAATAAGATTGTCCCAAGGACCCGTTTGCACTGCCGCGCATTGATCAAATCATTGACGCAGTTGCAGGCAGCGAGCTCTTGTGCTTATTGGATACGTACTCAGGATATCATCAGATCAAGCTTCATCGGCAAGACTGGGAAAAGACATCGTTTATAACCTCGTTTGGCGCTTTTTGTTACAAGACCATGACGTTTGGACTGAAAAACGCAGGTGCCACGTACCAAAGGTGTATTCAGAAGTGTTTTCATGATCAGATTGGACGCAACGTGCATGCTTATGTGCATGATGTAGTGATCAAGACAGAGAAAGCCGGGTCATTTATTAATGACCTAAGAGAGACGTTTGTAAACTTGCGAAAGTACAAGATGAAGCTTAATCCGACAAAATGTGTGTTTGGGGTTCCGGCAGGAAAGCTCCTTGGTTTCATTGTGTCAGAGCGGGGAATTGAGGCAAACCCGAATTTTTTTAAAGCTATACAGAGTTTGAAGAAGCCTGAGGAGTTGGCAGACGTTCAGAAACTAACAGGGTGCATAGCTGCGTGATACGTCTCAAACGTATCTATAATTTTTGATGTTCCATGTTTGTTTTATACCAATTGCTACATGTTTTGCATCTACTTTATATCACTTTTATACATTTTTTGGGACTAACCTATTAACAAGATGCCGAAGTGCCAGTTCCTGTTTTCTGCTGTTTTTGTATTACAGAAAAGCTAGTCTGGAAATATTCTCGGAATTGGACGAAACTTCACGGGGATCCCTATTTTACCAGAACACACCTGAAGGACCAAAGGAGCAGCAGAGGAGAGCCACCAGGGCCCCACAAGCCACTAGGGCGCGGGCCCCCTGGCGCGCCCTAGGGTGGTGTGGGCCCCTCGGGGGACGTCAGCCGCCGCCCTTTCGCCTACTTATTCCCCCCGACGCGAACCCTAAGTGCCGGAGCCAATATCCACGAAAAGTTCCAGAGACGCCGCCGCCGTCAACCCTAGCTCGGGAGGGTCCAGAACCTCTTCCCGGCACCCTGCCGGAGAGGGGAATCGTCACCGGATCATCCTTGGACTCCAGGGCAAAAGTGTGAAGAGAATTAATGATTAAAGTTGTAATTAATTGGGACTGGGCACCCCGTTGCCAGCTCTTTTTGCAAAATTAGAGGATAAGCGGATGTATATGCCGCTAGTCCAGGTGTAAAAGTCCATTTGATAAATAGAATAAAGAATAACCACACTAATTCCTCATGAGCTAGTAAACATTGACACAAAAAGGGAATAATAACATTTTGAATAATTTAAAGGTAGCACATGAAAAATTTACTTGGAGTGGCAAGGAAATACCACATATAGGTAGTTATGGTGGACACAAATGGCATGGATTTTGGCTCAAGGATTTGGATGCACGAGAAGCATTCCCTCTCAGTGCAGAGTTTAGGCTAGCACGATCATATGTATTTGTTTACATTACGCACTTTACTTAATGCAATTATCCGTTGCTTGCAACTTAATACCAACGGGGGACTCGGATGACAACCCAGCGGTGGATTATTAGTCATAGACGCTGTTGGATGACGGTCTAAGTATTATGTCGTAATGCCCAATTAAATATCATAGTAATCATCATGTCATATATATGCATTGTCATGCGCTCACTATTTGTCAATTGCCCATCTGTAATTTGTTCACCCAACATGTTAGTTAACTTTTATGGAGAGACACCACTAGTGAACTATGGACCCCGGTCCATTCTTTTACACTGATTAAACCACCACAAACTGCAAACTGTTCCTTTTTCATTCTCTGCAATTTAATACTCATTTTCCACACCATACGTTTAATCCTTTGTTTTCAGCAAGCCGGTGAGATTGACAACCTCACTGTTTCGTTGGGGCAAATTAGTTTGATTGTGTTGTGTGCAGATTCCACGTTGGTGATCGTGTTGCGCCGTGCGAGCCACCAACAACCTTCTGAAGAGTTGCTGCTCCTACTGGTTCGATAACCTTGGTTTCTTTCTGAGGGAAAACTTGCTGCTGAACTGCATCATACCTTCCTCTTGGGGTCTCCCAACGAACGTGTGATTCACGCCATCACTGCGCTAAGCCGGTTTATATCCCGGCTCGGAGAGAAGGCCATACCTTTTTTTTTGAGGCATTTGAGGCTCTTAAGAAGCAATTGTCACAAGCGCCAGTCCTTGCGGCGCCGGGTCCCAAAGAACCCATGTTATTATACGTCGCTGCCGGGCCTCAGGCGGTTAGTGCTGTGGTGGTGGTTGAGCGCAATGAAGAGGGCAAAGAACACCCGGTCCAGAGGCCGGTTTATTATGTTAGTGAAGTTCTATCAGAGGCAAAACAGCGTTACCCACATTGGCAGAAGTTGGTGTTTGGTGTTTTCATGGCAAGTAGAAAGTTTAAACCTTATTTTCAAGAGCATCCAATTACAGTGGTAAGTTCAGTTCCACTAGCAGATATTATTAGAAATACAGAAGCTACAGGAAGAGTTGCGAAGTGGGCAATAGAGATGAGACCGTATCATATCAATTATGAGCCCAGAACAGCTATCAAGTCTCAAGCGTTAGCAGATTTCCTCAATGATTGGACACAAATAAGCTCACCACCCCTTGCAACATGTATCAAGTCATGGGTTATGTCGTGGTATTGTCACGGCAGATGTTACCAGGGGTAACTTGAATTGGGGGAAAGGCGACTCTGGTGTTCAGGAGTTGGTCTAGCTCTACGGGGGAGAAGATGTTTTTTATCCAGGTTCAGGTCCCCTCGATGGAGGATCCCTACGTCCTGCTATAAGTCACTATATCATAATAGATTACATGGTGCGCCAATGGCGATGATCGCCGGAGTTTAGATAACCCGGCGTGGGAGCTCTATCTCTTGAGCTCTCTCTATTTTGTCGATCTTATGAGGCTTATCTCTCTATGACCTTGGAGCCCGCTTATATGGGTGGCTGGGTCTCCTAGTCGTACAAGGTAAAAACTGGGTTATACCCGAATTAAGAGTCCTAGTCTAGGTCCTTCGTGACCTCCAAGTCTTGAGTCTCCAACTTGTACAAGGATTCCGGGTCTTCCAGAATCTTCCTTCTATGGCATCTTTCGAGACTCCTCCTGGTGCCAGGTTGTCCTAAAACCGGGTCTGCCTCCTAAAACCGGGTCTGACTCCTGAAACCGGGTCTGCCTCTGGCCGGGTCATATCCTGGCCAGATCTTCTCCTTGGCCGGGTCCTTGGCCGGGTCATCATCTTGGCCGGGTCTGAACGAGCTTGTTGGCCCAAGTGTAACCCAGCCCATGTGGGGTGTGAGGTAACCTAGCCAGACCTCCTGCCTGACGGGTTACGCTTCGCTCTTCATGGGCATACCGGGTTATGATTCCCCCAACAGTAGCCCCCAAGTTTAACTAGGATACGGGTTTGGCTTACTCTCTTTGATGTTGTTTTCTTTGTTCTTCGTGCCCTTGAGTATCTGCCAACGCGATCATCCTGGTTAAACTCCTGAAAATAAGATAAATAGAATAAAGGGAAAATAACCCGGGTTACACTTGGTAGGCCATTTCATTTTGGAGGTCCATTTTATAACAAGGCTCTTTCCTCCTGGGTTCATAAGCCTCCAGGTTTATCTCAAGAACATCCAGCAAATCCTGCCAGGAATATTTCCACATTTTCTTTTGTGGGTCCTCTGACCCGGTTTTTAATAGAGCCTACTCATACGGAGACTGTGCTGAAGGATGCTCCAGATTCCTGCGCTCCGGACTTGATGGAGCCTACTCACATGGAGGCTATCTTTCAAGACCCGGCTATTGAAGACCCGACGCAAATACCTCCAGTTTTACTAGTTCTTAAGAATATTAACCTTGATTTTTCTCGTGTATATAACCTGTATCCCCCAAGCTCCGAGTTTATCACCTCGCGATAACTTGGTGCTTGATGAATAAATATAAAACTTCGAACTGTGTAGCCCCCAAGTGCCGGGTTGCATGCCTACAGCGACCTGAGACTTTTGCATCTTGTACCTCTGAAAGAAATTTTGAACTTCAAATACTGTAGCCCCCAAGTGCTGGGTTGCGTGCCTGCAGCAACCTGGGACTCACACTTTTCCTTTTGTAACCTTATAAAATTTAAACTACTGTAGCCCCAAGCGCCGGGTTGTATGCCTGCAGCAGCTCGGAGCTCGTTCTTCAATATCTGTAACACTTAGAAAAATTCCACTCTTTCAAGCCTCGGACATCAATTTATTTGCCTGATTGAAGCCGGCCGCAACAATTTGTCGATGATCATGAAATAACTGGAGCCGGCCACTGCCGAGTCATTGTTTAATGCTTGAAGCCGGCCAACTGCCGGGTCCTCATCGATTGGTCGTCATGCTTGCTTGGCATGCATGCCCGTGGTGATGATTTGAATCAACCACGTATCTTTTTTTTTTCTTTTCTTTCGTAGCCAAGGTAAACGTGCTGCACATGGGTTGATTGATCCTCTCGCGAACGCTAATGTCATACGATTCACTGTCTTTTTCTTTTCTCGTACGTAATCCTGGTATCTGTACCAGTACGTGGCGGGTCGCTGACGGTTTGCATCAGACTGGAGGTCGCCCGGATTAGGAGGCTGCCGGCTCGTCCCGCGTATGTGCTGTGATTTTTTTTTTTTTTTGTGATTGACTTCCTTTGATTGCATGCAGTACCGCGTGAAAAGGCAGCAGCTCCATCGGGATATTTTTTTTTCTTTCTTCATTGATCTTCTCACGAGAATTGCATATGCATGCATTGATACTGGCGATGGAAATTTCCTTCTCTTCGAGAGCTTTTTTTCAGATGAATTTGCATGTCCCCATCAACTTGACCCGGCTAATTTCCTTTGGCTGATTAGCAGGAGCCGGCAACTCCATCCGATATTTTTTATTTGGCCTTCACATGACCTGCTGTTTGGCTTGCATGCAGCGATGAGGCTGCTTGACTTCTATTTTCTCCATTGGAGCTTTGATGGACTCACACGGATACTGGCATCGCCTGGCTTTTCTTTTTCTCTTTTTGATTGAATCAAGCCGAACTGACACAATTTTTTGGAAGCCGATTGATAGCTCTTTCCTTCTTTTCCCTCTTTTCGTCCCTTCAATTGATTTACACGAGTCTGATGCAACTCGTATTTTCTTCTCTTGCTGCAGACAACATCACGTGGTTCTGATCCTTTGTAAAAAACTTTCCAAACTTCTTGCATGCCTTAAATAATGAGCCAGCGAGCGCAGGCAATTGCTGCCTTCACTACGCAAGTCGGACAATTCTGAAACCTCTGGTTCAGATCGTCGAATCATTCAGTTAACTTGCCCTGCTGTGTGACCCAAATCAATGGAGCCGGCTGCTTTACTGATGAGCTGAACTAATTGCAACTTCCACTCTCTTTTTATTTGCTTGCATGCTACATGCACGGAAAAGCTAGACCGGATGCTCCTCTATAACTAGCTGGTCACATGAAACACGCCCAACGTTGTAGCAAGATATAGGAACTCAAATAATTTTAGCCTTTCCGGATGTGATACCTTGATCCACGCAAGTGTGGCCCTCGATGTAATATACTTTTTTAAGTCGTCAGCTACTGCAACCATGGAGGCGAGAAGCTCCTTTTATTTTCTTTTGCCGTAGACAAAATCACGTAGTCTTGCTGCTTTTAGCAGAAAACTTTCTAACTTCCAGATATCAAGCTTGATGAGCCGGCATCTACTGTCGAGTGTCAAAAATTGATCCTGCAAATATGGGTTACAGAAATTGATCCTGCAAATATGAGTTACAGAAATTGATCCTGCAAATATGGGTTACAGAAATTCATCCTGCAAATATTTTTCCCTGTATGTGAATTAATATCATATAACCTGATGGGTTTGCAATAGATTAGTAACATATGAATATTTATGCTGATGGTGTACATGCACTCTGAGGATTTGCTTTTTTAATATGAACGTGATATCGTTCTGCAAATTCCTTTGGTTTAGATGACCCTTTTGGTTTCTTTAACTGTAAGCCGGCTTTCGCATGGATTCTCACTGTTGCATCTCACTCTGAAAAAACAGGGTCAGGCAAGTCCCCATGGGCATCATGACTGATTGAATTTTCAGGATAACAATCAGGCCATATAATTGCGAGTCACATCAAGCTTAAGTAAGATAGCCAAGAAAATACTGGCTTAATAAATTGGCCGGGTTGTAGGATTGCAGCTGTACCTTAACGATAATCAGCCCCCACAACCAAAATGGCATCATGGCCGGGTCATTGAGTTTGAAGCTGTGCTTCTGTGAAGCAGTCAGCCCCCAAGACCCATTGATCTCAGTAAACTGCAATGGCGGGTCTCTTTTTTTTAAGAATTTCCGGCTCATTGATCTTAATAAACTGCAATGGCGGGTCTCTTTTCTTAAGAGTTTTTGGCTCACTGATTTGGATAATACACAATGGCGGGTCTCCTTTATCAGGAGTTTCCGGCTCATTGGTCAGAATAATAAACAATGGCGGGTCTCCTTTTTCAGGAGTTTCCGGCTCATTGGTCTGAATGATATGAAACTCGACGTAGAGAAAACTCGTCATAGCCATGATCGGATTGGATTTCTTTTACTCACGCGATCCACTTTGTGCACTAGTTTAATTATTTTGCTGGGCGGACGCGATAACTGCGCTGCTGCAGAAGCCTGCCGCCGGCCGGGTCAATGATAAACACCCGATGCTGGCCCACGACCAGGTCTTTGATCCCTGCGAGGTTGTTGACTAGAATCTGCATGCACCTAGCAGCTCAAGCTGCTATGTCCTTCTCTTTCAAAATATATGAGCAAACTCACGTGAGCAGCACCCAGGGGCAACTCTCCTGATTGCATTATTTTTTCCTCAATACTTTGACCTGGTTGGTGGGCTGTGTGCATGCAAATAGCTGCCGGCTCTCTCGACTGTTACCCGGCGTACGTCCGGATCACCATCCTACAAACAACTTAACTTCTCTTTTTGTTTTTTCCTCCTTCGCGACCATCTCCTGGATGTAATCTTTCAGCCGGCTATACTTTTATACAGGTCCGCAAAGAGACAACGGTGAACCAGCTTGTACAGTGGGTCGCCTAAGATGATGAATCAATTAGAACCATAAATCTGTTGGACTGACGAGCTGACCGCAACGGCGAGTCTGATGAAGACGATCTCGTGTAGATCAGCTGTTAGATTCCTTTTCGCCGACTCAAGCTAGCTGGGAGCCTGGGATTTCTTCTCTTACGTGAGCCACTTTTGCTTATTCTTGATTCGATCGCTACCAGCTGCTGTACGCATAAGGCAACCAGTCTTTTTTTTGTACGCGCTGTCGCACCATGACCTGTGACTCGGAGTCCAGATCGTATCCGTCCGCGCGTAAACGCCAGCGATGCGGGAACCGGCCTCATGCCACTCATCAGGCCACGCGCAAACTCGCCAGCGATGCGGGACCCGGTCGCCGGATGCGCTTGACGCGATTTTATCGATGACGACGCCGCGATGTGTACGCCATCCTGATCCTTGCAATCGCCGGCTCCAACTACAGGTTTGGTTCTTCCAAGACCGGCTCCTTTATTACCGGCTCTTCTATCCCTTCCAGCGAATCTGCGTCCTGGTTTCGCCGGAAATTCTCGATGATGCGATCTCCTCGCTGGCCAATCGTAACCACGTCGATGGCGAGTTTTTGCATCCCTCGCAAAGAACATCCTTGGACGCAGGCCCACGGTGAGCGCCAACTGTCGTGGTATTGTCACCAGGGACGGAGGAAGGGGGGAAGGGCAGGGGCTAAGCCACCCCCAACAAATTGATTTCCTTCGTAAACTCACTTATAATCATGCTTATAATTAGTAGTCCTAAGCTATTTCGCCCCCTCCAACTTGATTCTGCCCCCTCCAATATTGAGTGTTGGCTCCGTCCCTGATTGTCACGGCAGATGTTACCAGGGGTAACTTGAATTGGGGGAAAGGCGACTCTGTTGTTCAGGAGTTGGTTTAGCTCTACGGGGAGAAGATGTTTTTTTATCCAGGTTCAGGTCCCCTCGATGGAGGATTCCTGCGTCCTGCTATAAGTCACTATATCATAATAGATTACATGGTTCGTCAATGGCGATGATCGCCGGAGTTTAGATAACCCGGCGTGGGAGCTCTATCTCTTGAGCTCTCTCTATTTTGTCTATCTTATGAGGCTTATCTCTCTATGACCTTGGAGCCCGCTTATATGGGTGGCTGGGTTTCCTAGTCGTACAAGGTAAAAACTGGGTTATACCCGAATTAAGAGTCCTAGTCTAGATCCTTCGTGACCTCCAAATCTTGAGTCTCCAATTTGTACAAGGATTCCGGGTCTTCCAGAATCTTCCTTCTATGGCATCTTTCGAGACTCCTCCTGGTGCCAGGTTGTCCTGAAACCGGGTCTGCCTACTAAAACCGGGTCTGACTCCTGAAACCGGGTCTGCCTCTGGCCGGGTCATCTCCTGGCCAGATCTTCTCCTTGGCCGGGTCATCATCTTGGCCGGGTCATCATCTTGGCCGGGTCTGAACGAGCTTGTTGGCCCAAGTGTAACCCAGCCCATGTGGGGTGTGAGGTAACCTAGCCAGGCCTCCTGCCTGACGGGTTACGCTTCGCTCTTCATGGGCATACCGGGTTATGATTCCCCAACAGGTTATGCATTTTGACGGGTCTAAGCAAGAGCAAGGTTCAGGAGCCGGAGTTGTGTTAACTTCTCCAAAAGGTGATAAGCTGAGTTATGTGTTGCAAATTCATTTTGATTGTTCCAATAATGTGGCAGAGTATGAGGCCTTGCTGCATGGTTTGCGCATGGCAAAGGAGATGAACATCAAGCATATCAAGTGCTATGGAGATTCAGATCTTGTGGCACAGCAAGTTTCAGGAACATGGGATAGGAAAGATGCAAAAATGGCAGCTTACAGAAGAGAAGTGGATAGGGTAGCCGGGTTCTTCTCAGGTTATCAGGTGGATCATATTGACCGTAGAAAAAATGATGCTGCAGATGCTTTGTCAAGACTCGGCTCACGTAGAGAGCCGGTTCCACCTAATGTTTTCTTGGACGAGTTATGGACTCCTTCGGTCAAGCCTCAAGATGAAGAAGAGCTTGCATGTCAAGATAACCCGGATTCACAGTTGGTAGTAGCAACTCACGAAATTCCAGAGTGGACGGAACCTTACTTGGCGTATCTTCTGCGAGGGGAGTTGCCACAGCAGGAAGTTATATCCCGGCAAATTGTATGCCGGGCTAAGGCTTATGTGGTCATAGATGGCGAGTTATACAAGAGGAGCGTGTCAGGAGTATTTCAGAGATGTGTGTCTGGAAAGGAGGGTCGGCAAATTTTGAAAGAAATCCATGAGGGAGATTGTGTTCATCATGCATCAACAAGATCTCTAGTGGCGAAAGCATTCAGACACGGGTTTTTCTGGCTCACAACTCAGGCGGATGCAGAACGCCTAGTAAGCAGATGTGACGGGTGTCAAAAGTATGCAAGGCAGATTCATGTGCCGGCTCAGGAGTTGCGAACAATTCCTTTGACTTAGCCTTTCGCAGTCTGGGGGCTTGACATGGTGGGTCTGTCGTGTCTCGTTGCACGGACACCGGGAGTATAGGATACCCCCTTTTAGGTTCGGCACGGGGCGCGAAGGAGGCTGAGAATCGTCTTCTTGGGCGGAGTCTAGATCAAGCTCTCCTCTCCACGATCAAAGCATGCAACCAAAGGGACACAAGGAGCTACCCAGGTTCAGGCCGCCCGGAGGCTAAAAGCCCTACTCCTGCATGTCTGGATTGATGAGTTCTTCATAGTGTGGTGTACAATGGAACCTCCCGGGCAGGGTACCCGGAAGGGTTTTGGCCCGAGGTAGAAGAAGGACAGATCCTGACCCGGAGGAGATCACCTTCCTCTCTACCTTCACAGCCCTAGTCTAGTCTTGCTCTGGTTCTAGCTTGTGTTCGTCCTTGGTTCGACCCCCCCTCCTCCGTGCCTTGGTCCTCCTTTTATAGGCTAAGGGGTTGCCACATGGTCACGTGAGGGGCGTGAGGGTCCTTCGGGGTGAAGGACCCTCCTCATCTAGTTTAGGGGGAGACGTGGCCTCTCCTCAGCCTAGCGTCTCCCTTGGGTTAGGTGGGAGCGTCCGCCTTGGGGGCGGACAGGAGCTGACACCACCACGGGGCGTGCTTCCCACCCGCGCTGCCTTCGCCTTGCTTCCCAAGTCTTCCGTGGTGAGGTGGAGTGCTTATCCACTGGTACGTAGGAGGTACCCGGGAGGGAGCCTGGCCTCCTGCCGGGAACTCGGGCTCTCGGGTCCTTCCTGGCCTTCTTGCTTGATTCGGGGACCCGGAAGGTCCCCAGGACCGGAGCCCTTAGTCGATGCAGGCCTTGCGTGTCTTGATGGTGAACCCGCCAGCTTGACTTGAGTCTTGGTCTTGTCCATCTTCAACTTGGGCCCACATGGGGTGGACCCACTTTGGCAGCACTAGGGGAACCCCATGTTCCACTGTTGCGACAGTAGCCCCCGGGCATGGTCCCGGTGGCTCTTACTCCAGCTGCCGGGGCCATGGCCTAAAGATAGGTCAAAGTGGGTCCCGGGTACCTGGTCTTCTCAGCTTCGCTTCACTGATGGTCTTGAAGGTCTTGGAGTTACTCCGCTCGGGGGAATAACTGCGAGGGCCCCCTCGATTCCCACTAACGGAAGAACCGAGGAGACGCGTGGCAGAGGCACTGCCGCGGCTATAAAAGCGAGGCGCACCCCTAGCCTCTTCGGTCATCTTCTTCCTTGGTCCAACTCCAGGCCTCCCCACAAGCTGCCAGCGCCAATGGCGAGAGCGAAGAGAGGAGTTGGACGCCCTCGTACTTCTTCAGCTGCTGCGGAGAGTGGCCCCTCCACTCGTGGTCGAGCTGTTCCGCGAGGTCGTGGGATTCGCGGTCGCGGCGGCCGTGGAGGCCGCGGCACCGCTGCCCCTCTTCCTAGGAGCATGGTTCATACCAGCTTCGCGCCATTCGAGTTCGCCGTGGATCTGAACCGCAGGCCTCGCAGCCGGCTTCTCTTGCCGGATTCCTTCGCGATGGCGACGGAGGACATCGGACCCTCCGGCTTCTGGCTGCAGGTGGAAGGCTGCCCCAATGGCCCCTCCTGGGCCATGGCGGAGCGCACCACTGACGGCGCCCTGCTTCTGGGTCCGGGGTGGAAGTCGTTCTCCCGTGCCCGCCGCCTGTCCAGGGGGCAGTGCTTGGTGTTCCGGTACGACGGAGATGCTACGCTCTCCGTGAAGATCTTCGGTGTCGATGGCGGACGCGTGGAGTGCTGCATGGAGAGCAGCAGCGGCAGCTCGAGCTCCTACGACGAGGATGAAGATGAGGAAAACTCATCCGACATCAAGGTCGAGGGAGCTCGTCTTCCTGAAGGCGAGGAGCTTCGGACGGGCGCCATGGAGATCTCGTTGACCTCCTCCTTGGCGGCCTTGACGTCGTATTTCTGGAAGTAGCGTCTTCCATTGTACGGCGGTGCTCCTTGTTCGGCGGGAGCCAACCTTTTTGTTGTAAAAAAGATCGTCCCCTTGTAGTCCTTGTAAATGAAGAAGATCTTGTTTTCCTCCTTGTCTTCGTGTCGCGTCCGTGTGAATGAGAACGAGTTTTTTGCAAAACGCGCTCCCATTACTGCAGCAGCCGTAGCGTCAAGGGGTAGGTGGAGTAGGAGAGGCCTATAAAAGACCATCCAGGCTCCACCCCTTCGCCACATCTTCTCGCCTTGCTCCGCTCCTCTTCTTCCTTTGCCTCCCCTCGTCCCGCAGAACAATGTCCGGCGAAGCAGAGAGGGCCTTGTCCGATGTGTCGACGGCGAGTCCGTCTTTCGAGGAGCGGCGGAGGCACCCAGCGAAGCTGGAGCCCGAGCCACTAGAAAGGACGAGGTTGATCCTCGCCCTCGAGTCTCCTTGGTTTTCCCTGCAGTGGGGAACATCGCCGGTTCTGCCGCCATGGAGGCATCGGTAGCGCTGGCGATCCGGAAGGACACCATCAAGATGGAGCTATGGAAGGAGGCCGCAGGCAATCAGAGATTGATCCGCCTCCTCTGCGATCTTGACGATGTCTTCAAGGTAAGGCCGCCTTGATTCTGGCAATACGACCCTTGGGAAGATCCTGTGCCTTGACTCGATTTCTTCCCTTCGTACAGGATGAGGAAGACATCATGGATAAGTTCGTGGACCACGTGCACCTCCTCTGCAGCCAGCATGTGCCGGGGTTTGCCCGGAAGTTCCCCGGCCCATGGGACCCCTGAAGATCCTGCGCGAATGCCCTCCTTCATCCCAGGCGTCCCCGGGAGTCCGGAGTTCACCCGGCAGGCAATAAAACAGAAAGACAGAGCTGCACAGCCAGGAGCCCTGAGCTGGCCTTAGTAGCATAGGCTAGATATGTATCCAGGAAAAGCTTCGACTGAATGTAATCCAGAATTGTAAACTCAGAATGTAAGTTCAGATGAATGCAATCCTAGGGCTCAACTCCCGGGGTCATTTCCCAAACCTCCTTTGCACTAACGCGCCGTCAAGTTTTCTGAGGAGATCTCTTAGGTGACAAGTGCTCTGACCGCCCGCACCAGTAGCAGCACCCCTAAGAGCACTATGCCTTCCGGGAGTCCACTCCACAGCCACGGGTACTAGGCCAGAAGGGAAATCTGACCGTTCGCCGGGGAGGACGCATTACCCCCGCAAAGGTTCTCATCAACTGTCAAGCATGCGCAGGTTGGTGGTATATTGACTCCGAGCGAGATATTATGCCTAGAATGCCAGATGCACATGCAAAGACTTAGCTGGTTTTTGCCGTGTCCTTGATCTACTCTGTCCTTCCCGGGTATCCAGCTCCTGAGCCGCTCTTCAGCATCCAATCCTGTCCCGGGAGAGGCGCTACACACACACTTTCAGTAGGAAAAGAATGGACCCTCCCTTACATGTCGTGAAAGTGTTTCATCCGGAGCAACCCGCAAGCAAAGTTGAATGTGCATTTCTGTGTTTAGGTTCTTTAAAACACAGCACTGCCCGTTCCACTTCTTACCGCGGCAGTACGGCACGATCAGGTGGCAGCGCCTACTGATAGGCTGCTCGCGCTCGACCTGTCAGCCACCGGCACCATGTCAGCCCCCTGCTTGGGGGTTGTTACGGATAACACACTTCACGACAACAAGAGAGGCTCACGGAATTGAAAAACTTATCTTTTATTCCTTGGCGACGATTCTTACACCCTTATACAGAACACTAGCCCCTTGGGCGTGCTTAGTTGACTCGAACTATCTGCGATTCATGTTCGTATTCAGGGGTAGAATTTCCGGAGATTCTCGATGTTCCAGGCGTTGCCCTCCGGCCTGCCTTTCTCGTCCTCCAGATAAACAGCTCCGGGTCTCAGGGTATGCGTCACCCGATAAGGTCCTTCCCACTTGGAGGACAGCTTGTTCATGTTATCAAGCTTCTGCTTCTTGCGGAGAACCAGGTCTCCGGGTTCCAGTACCCGTGAACGGATATGGCGATCATGATAGCGGCGGAGCCCTTGCTGGTATCGAGCAGATCGTAAGGAAGCTCGGCACCGCACCTCTTCCAGGAAGTTGATGTCATCAATCCTCCTCTCAGCTTGTGCGTCTTCATCATAGGCAAGTACCCGGGGGGATCCATGCCTGAGCTCTGTTGGCAAGACGGCTTCTGCTCCATAGACAAGGAAGAATGGTGTTTCTTGAGTGGCTCTGCTTGGTGTGGTTCTGAGGGACCACAAGACACTTGGTAGATGCTCAATCCAGTTCTTGCCCTTGTCTTCTAACTTGTCAAAGGCCTTGGTCTTCAAACCCTTTAGGACCTCTGCATTGGCTCGCTCCACTTGCCCATTGCACCTTGGGTAGGATACCGAGGCAAAGCACACCTTGATTCCCAGCTCTTCACAGAAGTTGAGGAAGGATCGGCTTGTGAACTGAGAGCCATTGTCCGTGATGATTCTGTTGGGTACTCCGAAGCGGTACACGATCCCTTCAATGAACTTGATGGCTGCTTGAGCTGTCTGTCTTGGTACTGGCATCACTTCCACCCACTTTGTGAACTTGTCGATGGCCACGAAAAGGTATTCATGGCCCCCGACAGACTTCGGTATCTTTCCCACGATGTCCAGCCCCCAGACCGCGAATGGCCAGGAGATTGGAATTGGCTGCAGAGCTTGCGCCGGCTGATGTATGTTCTTCGCATAGTATTGGCAGGCTTCACAGGTCTTGACTAGCTGCTCCGCATCACTGAGGACTGTTGGCCAGTAGAACCCGTGACAAAAACTTTACCCGCCAGTGATCTTGATGCCACATGACTTGAACATGTGCCTTCGTGATGTCCCGTAGCAGTACTTGGCCTTGTTCTTGAGGGATGCAGCGGAGCTTGACTCCGTTGTCCCGTCGCCGGTAGAGCTCGCCGTCGATCATGACGTAGAGCTTGGCTTGACGAGCCACCCGCTCGGCGTCGTGATCGTCCTCCGGGAGGGCGTGCTCCATGATGTACTTGACGATGTCCCGGGCCCAGGGTGGGTGGGCTCCTTCCACCGGTAGCACCATCCGACGGAAAGAAAGCATAGCTTCCTCCGCTGGAGGGGCTGCCGGGTCTTGAGCTTCTGGGCTGGCTACCCGTGTTGTCGAGGTAGAAGGGTCGCCAGCCCCCGGCGCAGATCTTGTCGCGAGCCTCTCGGGCGGGATCGAAGGTCGCCTGAGGACCTCGATGTAGATCCCGGGAGGCACTGGTTCTTGCTTGGACGCCACCTGCGATAGCTCATCCGCGGCCGTGTTTTCTCCCCGAGGGACGTACACAGCCCGGAAGTTGTCGAAGCGCCGCTGCAGCTTCCAGACCTCTTCAACGTATGGTGCCATCTGAGGGCACGCGTACTCCTTGTTCACTTGTTTGATGACTAGCTGAGAGTCACCCTTGACGACGATCTTGTTGATGCCGAGGCCGATGGCAGCACGAAGTCCTGCGAGCAGGCCCTCGTACTCCGCCGTGTTGTTGGAGATGTTCCCTTGGTAGTGCATCTGGACGACGTACTTCAGCCGGTCCCCGGTTGGTGAGGTTAGGACAACCCCAGCACCTCCTTTCCCCTTGGTGTAGGAGCCGTCGAAGTGCATGATCCAGGCGCTAGGATCTTCCTTCCCGGGGAGGCAGGTTTCCTCTTCCGGGTCGTCGAACGCCGTCTCGGTCCACTCGGCCGTGAAATCCGCCAGCGCCTGACTCTTGATGTTGTCCGTGTGCTCGAACTTGAGACCGAAACCTTGAAGCTCCATGGCCCACCATGATATGCGACCAGTGGCAAGTGGGTTCTCCAGGGGGCTTCTTAGGTTGTACTTGGACACCACCGTGATGGGATGGCTTTGGAAGTACGGCCTCATCTTGCGGGAGGCAATGAGGATTGCCAGCAGCAGCTTCTGCATCATGGGGTACCGCTCCCGGGCGTCGCGCAGCACTGCGCTGACGAAGTAGACCGGGTGCTGCACCTTGCGGGTCGCCGAGTCCTGAGAGGGCTCGGCTTCCCCCTCGTGACGTCTTGGGGTGGGGACGATGTAGCCCCCGGCGAAGTCTCGTCGGAGGGAGATTCTCCATTCCCGACGGGATCCGCGTCGCTTGGTGAAGCTGTAGTGACGCCAGGATCATGAGACCCCTGGTCACCCGCAGCCTTTTCTTGCACGGTTGCCCCGGAAGAGATTTCCCGGGTCGCTTGCCCTTGATCTTGCTTGACTTCTTCGGAGGAGCGTCACGCTCTACCACGAGCACAGCGCTGATCACCTGGTTGGTGGCAGCAATGTACAGTAGTAGGGGCTCCTTCTCTTCTGGTGCCACGAGGATTGGTGGCGAGGCGAGGTAGCGCTTGAGGGACTGCAGGGCTTCCTCGGCCTCGGAGGTCCACTCCACGGGGCCTGACTTCTTGAGCAGCCTGAAGAACGGTAAGGCCCGCTCCCCAAGCCTTGAGATGAAACGCCCGAGTGCAGTGATGCACCCGTTGAGGCGCTGTACGTCCTTGACCCGCCGGGGCGCCTCCATGCGCTCGATTGCCTTGATTTTGTCCGGATTCGCCTCGATCCCTCGGTGAGAGACCAGGAAACCCAGCAGCTTGCCGGAGGGGACCCCGAACACGCACTTGTCGGGGTTGAGCTTGAAGTTGACCCGGCGGAGGTTCTCGAAGGTCTCGTGCAGGTCTTGGATGAGGGAGTCCTTGTACCGGGTCTTGACCACGATGTCGTCGATGTACGCTTCGACGTTGCGGCCCAGCTGCGACCCAAGGCATGCTTGCATTGCGCGCTGGAAAGTAGCGCCGGCATTTCGGAGGCCAAAAGGCATCCGGTGTAGCAGTAGCAGCCCTTGGGAGTGATGAAGGCCGTCTTCTCTTGGTCCTCGAGTGACATCATGATCTGGTGGTACCCGAAAAGGCATCCAGGAAACACAGCAGCTCGCACCCGGCCGTGGAATCCACGATCATGTCGATCCGCGGCAGGGGGAAAGGGTCCTTGGGACAGGCCTTATTCAGGTCTGTGAAGTCGATGCAGAGTCTCCACTTGAAGGTCATGGGTTTCGGTACCACCACGGGGTTGGCCACCCAGCTTGGGTGGGGAACCGACCGGATGACACCAGCTTCTATCAACTTGTCCACCTCGGCGATGATGAACTCCAGCTTTTCCTTGCTTTGGTTCCGGAGAACCTGTTTCACGGGGCGAGCCCCCGGATTGACCGCCAATTTGTGCTCGATCACCTCCCTTGGTACGCCGGGTAAACCCGATGCCTCCCACGCGAAGACGTCAGAGGTTTCCCGAAGGAAGGCGATGTAACATCCCAAATCTGTAACCCTGTTTTATTAGTCGAAAATGTGGGCCAACAAAAATTTTCTGTTACTTTATGTGTGCTTGCTTATGTTGCTTGCTTGAGTTGTGTTTGTTTGAAATAAAAATTTAAAGAAAAGAAAAGAAACAAAATAAAAACTCCCACATAAAATCATGTGACACAAGTCACACAAATTTCCTCTTATAAAGAAAATCAAATTTTGTTTTCAAAACAAATTCAGAGGGGTGACATGTGATCACTCTCTCTTGTTCTCATATTCTTTTCCCTCTCTAAAAATATTTCTAAAATTCCTAAATTCAAATTCCAATTCTTTCTTGAACTTTCCCAAAACACAAAATGTGCTATGTTGCACATCTCCAAAATTTCTAGCACCATACCAAAAATCCCTACTCTATTTATGTGAGTCAGTGTGGAATTAAATTCAAGAAAATCGGATTTAATTTTCGTTGAGGCAATTCGTCGAGCACGTGGTGAACACTGCCCGTGTTCATCCTCTTCTCCACGAAACCGAGATCAAATCGGTCGATTTGATCGATCCCTGCAAGGTTTGCTTGCTCTACACTCCCTCCCTCACTCCCCTCAGTCGATCAAGCAAGTGGGAAGCGTGGAAATTGGTTGTGTGGGCTCGTGGCCGCCGCTGGACGCACGCCGCCGTGCGGTGCACGGTGTCGACGACAGAACCGTGCGTGCGAGCCGCTCCCTGGCCCAGCCCTGCCCCCGTCCACTCCCTCACCTCTCACCGCACGCGCCTGGAAGGACAAGACCGAACCCTGATGCCCTGAGACGCCGTGCTCCAGTCGCCGTGTCGCCGCTCGCCGAGCTCTGGCCGCGCGTGGACGCCGACCCCATTCCTCACCTCCACGCCACCCCAGCCCGCGTGGCTCGCCGCAGACACGCCCCTGCCACCCAGCAACATCAGGGACACATCCCCGTCGACCCTCGTGGCCTGCAGACGCCGCATCGATCCATCCTCTCCACGGACGCGCCATGGCCACCGTGCCGTGTCGAGCTCGCTCTCGCAGCGGAGCGTGCACCCCTCTCCCCTACGCCCTAGCTAGGCACCCTAGGGTCGTCGCCGTGCAGCACCGCCCCCACTGGCGTGCTATCCCCCTCCTAGATCACTCCTGCGCCCCGTCCACCGCACGCCGTGGTTCGGCTATAAAAAGCCACCGCACCCGTGCCTCCACACCTCACCACCGCTCACTCCAGCACCCCTCCCTCACTCTCCACCCCTCAGCGCCCCGCTAGGAGAGCGGTGACGCTGTCCCGCAAGCCCAGGCCGCCTTGAGCGTCCTCGATTGCCCGCCGGAGTTGAGGAAGAAGCCGTGCACGGACAGGTCGTGCCCCTCTTCCCCTCTCCCCTCTCTGGCCCATCCTAGCCTCACCATTACCCCCGCACTTACCCGCCGCCGTTTCCCCGTGTTTGGAGCACAGACGCGGAGCAGAAGGAGCACCGGAGTTGCAGCACGGCCGCGGAGGTGGAGTTGCTCGCCGTCGCCGCCAGAAGCTTCCCCAGCAAGCACACCTCATCCCAGAGGCTTCCCCACGATCCCCGCCGTCGATCCACCTCTTTCCGCAACCTCCCGAGCCCTAGGTGAGTTTCCCCGTGCTTCTCGCCGTCGCCGGAGCCGCGGCGCCGCCCGCCTGAGGTCGTCGATGACCGCGAGCTCCAGGCGCCGTTCGATTAGAAATCGACGGTAGCGTACCGGTTCGCGTAATTAGTCGCTGACTGGTGGACCCCACCCGTCAGCGTTTTAAATTTAAAACGCGCGCGCGGAGCGTTCCGTTGAGTCGCCGACGGGCGGACCCCACCCGTCAGGGTTTTCACCTTTATCCAGTTTTTCGAATTTGAATTCTTTTCTGAAGTTCAGTACTGGACTCGGTTTAGAAATTCAATAACTTTAGTTCTAGAAATCCAATAAATCAAACTCAACTGTTCTGGAAAGTCTATGAAATTCTTTAACTCACCAAAGTGGTCTCACTCCATTTAATTAAATAATAAAAATGCATTATTAAAAATGCTCCAGAAGGTTTAAAACACTAAACCATTTGTTTCTGGAGTTATATTAATCCAAATGACTTGAAACCAATTTTGGTAGCTTTGTATTAGGATCCTTTAGCTCCCCAAATTTTGGTAGAATTAATTGAGTAGTATAAAATCCTTAGTATTTGGTTGAACTTCAGTGCACCTTTCTGCACTAAACCAATTAGTGTGAATTGTTGGTAGATCCAATTAATCTCAAACCAACTTTGTTAGATCACTTGTAGCCAAGGTTAGTTGCCCCTAAAAGGATTTAATTTTTGGAGCAACCTAAATTGTTTGGTAGCTAAAACTTGATTAAAAACCTTCTGAACTAAAACAGATGTGTAGGGAATTTGGTAACTCCAAATGACCCCAATCCAATTGGGTGATCTTCTACACATCAGTAGCTATCCATAGAATTTTAGTTTGAATTTTTGTGACAAACATAGATTAAATGGTGAATTAATTAGTGTACAACTAGTTTCTGCCTAAGTTTGAAATTAATTAAATCAAATTTAATTCAATCAATTTGAAACCACCTTGTGTTGCTTGATGTGTGCAGTAGCTATGTGTAGCAATTGTGATGTTGTGATGATGCTTGAGTTAGTATAGTAATGATTTGTATCGCTTGTTTGACGTTAGACGAAAACGCTGCCGGAGTCTTCGAGGAAGGGGAGTACTTTGATCAGCAGGAACAAGACCCCGAGAACTTTGCTGAGCAAGGCAAGCTACTCCACTGAGCTTGCAATTATATACCTCTATTTTAGCCTCAAGAGTTGTTCAAAAGAAAACAATGAATTTTGGAACAAACCCCTTTTTACAAACTACCGGAAAACTATTTTGCCACCTTATATAGAAGTATAAGGTAGTTATTTAAAACTATAGGATGGGAAAAACAATGTTTTCTCGAAACTCTTTTGAAAATACTTGGATAGACCTGCCGGAAGGTCGGTGCTCAGTTGAAGAAGGTTGGTGTTGTTTTTGAGAAAAATGCACATTGTGTCCTAGTACCATGACGACCAACCATTATCCTGTGCGACCACACTTACCCACATATGGGCAAGGGCGTAGTCATATAATTTGCTCGTGTTAGTACTGGATGCCTCAACAACGAGGATAACCTCGTTCCATGAGGGGATGGTCTGAGGACCTACCCCCTGACCTGGGTCCTCTTCAATGTTGGTCTACCGGAAGCCGGTATGGACGTATTTGGAGGAAGAGGATTGAAGGGCTCCCTTGGGTCCGCCGGGCAGAACTACGAGTCCCCACACTTAGTTTCTGAGGATTTGAGTGTCGGTGGAAAGTGTCGTAGCGGCAGGGTCCTATACTAGCATGAGCAAAGGACAGGCTATGGCCGGGAACTCAACTTCGCATACCTCTGGTATGGCGGGACGTGGCTGACACGATGAGTGACCGGATGGGTGTGGGAAAAGCGTACTACCTCTGCAGAGGGTAAAACTATTCGAATAGCCGAGTCCTCGGATACGGACAGTTGGAAGGCTGTCCTAAGACCATGTGCAAAGTTTTGATAAAAGTGTTGAGTTTGGAAAGGAAGATGGTTTTGGAAAGGGCTATTTTCCCACCGGTACCAATGAGTTGGTACGGGGTGGTGATGGGTTTGAAACTGTGGACAGAGTGTGGCTGGATACCGGAGGAGTTTCCGGAGAAACAGCTAAAGTGGTGTTTTTCTTAAAATGATAATCTTCTTTCTCCCCCCCCCTTTCAGGAAAAGATTTTTGAGAGTTTTTCAAATAAAAGTTTTTAAAATAATAAAAGCTAGTGCTTCCTCAAGTTGGGGTAGTTTGCGAGTACAATCCAATGTACTCATATTGGTTTCGTCCCTGGCTATTGTCTTAGCCAGATTTCGAGGAACTCTGCGTTGAAGAGGAGTTTGGCGACGTCTATGCGAACTAAGATCTTCATAAGTCAGCTGCCTGTCGGGTGTTGTCGAGTTGGTTTAGCCCTACTACCGTAGCTTCCGCTGAATAAAGATGGTTTGGCCCTCGAAGGCACCTATGTATAATTAGGCCTGTATGGCCAGGTTTGTAAGACTTTAAACTCGGTGTTGTATGGATGTAAACTTTGATATTCAGTTCGGATTATGTGCAACGACAGACTGATCACGGGATCGTTGTGTTAAGCATAATCGGGTATTTCGGACGGTTAGTCCGGGGTCCCCACAGAGCTGGTATCAGAGCCATCCTGACTTTAGGAGACTTTAGTTAGCATGGGCGTTAGTCAAGAGTTACAAAAGTTAATTTCTAAAACAAGGAAGTGAAGTATTTTCGAAAATTTCTTATCTCCCCAACCCCCCCCTATTTATTTAAAACCTACACTCATTAAGAGTAATCTTTTCTTGAACCCTTAAAATTTTGCACACTTGTTACCCCATTAAGTTTACATTTGATACTCATGTCACTTAACTAACTTAAAATTTTGCCTAAACTTGTAGATGGCACCCAACGTGTCCGAGTTCGTCCAAGTGAGGAAGGACGGCCTGCTGATGTTCGAGCAGGACCTGTACGAGTTGAGCCAGATTTTGGGACGCCCTGTTCCAGAGTTTGAGGGAACTCAGGTCGATTCCCTCGGTAATGGGAACCTGTCCTGGCTCATCAAGTCGTCCGTCCGAGGCAGGATTCAGCCACCCCGTTCCAAGGACTTGGTCTACTCCACGATGGACACTACTTGGGTTGACGGTCTGACCCGAGTTATGCAGAGGCTACTAGCCCGCCTTTGTGAGGAGCACAAGGACGAGCTGGTGGGCACTCGATTCCAGTACTTCGGAAGGCGTGACGACGATGGAAACCCCACCTACCCCGCGCAGCACACTCTCTTCGGCGAGTACATCACCGACATGGAGGTGCTACTTCACGACACCCAGGAGAACCTGCGCGATGCTAGACTCAAGGTTCACTTCCAGCGTAGCTCCCTCGACGATGCCCGAGACCGTGAGACCCAGCTGAAGTGGGAGAATGATAATCTCCGCCTGAAGCTGGCCCGTCAGAGGAGGTCTATCGTCAGGCTCCGCAAGACGGTAGCAGAGCAGAACGAGATGATAGACGAGATGGAGCAGCAGGCGAACGAGATGGAGGAGGAGGGCGAGGATCTCCGCAAGGAGAACAGTGCCTTCATCAGTGATGATGAGGACTACCTTGAGGAGATGGATTACGAGGAGGAGGACGACGAGGAGGAGTTAGTTGACGAGGAGGAGGAGCCGTCTGAGCCAGTTCTCGAGGAGGAGGATCCCGAGGAGCCACCCTACGACTCAGACGTTGAGGTCGTCGAGCCTGGGGTTCCACCTCAGTAGTTGAGCGACGAGAGCACTACCTTAGGACTGTGTCGACCCCCCCCCTATGCGAGTAGAGTGTGTGTGATGGTTCCTAGTGAAATCATGTAGTATGTACATTAGGGTAGTAGGATGTTGTAAGCTTGATGTGTGAACTCCTTGATGTGATGATTGTGTTGAATAAATGTGATGGTCTTGTTTGACTAGTGTTTCATCAACCACCCCCTTTGTGACTTCATCGTTAGCCAAAGCCTCTTTGCCTTGCCTCTTATATCGTATCTATTCCAGGATGACGAACACTCGCCACAACCAGCACGCGGCACCACCACCACCGCCAGAACCCACCGCTGCTCAACTGCTTGCGATCATCATGGAGGATCGCCAAGCTGCCCGGGAAGAGCGTCAAGCTCATCTCGCCGCCCTGCAGCAACTTGCCGCTGCCCACGCCAACCAGAACCACAATGGTGGCAATGGAAATGGCGACGAGGGTGGAAATCAACGCTCTACCCTGAGTGACTTCCAGAAGACCACACCGCCCACCTATTCCAAGGGACTTCACCCCCTGGAAGCAGATGACTGGATCCGCACTATTGAGAACGACCTGGAAGTTGCCTCGGTGGGAGAGAATGAGAAGGTCCTGTATGCTACCCACTACCTTGCTGGACCCGCAAGAGCTTGGTGGGAGACTACCAAGACCCTCCAGCACGCAGGTCATGTCATTACCTGGGAGGAGTTCAAGGACAAATTCCGCAAGAAGTTCATCTCTAGCGGTCTTATCGAGAGGAAGAAGGATGAGTTCCGTAAGCTAAGGCAGGCAGGCAGAGATGTGGTTGGTTACCTGGATGAGTTTACCGATCTTGCTCGGTATGCTCCTGAAGATACCGACACGGAGAAGAAGAAGATGGAGCGTTTTCTGAATGGACTCCATGATGAGATGCAATGTGCCTTGGTTGTCCAGGACTTCCGTGATCTGGAGTCACTTGTGGACAAGGCCATTCAGCTGGAGACCAAGCGCAAGTCCATGTTTGAAGGTCGCAAGAGGAGGATGAATATTCAGGAAGGTTCCAGCAGTCAGAAACCCCGCACCTTCCAGCCAGCACCCAAGCCAGTTTATCGACCACCCCCAGCTCCACGTCCCAACTATCCCAACCGTCCCAACAGCAACAACAATGTCCCCCGCCCAAACATCAACAACAACTACCGCCCCAATGGCAACAATCGTCCCGGAGGAAACACCAACACTTTTACCCCTACTGCCAGCGTTGTCTGCTTTGAATGCGGCAACAAGGGTCATTACTCCCGAGACTGCCCCAATCCCAAGAGGAATGCTCCACGCCCCAATGCCCCTGCACCTAATCCTGGACAAGGCCGAAATGGGAATGGAAATGGCAAGAATGCTGCACCCCGTGGCAATGCGGCTGTTGCAAGAGGCCGTCTGAACCACATCAACACTGAAGAAGCCCAGGAAGCGCCAGATGTTGTGCTGGGTACGTTCCTTGTCAACTCAGTACCTGCCACTGTCCTGTTTGATTCTGGTGCTACCCATTCCTTTGTTACCAAGGAGTTTGTTGTTAAGGGAGGTCTAGTCGGGAACCTCTTGTCCAAACCCCTGCTCATACAAACCCCAGAGTTCCTAGTAGAGACCAAGCTGTTTTGTCCCGACGTCTCTCTTGAGATCAAAGGAGAAAACTTTCCAGCCGATCTAATCATTCTAGGAACCCAGGGCATAGATGTCATTCTGGGTATGAATTGGTTAGCAAAGTATCATGGTCGTATCGACTGTGCCAGAAGAGCAGTATCTTTCACCACAGACCAAGGAATTGAAGTGGAGTATGCGTCACAAGCCAATCAATCCCAACCCTGTTGCCATGAAGGCATAGCCCGACCAACTCTAGATGAGATCCGTGTGGTCCATCTGTTTAAGGATGTTTTTCCGGAGGAATTGCCTGGTATGCCACCAGACCGGGATATTGAGTTCGTGATTGAACTTATTCCTGGAACATCCCCTATATCCCAGAGGCCCTACCGGATGAATCCAGAAGAACTGGTGGAATTGAAGAAGCAGTTAGCTGATCAGCTCAGTAAAGGTCTGATTCGCCCAAGCGCATCACCTTGGGGATCACCTATCATCTTCGTGGACAAAAGAGACGGTACCACACGCCTGTGTGTGGATTATCGCAAGCTCAATGATGTAACCATCAAGAACAAGTATCCCCTGCCCAAGATCGAGGATCTGTTCGATCAGATGAACGGAGCCCGAGTCTTTTCTAAGATCGATCTTCGGACAGGTTATCACCAGTTGAAGATTCGAGAGTCTGACATTCCCAAAACCGCCTTCACCACCCGATACGGATTGTTTGAATACACCGTTATGTCCTTTGGCTTGACCAATGCCCCTGCTTATTTCATGAATCTCATGAATAAGATCTTCATGGAGTACCTCGACAAATTCGTGGTTGTCTTCATTGATGATATCCTTATCTACTCCAAGACTGAAGAAGAGCATGCTGAACATCTGCGTTTGGTTTTGGAGACCCTCAGAGAACACAAACTGTATGCCAAACTTAGCAAGTGTGAATTTTGGCTAAGTGAAGTGGCATTCCTCGGACATGTTGTGTCTGCAGGAGGAATCTCTGTTGACCCCGAGAAAATCAAAGCCATTCTAGACTGGAAATCACCCACCAGTGTGACGGAAATCCGAAGTTTTCTCGGACTAGCAGGTTATTACCGCAAGTTCGTTGAAGGATTTCCAGTATAGCCAAACCCATGACCCAGTTGTTGAAGAAAGATAAGAAGTTTGAATGGACCCAGAAGTGTGAAGATAGTTTCCAAGAACTGAAGAAGAGATTGACTTCAGCCCCAATCCTAATCATGCCAGACGTCACCAAGAGTTTCGACGTGTATTGTGATGCTTCACGTCTCGGACTTGGTTGCGTTCTGATGCAAGAAGGGAGAGTTGTGTCGTATCTGTCTCGACAATTGCGACCGCATGAAGGGAATTACCCAACCCATGACCTGGAGTTAGCAGCTGTGGTTTTTGCTTTAAAAAAATGGCGACCCTATCTTGTGGGTCATCGCTGCGAGGTCTATACAGATCACAAAAGCTTGAAGTACATTTTCACTCAGAAGGAGTTGAATCTGAGGCAGAGAAGGTGGATGGAATTGATTAAGGACTATGATGTCGGAATTCATTACCATCCCGGAAAAGCCAATGTGGTAGCCGATGCCCTAAGCCGGAAGCCATGCACCCTGAATACCCTAATCCAAGCAGAGCAGCCAACCTTATTTAAGGAGTTCGAAGATTTCGGACTTGAATTGGTTAGCTATGGATATCTTGCCAACCTGGAGTTAGCCCCAACCCTGTTGGACCAAATCAAAGAAGCCCAGAAGGGTCATGAGAGTATTGAAGGTATTAAGAAAAAGGTACCCCTTGATAAAGCACCTGGTTTTGCCATAGATGCTGAAGGAGTTCTGAGATTCAAAGGACGCCTATGTGTGCCCGATGATAAGGAACTTAAAGGTCTAATCCTGAAAGAAGCCCACAATACCCCATACTCGATCCACCCCGGAGGAACCAAGATGTACCAAGATCTTCGTGAGAAGTTTTGGTGGCATGGAATGAAGCGGGAAATTGGATCTTTCGTGGCCAAGTGTGATAATTGTCAGCGAGTCAAAGCAGAGCATCAGCGCCCTGCCGGATTGCTCCAACCCCTCAAGACCCCGAGTGGAAATGGGATGAAATTGGAATGGATTTTATCACCGGACTTCCTAGGTCAAACCGAGGCCATGACTCAATTTGGGTCATCGTTGATCGGCTGACCAAAGTTGCCCATTTTATCCCCGTCAAGACCACATACACCGGGGCCCAGTTAGCAGATTTATATATGTCCCGGATAGTAAGCCTACACGGAGTTCCCCAGAGAATTGTATCTGACAGAGGCACGCAGTTTACCTCACGGTTCTGGAAGGCTCTTCATGAAGCCCTCGGAACACACTTGTCTTTCAGCACAGCCTATCACCCCCAGACTGGAGGACAGACCGAGCGAGTAAACCAGATTCTGGAAGATATGCTTCGTGCATGTGTCCTAGCCTATGGCTCTAAATGGGAAGATTGTCTTCCGTTTGCAGAGTTTTCCTATAACAATAGTTATCAGTCTAGCCTGCAAATGGCCCCATTTGAAGCACTTTACGGCAAGAAGTGTCGTACACCTTGAACTGGTCCGAGACCGGAGAAGGAAAAGTGTTTGGACCAGATACCCTCCGTGAAGCCGAGGAGCAAGTCCAACTTATCCGTGAACGTCTCAAAACAGCCCAATCCCGTCAGAAGAGTTATGCTGATTCCAAGCGTCGTGATGTCACTTTCAACCTGGAGATTTTGTCTATCTTCGGGTGACACCACTCAAAGGGATGCAACGTTTCCATGTCAAAGGAAAGTTGGCACCCAGATATATTGGACCTTTCAAGATTCTTGCCCGTCGCGGAGAGTAGCCTATCAGTTAGAGTTACCCCCAGAACTATCGGAATTTCATGATGTCTTCCACATTTCCCTGCTCCGGAAGTGTCTTGAAGTTCCTGACCAGCCTGACGTTTTCAAGAACATTGACCACCAATCCATCGACCTGAACCATGATCTGACCTACCGCGAGAGACCATTCAAAATTCTCGACGAAGATATTCGTCTCACCCGGAGGAACAAGATCAAGTTTTACAAAGTCCAGTGGACTAATCACTCTGAAGAGGAAACCACCTGGGAACGTGAAGACTACCTTAGAAGCGAATTTCCCCACCTCTTTAGCACCTAAGCCTAGCAAATCTCGGGACGAGATTTATCCTAAGGGGGGAAGGATCTGTAACATCCCAAATCTGTAACCCAGTTTTATTAGTCGAAAATGTGGGCCAACAAAAATTTTCTGTTACTTTATGTGTGCTTGCTTATGTTGCTTGCTTGAGTTGTGTTTGTTTGAAATAAAAATTTAAAGAAAAGAAAAGAAACAAAATAAAAACTCCCACATAAAATCATGTGACACAAGTCACACAAATTTCCTCTTATAAAGAAAATCAAATTTTGTTTTCAAAACAAATTCAGAGGGGTGACATGTGATCACTCTCTCTTGTTCTCATATTCTTTTCCCTCTCTAAAAATATTTCTAAAATTCCTAAATTCAAATTCCAATTCTTTCTTGAACTTTCCCAAAACACAAAATGTGCTATGTTGCACATCTCCAAAATTTCTAGCACCATACCAAAAATCCCTACTCTATTTATGTGAGTCAGTGTGGAATTAAATTCAAGAAAATCGGATTTAATTTTCGTTGAGGCAATTCGTCGAGCACGTGGTGAACACTGCCCGTGTTCATCCTCTTCTCCACGAAACCGAGATCAAATCGGTCGATTTGATCGATCCCTGCAAGGTTTGCTTGCTCTACACTCCCTCCCTCACTCCCCTCAGTCGATCAAGCAAGTGGGAAGCGTGGAAATTGGTTGTGTGGGCTCGTGGCCGCCGCTGGACGCACGCCGCCGTGCGGTGCACGGTGTCGACGACAGAACCGTGCGTGCGAGCCGCTCCCTGGCCCAGCCCTGCCCCCGTCCACTCCCTCACCTCTCACCGCACGCGCCTGGAAGGACAAGACCGAACCCTGATGCCCTGAGACGCCGTGCTCCAGTCGCCGTGTCGCCGCTCGCCGAGCTCTGGCCGCGCGTGGACGCCGACCCCATTCCTCACCTCCACGCCACCCCAGCCCGCGTGGCTCGCCGCAGACACGCCCCTGCCACCCAGCAACTCAGGGACACATCCCCGTCGACCCTCGTGGCCTGCAGACGCCGCATCGATCCATCCTCTCCACGGACGCGCCATGGCCACCGTGCCGTGTCGAGCTCGCTCTCGCAGCGGAGCGTGCACCCCTCTCCCTACGCCCTAGCTAGGCACCCTAGGGTCGTCGCCGTGCAGCACCGCCCCCACTGGCGTGCTATCCCCCTCCCTAGATCACTCCTGCGCCCCGTCCACCGCACGCCGTGGTTCGGCTATAAAAAGCCACCGCACCCGTGCCTCCACACCTCACCACCGCTCACTCCAGCACCCCTCCCTCACTCTCCACCCCTCAGCGCCCCGCTAGGAGAGCGGTGACGCTGTCCCGCAAGCCCAGGCCGCCTTGAGCGTCCTCGATTGCCCGCCGGAGTTGAGGAAGAAGCCGTGCACGGACAGGTCGTGCCCCTCTTCCCCTCTCCCCTCTCTGGCCCATCCTAGCCTCACCATTACCCCCGCACTTACCCGCCGCCGTTTCCCCGTGTTTGGAGCACAGACGCGGAGCAGAAGGAGCACCGGAGTTGCAGCACGGCCGCGGAGGTGGAGTTGCTCGCCGTCGCCGCCAGAAGCTTCCCCAGCAAGCACACCTCATCCCAGAGGCTTCCCCACGATCCCCGCCGTCGATCCACCTCTTTCCGCAACCTCCCGAGCCCTAGGTGAGTTTCCCCGTGCTTCTCGCCGTCGCCGGAGCCGCGGCGCCGCCCGCCTGAGGTCGTCGATGACCGCGAGCTCCAGGCGCCGTTCGATTAGAAATCGACGGTAGCGTACCGGTTCGCGTAATTAGTCGCTGACTGGTGGACCCCACCCGTCAGCGTTTTAAATTTAAAACGCGCGCGCGGAGCGTTCCGTTGAGTCGCCGACGGGCGGACCCCACCCGTCAGGGTTTTCACCTTTATCCAGTTTTTCGAATTTGAATTCTTTTCTGAAGTTCAGTACTGGACTCGGTTTAGAAATTCAATAACTTTAGTTCTAGAAATCCAATAAATCAAACTCAACTGTTCTGGAAAGTCTATGAAATTCTTTAACTCACCAAAGTGGTCTCACTCCATTTAATTAAATAATAAAAATGCATTATTAAAAATGCTCCAGAAGGTTTAAAACACTAAACCATTTGTTTCTGGAGTTATATTAATCCAAATGACTTGAAACCAATTTTGGTAGCTTTGTATTAGGATCCTTTAGCTCCCCAAATTTTGGTAGAATTAATTGAGTAGTATAAAATCCTTAGTATTTGGTTGAACTTCAGTGCACCTTTCTGCACTAAACCAATTAGTGTGAATTGTTGGTAGATCCAATTAATCTCAAACCAACTTTGTTAGATCACTTGTAGCCAAGGTTAGTTGCCCCTAAAAGGATTTAATTTTTGGAGCAACCTAAATTGTTTGGTAGCTAAAACTTGATTAAAAACCTTCTGAACTAAAACAGATGTGTAGGGAATTTGGTAACTCCAAATGACCCCAATCCAATTGGGTGATCTTCTACACATCAGTAGCTATCCATAGAATTTTAGTTTGAATTTTTGTGACAAACATAGATTAAATGGTGAATTAATTAGTGTACAACTAGTTTCTGCCTAAGTTTGAAATTAATTAAATCAAATTTAATTCAATCAATTTGAAACCACCTTGTGTTGCTTGATGTGTGCAGTAGCTATGTGTAGCAATTGTGATGTTGTGATGATGCTTGAGTTAGTATAGTAATGATTTGTATCGCTTGTTTGACGTTAGACGAAAACGCTGCCGGAGTCTTCGAGGAAGGGGAGTACTTTGATCAGCAGGAACAAGACCCCGAGAACTTTGCTGAGCAAGGCAAGCTACTCCACTGAGCTTGCAATTATATACCTCTATTTTAGCCTCAAGAGTTGTTCAAAAGAAAACAATGAATTTTGGAACAAACCCCTTTTTACAAACTACCGGAAAACTATTTTGCCACCTTATATAGAAGTATAAGGTAGTTATTTAAAACTATAGGATGGGAAAAACAATGTTTTCTCGAAACTCTTTTGAAAATACTTGGATAGACCTGCCGGAAGGTCGGTGCTCAGTTGAAGAAGGTTGGTGTTGTTTTTGAGAAAAATGCACATTGTGTCCTAGTACCATGACGACCAACCATTATCCTGTGCGACCACACTTACCCACATATGGGCAAGGGCGTAGTCATATAATTTGCTCGTGTTAGTACTGGATGCCTCAACAACGAGGATAACCTCGTTCCATGAGGGGATGGTCTGAGGACCTACCCCCTGACCTGGGTCCTCTTCAATGTTGGTCTACCGGAAGCCGGTATGGACGTATTTGGAGGAAGAGGATTGAAGGGCTCCCTTGGGTCCGCCGGGCAGAACTACGAGTCCCCACACTTAGTTTCTGAGGATTTGAGTGTCGGTGGAAAGTGTCGTAGCGGCAGGGTCCTATACTAGCATGAGCAAAGGACAGGCTATGGCCGGGAACTCAACTTCGCATACCTCTGGTATGGCGGGACGTGGCTGACACGATGAGTGACCGGATGGGTGTGGGAAAAGCGTACTACCTCTGCAGAGGGTAAAACTATTCGAATAGCCGAGTCCTCGGATACGGACAGTTGGAAGGCTGTCCTAAGACCATGTGCAAAGTTTTGATAAAAGTGTTGAGTTTGGAAAGGAAGATGGTTTTGGAAAGGGCTATTTTCCCACCGGTACCAATGAGTTGGTACGGGGTGGTGATGGGTTTGAAACTGTGGACAGAGTGTGGCTGGATACCGGAGGAGTTTCCGGAGAAACAGCTAAAGTGGTGTTTTTCTTAAAATGATAATCTTCTTTCTCCCCCCCCCTTTCAGGAAAAGATTTTTGAGAGTTTTTCAAATAAAAGTTTTTAAAATAATAAAAGCTAGTGCTTCCTCAAGTTGGGGTAGTTTGCGAGTACAATCCAATGTACTCATATTGGTTTCGTCCCTGGCTATTGTCTTAGCCAGATTTCGAGGAACTCTGCGTTGAAGAGGAGTTTGGCGACGTCTATGCGAACTAAGATCTTCATAAGTCAGCTGCCTGTCGGGTGTTGTCGAGTTGGTTTAGCCCTACTACCGTAGCTTCCGCTGAATAAAGATGGTTTGGCCCTCGAAGGCACCTATGTATAATTAGGCCTGTATGGCCAGGTTTGTAAGACTTTAAACTCGGTGTTGTATGGATGTAAACTTTGATATTCAGTTCGGATTATGTGCAACGACAGACTGATCACGGGATCGTTGTGTTAAGCATAATCGGGTATTTCGGACAGTTAGTCCGGGGTCCCCACAGGCGACGAGCGCGCTTTCCTATTTGTCGGTGAGGCGGGCGCCGATGGTGATGGAGCGAACTCCGTCGCTGGTCAGCGCCACCTTCTTGGTCAGCTGCGGATCGCTATGGAATGGCGCCTTCTTGGGTGGAGTAGACGTGGAGCCCCCGGGGTGCCCTTCGCCCCCAGGGAGAGCCCCTTCATCATCCTTCTGTACACCTTGAGGAATGTCCGCCGTGGTTGCCACCGTCTGGTTCAGCTGGTGAACGTAGTAGATAGCATCGTCGATGTCGGCCCTGACCTTGATCACGCCCCATGGCGCCGGAATCTTCAACATGTTGTGGGCGAAGTGGGAGACGGCCATGAACTTGGCCAGAGCAGGTCTGCCAAGTATGCCGTTGTACGGTAGCGGAGTGTCGGCGATGTCGAAGACGATTTCCTCGGTGCGGAAGTTCTTGGAGTCGCCGAAGGTGACCGGAAGGGTGACCTTCCCGAGGGGTTGAGTAACACTTCCGTTCACGCCTTGGAACACACCCGTGTCTTGTAGGTGAGACAGGGGGATTTGAAGGACAGTCAGGACCTTCGCTGTCAGCAGGTTGAGGCTGGAGCCTCCGTCGACCAGCATCTTGGTGACCTTGTAGTTGTGGATGACGGGCGACACGATAGTGGCAAGGTCCCGACCCCGGCAGTGTTTGCAGGGTGGTCTTCTGGGTCGAAGGTGATGACTTGGCTGGACCAGTCCAGGGGCTTGGACGGAGCAGAAGCTACCGCGTTCAGCTCCCGGACAAGTCTTTTGCAGGCGCCGTTGGAGGGAGGCAGAGAAGACCCTCCGTGGATGCACCCGACAACTCCCGTGACTTCTTGATATTGGCCGCCGTTGCCTCCTTGGGGAGCCGGAGCTTCCCCGTTGCCGACGTGGGCAGCTTCCGGAGTGTTGTACCCGCGACCACCTTGACCGCCGCGTCCTCCTCCGCGGCCCCCTCGGCCACCACCTCGGTACCATCCGCGGCCGCCTCCGCCTTGGCGACCCGTGGGACAGTCACGAGCGATGTGCCCGGCAGTACCGCAGTTGTAGCAACCGTCTTGACTGACCCCATCAGCTCGGCGTTGCTCTCGGACGGCGAGGTTCTTGAGCATGCGGCAGTCCTTGAGCAAGTGGTTGCCTTCTGGATGAATGTGACACCAGGGATCACCTTCACCTTCTTCCTCGGAAGTCGGCGCGGGCTTGGTCTTCTTCGGAAGAGGCTCGGTGACGAAGATCCGCTTGTCGGGTCCAGGGTCCCGCTTCTTGTTCTTGATTGGAGCGGCCTTGTCCTCGGGTTCATCCTCCCCGGGGAACTTGGCTCCTTCTTCAGCTCGAGCGCACCGGTCTGCAAGCTCCCAGAGCTTTCGAGCAGACTCGACGCGATGGATGCTCAGCTTCTCCCGCATCTTGGGGTTGCGGACGTTGGCGTGGAAGGACTGGATCACCAACTCCTCCTTGATGCACGGGATGGTGTTCATCTGCTGGGTGAAGCGCTGGATGAACTTGCGGAGAGTTTCACCCGGCAACTGCTTGAAGTCGTGGAGATCACTGGGAGCCCCCGGGCGCTCGTACCCGCCTTGGAAAGCCCCCAGAAACTGCTCCTTCAGTGCCCGCCAGGAACGGATGGAGCACTTGGGAAGGTTGAGAAGCCAAGTCTGGGCATCTCCCTTCAGGGCCAACGGGAACCAGTTGGCCATCATAACCTCGTCGGCCCCGGCAACCATCGCAGCCAGAGAGTAGATCTGTAGAAAGTCCCGGGGGTTCGTGGTGTCGTCGTAGCGGAGAACGTCGATCTTGAATTTCTTGGGCCAGTTGAAGTGGCGGAACTCGGGAGCGAGGGCGAGGCAGCCTTCGGCGAGGTCGATGCCCCGATCTTCCCGGCGGTGACGTTCTCGGCGACGCTCGATGCGGGTGCGCATATCTTTGCTCTGACGGCTGTTGAGCTCGTCACGGAGATCTGGGTTGCGCGAGGTAGACGACCCGATGGAGATGGCCTCGCCGTGATCGTGGTTTAGCCGATCAGCCATCGGTGGCGCGGTGCGAGGAGGCGCCGTCTTGGCTTGACGTTCACCACGAGGCTGGCCTCGCGGATCACGTGTTTTGTCTTGTGCTGCTCCGGGGTTGTCGACGGTGGGAGCTTGAGTGGGTTCGACCCACGGACCACCATCGGCGAAGTCGAGGAGCCTGTCGACGCGAGTCCTCCATTCTTGGTAGACCTTGGGGTCGCCGCTGCTTGGAGGGAACTGCATCAGTGCCTTGGCAGCGACTAGAGCGTCATGGCGAGCTTGCACGTCCGAAGGCGAGTGCGCGGAGGTCTTGCTCTTGGATGCTCGTGGACCCCCGCTGGGGCGAACGCCGTGGTTCCCTCCTCCAGCGGTGGGCTCCTTGCCGGTGCCGTTGCAGACGCTCTTCTCCCCTGAGCGAGGAGGAGGCATGGTGGCGCCCTTTGGAGCCGCCGCTCCGCCGGGGCCGTTGTCCTTGTCGCGACCGTCTATTTCGTCCGGCGCCACCCTCTCCATGGGAGGCGGGGACGGAGAGGCGCTCCGCCGTGCGCCAGCAGCACGACGTTCAGCTGAAGCTTGGGTGCGTGAGGGAGAGACCGGCTTGGATGCCGCAGGATCTCCCTTCTTCCTTGGAGGCATGCTTGACGAAGAACTTGCCGATGAACTTGATGAAGACGAATCCAGCACTTGCGCCCCCACCTGGCGCGCCAGATGTCGTGTCTCGTTGCACGGACACCGGGAGTATAGGATACCCCCTTTTAGGTTCGGCACGGGGCGCGAAGGAGGCTGAGAATCGTCTTCTTGGGCGGAGTCTAGATCAAGCTCTCCTCTCCACGGTCAAAGCATGCAACCAAAGGGACACAAGGAGCTACCCAGGTTCAGCCCGCCCGGAGGCTAAAAGCCCTACTCCTGCATGTCTGGATTGATGAGTTCTTCATAGTGTGGTGTACAATGGAACCTCCCGGGCAGGGTACCCGGAAGGGTTTTGGCCCGAGGTAGAAGAAGGACAGATCCTGACCCGGAGGAGATCACCTGCCTCTCTACCTTCGCAGCCCTAGTCTAGTCTTGCTCTGGTTCTAGCTTGTGTTCGTCCTTAATTCGACCACCCCTCCTCCGTGCCTTGGTCCTCCTTTTATAGGTTAAGGGGTTGCCACATGGTCACGTGAGGGGCGTGAGGGTCCTTCGGGTGAAGGACCCTCCTCATCTAGTTTAGGGGGAGACGTGGCCTCTCCTCAGCCTAGCGTCTCCCTTGGGTTAGGTGGGAGCGTCCGCCTTGGGGGCGGACAGGAGCTGACACCACCACGGGGCGTGCTTCCCACCCGCGCTGCCTTCGCCTTGCTTCCCAAGTCTTCCGTGGTGAGGTGGAGTGCTTATCCACTAGTACGTAGGAGGTACCCGGGAGGGAGCCTGGCCTCCTGCCCGGAACTCGGGCTCTCGGGTCCTTCCTGGCCTTCTTGCTTGATTCGGGGACCCGGAAGGTCCCCAGGACCGGAGCCCTTAGTCGATGCAGGCCTTGCGTGTCTTGATGGTGAACCCGCCAGTCCTGACTTGAGTCTTGGTCTTGTCCATCTTCAACTTGGGCCCACATGGGGTGGACCCACTTTGGCAGCACTAGGGGAACCCCATGTTCCACTGTTGCGACAGGGTCCTTTTCACATGTCCCCTTGCAAGAAAACCCACCTCTTAGTTGCCATTGACAAGTTTAGAAAGTGGGTTGAGGTGATGTCAGTCACAAATTGTGAAGCAGCCACAACAGTGTTTGTGAAGAAAATCATACATAGGTTTGGATATCCTCATAGCATCATCACAGATAATGGGACCAATATGTCACTTGGAGAAATGCAAAAGTTTTGTGGAAATAATGGAATACGTTTGGATGTGGCTTCAGTTTCTCACCCACAGGCCAATGGACAGGTAGAGCGAGCAAATCAGGAGTTACTCAAAGGCTTAAAACCACGGCTCCGGGTTCCATGTTTAAGAGCTGCGGGGGCGTGGGTAGAAGAGCTGCCGTCTGTAGTTTGGGGTATTAACACCACACAAAACCGATCTACACAGATGACGCCCTTCTTTATGGTGTATGGGGCAGAGGCAGTACTGCCAAGTGATATCATACATGACTCGCCTAGAGTGGCGGCTTATGTTGAGGCAGAGAACGAGCAAACCCGGCAAGATTCCTTGGATTTGCTTGAAGAAAATAGAGAGCAAGCATTGGAAAGATCTGCAATATATCAGCAAGATTTGAGGCGGTATCACAGTCGCCGGGTTAGAACTCGTACTTTCCGGGAGGGTGACTTAGTGCTGCGATGGACGCAATCCAAAGAAGGGATGCACAAGTTATCTCCTCCATGGGAAGGTCCTTTCATCATCAGCAAAAATCTACACAATGGTTCATATTATTTGGTGGATGCTAGAGAGAAATCGGAGCATGTAAACGACACAACACATTCCACATTCTCATTGGAAGAGCGCGAGCGGCCGTGGAACATTGCCCAGCTGCGCCCATATTATACTTAGTGTAAGAGCAAGTTATCAGATGTAACACACGATGTAACAGGCAGCAGGTTTCAGACGCGCTCTTTTCCTTACCAGGGTACCTAAGGGGACTGGAAGGTTTTTAATGAGGCGGCTTGCTGACCTAACCTTTTCTATCAATAAAGTGAAGGTTGAACAGAACTTTTTGTGTTGTCTCAGTTTACATTTTAGGTTATATTTGAAAGCCGGTAATTTCCTGAAAAATTTTAGATGAGGAGCACAGTTGGTGATATGCCAGGTCTTGGGGGCTTGTCATTAAGGTGACATAGTTTTTCCATCCAAGACCCGGCTTTGCGATTGCCCGGGTAATCAAATTTTCTGTGACCCGGTAGAGAAAGTTTAAGTTGTTACTTTAGTATCTTCCTTTTTAGTATGCATGTTTAGTTTTACAGCTTCTATCCATCTTTTTGATATAATTAAGTTGTAGTATAGTTGCAAAGTTATTTTTTTATCATGATAGATGCTCATTGAGTGCGTCACACTAGTATATGGATCAATGGGGTAATGTGCATAGTTAAGCCTTTACTTTACAAACATTGATCCAGGTCTTGGGGGCTCTTACTTGAATAGTTTGTAGCTGCAATCCCAAGACCCGGCTTTTATGCCACCAGTTTTATTCTTGGTTATCTTACTGCTGAGTTGATGTGACTCGCAATTACATGGCTTGATTGCTCACCTGGAAATTCAATCAACCATGATGCCCAATGGGACTTGGTTCGACCCTGTTTTTATCAGAGAAGTTGCGTCAGGAAAATCCATGCGAAAGCCAACTCACAGTTAAAGAAATCAAAAGGGTCATCTAAACCAAAGACAGATAGATATCTTAAAACCAAGTTTTGTATGTTTCACACAAAAGTATCACAGGTGTACTACTACACCATTGCAAGCATGGGATAAAGTATTAAGTTATTACAATAGCTGCCCAAAGGGCCGAATTTAAAAGTGTTTTTTGCAGCAGGCAGATATTTGCCTAAGTTTCAAGCATTGGCTTCAGGAGCCGGGTCAAGCGGTGGAGAGCCGGCTGGGTGCTCCTCAGTGGTTTTAGCCGGGTTATCTACCCTGGCAGCCGCCGGATCAGCTTCTGTCGCCTTTGTCGCCTTGGCCTGGGTCTTGGGGGCTCCATCCTTACGCCGGGTGACATCTTGAAGGGATTGGAAATAACCCTCATCATCATCTTCAACTGAAGCTCGTGACGGAGGAGGAACACTCGGGGTAGATGAACTTGGAGCAGTTAAGGCACTAGGAGCAACTTTATCTGGGGTAATGGAGTCCTTGTAGCTTTGGAGGAGGTCAATGCGTTGCGGTTCATCATCCATGATCTCTTCGTCGGCTTCATTGTATCCATATTGCAGAGTGGTTAGCTTCATCTTGCTAGCAATGACAGTGGCAGCGTGCCGGGTTTGCTTCACAACCCGGGAGTAACTTTTCTTGTCAAACTCCGTGCCATCAGTATTGAATTGGCGAAAGCCGTTCTTGAGAGGAGCCGGGTTAAGACTGGGATGATAAGCTTTTGCCAATGCAAGACCACGCATTACCCCAGCTCTGCAAGCATATTTCTTCAAAAGCTAGATCCATTGCGGCATTGTTGATAGATGACCAAGCACCTCAGTATAGGTGCTTGGTGGGTTCTCCCAGTTTCTCGTAGCTTTGATGACTTCACAGCTGCCAAAGTATAGCTGGCGTACCAGAGTATACATGCATTTCACTTTGCCTTCAGCTGTTTTGCGTAGATTGCCATCACGAGGGCCTAACGAGAGAATAAGTTTATTGTCAGAATTTGTGGTTGAGCGAAGGTAAAAAGACGGGTTCAGATTAGTAATTCTTACCCACTAAGGAAGCAACCATAGAGGTTACCATCTTCTTTAGCCAGGTCAGCTCAGCTGTCACAGAGTGCAGTTTCTTCTGAAGATCAGATATTTGAGCTTTCCAGTTCTCTTCACTTTCTTTCAGATCCTTCTTCAGGTCAGAATTTTCTTGTGTCAGTTCAGTGATAGAGTTTTCCAGGGTTTGCAGTTGCTCCACATCTGTGAGCCGGGTATTGGACTCAGATTGCAATTCTTTCTTGAGTCAGGAAATCTCTTTCACGGCTTTGGCAACATATTCCTGTGATATAGGTGATGTCAAGATATGAGATTCAAAAAACCGTAAGTTATGGTGGAAGTTACGACGAATTGTCTACTGGAGTCCCAGGTTGCTGCAGGCAGTAAACCCGGAACTTGGGGTCTACAGGTTTGAAAAAGCTTCCTTTGATTAAAAGTACCAAGTTCATTAGCAAGTTATAAACTTAGTACTTGGGGGCTATGTAATGTATGGATGAGTAAGTAAAAGTTGTAGGTAACCCGGGTAATTACCTCGTGGCGTTTCTGTATCATGGTCACCAGATCAACCTCAAGATCCTTGTGATGAGCAAGCCGGGTGAAGTACTCGTCACGCAGATCGGGCATGGACATGGACTCCAGAGCCGGTAATTCTGAGTAAGGAGCTGGATCTTTGCCGCGGGCAGAGGCAGTTGGCTTAGTTTCTGGAATTTTCACCTTGGTCAGAACTTCAGGGGTATCTTAGCAGGGGCGTGCTGGGTTCCAGTGCCCTGCACCTCATCTTCTTTTGTTCCGGATCCTTGTCCGGGTGATTGATCTTTTTCAGCTGCCTCCGGTTGAATAGGAGAGTGGGCTGGAGAAACTGTGGGGTCTGGGTTTGTTTCTTCTTCATTCATAATCGTCTCTTTGTTGGCGTGTGCCTCCGAAGGAGAAGGCACCGTGACAGTAGGTGGTGGAGATGCTTGAGGAGACAATTCCGGGTCATCATCGAGCATAGCTGTGGCACTGTATAGAAAAATATATGTTAGTTTAGTCATATTTAGAGAAGTGGTGAGCATAAACGTAGTATAAAGAAGAAAAGAAAGTTACCCGGTGTTGATCTGGAAGTCATCTGGCGTGGTAATGCTATCTGAAGAAGAAACTGATAAAGATTGGGATTTAGCAGCCCGGAATTGGCCAGCTAAAGGACAAGAGGTAGTGGGAGTTGTTTGATAAATAGTCTTTCGAGGTTTCGCAGTATTGGGAATACCTGCGTTAAGTGGATCTGTGTCTGAGGACTGGCGGGTCCTAAGTTTCTTGGGAGTGTTTTGTTCTTTTTCCTGCAAGGATTGTTTGGTATGAGAAGAGAATTTGGGATCATTTACAAAACGAGAGAGTGGTACCTTTGCTATGGCGGCACGGGTTTTTTTTTGGGAGCAGGAGGTTCGATGTTGGAAGTGCTGGGGGAGAAGTTTGAGCGACCGGGTTATGTTGAAGATCTGGGTGAAAAATGCCCGGGTTAAGTTGTTGAGATTGTTTTGCAGGGGTGTCGTTGTCCAGGAAAGTGCGAAATAGCTGGCCGATTGAGTTATTCTCACCTTCATCAGAATCAGACCCGACCTCCTCATCTTCCCCAGTTTCCCCAGCATCAGGAGTAGGAGGTGGAGTTTCAATCTTCCACCAGTCACTGTTCTCCTGTGATTGAAAGAAGTTCGAGTTAAGAAACAAAAATATGAGTATAACCAGATTGGGAAGTGTTTGATAGCAGAAACAAAAAAGACGGGTTACCTTAGGAATCGGGTTTGCCAAGCAAATGGATGGAAGACCGTCCTCCTCAATTTCGGATTTGGACTCCCCTAGCTGGGTCTTGATGGTTTTGATTAGTGCTTTCACAGGGAATTCTTCTACTGAGTATCAGAGGGAATCCGTGAGTTTCCCAGTGTATTTGTAGAAGATGTTATCGCGGATGCTCAGTGGTTGAATCCTCTAGCCCATCCATGTCTTGATGAGATCTGTGCCCTTTAACCCGTGAGCCACGAGCACACAGATCTTTTGCAGAAGAGGTTGCAGCTTGATCCGGTCTTCGTCAGAAGCGAAGGAGTTTTGGGCGTCAGTCAGAGTCAATTGGTTAACAGAATAACCTGGCAAACGTGCCTCTTTGGCGGGTGAAGTATCTTTGCAGTAGAAAAAGGTCTTTTGCCAGTCTCTGGTGTGACTTAGCAGTTTCATACCCGGCATAGGGTTGTGCCGGCGGCGTTGGATAGAAACACCGCCGCATTGCAACAACGGGCCATGTGGGGACCCCGGACTAGCCGTCCGAAATTCCCGATTATGCTGAACACAACGATCCCGTGATCAGTCTGTCGTTGCACATAATCCGAACTGAATACCGAAATTTACATCCATTACAATACCGAATTAAAGTCTTACATAAATGGTCATTTAGACCAAGTCTTACATAGGTGCCTTCATGGTCCAAACCAAAATATTCAGCCGAAGCTACAGCGTAGTAGATATCAAATTCTAACAACGACCCGACATGCAGCTGACTTATGGAGATCCCTAGTTCGCGTAGAAGTCGCCATACTCCTCGTCGGTGTAGTGCTCCTCGAAGTCTGGCTAGGACAATAGCCAGGGACGAAACCAATATGAGTACATTTGATTGTACTCGCAAACTACCCCAACATGAGTAAGCACTAGTTTTAATTTTAACTAGCTGGGTGGCCCGCGCAATTGCGCGGCTAGATGAAACACTTTTCTATGTTCAGACTTGAATTGAAATATCTATTTTGCTGGAGACCACTCTACAGTTCAATTTATATTTATTTCCTCGAGCTGCCGCAATTGCTTGTCTCATCTCTGTTGATTTTTCCATCAGTAGTAACATAATAAAAGATGAATGATGTACTGCATATAATAGCAACATCCACAACCTATGATCCTTCTTGATCAATCATGCAAATATATCAACAAACTGCTCTACAGTTTTAGATGTCATGAGGATGTAAGATTTATTTGTCGTTTCGAGCATAGAAAGCAAGTATATGGAGCAACAATTATATGTCATCCTGCCATAACATTTGTAGTCGTGGCCATTCAGCCACTGGCAAGTTAGGGATTTTTCTTCGAAGCATAACGTCAATAAAAAAATTGTTAGAAAATTTAGTGGCATCCTTAGTTGAGTGATTATTAAAGAACAGTAATATATACACTAAGAAATGCTAAATTTACATGAGTTATGAAATTTTACACCCCGGGAAACAACAATATAGAAAACCGATAAAATTAAATAAAAAGTATATCCGCTATCTATAAATACGGTTCCGATGAATTGGGGACAGGCCATATCATATATTATTTTCAACTTTTTTGAAAAGAGAAACAATATATAAATAATCTTTCTAATTCTTCTCATGAACTTGGGACCAGAATATGACAGTTTATTTGTGCATCTATTTTGCATTGAAACTTGTAGACTGTGCCACTTACACTGGAGTTCAAAAGGTACGTTAAAAACTAAATGTTTTACAGACCATATGTAATCATTCCGATTCACCTACGCTTCACTCCGCCATCTCGTCCAAGACGTCACCTTCAGCTATCAGATTGTTTCACCTACAGAAAGAGTGCACCTAGTGATTAAAAATATCATCTTCGACAGTACATGTTGCTGGACTAACCATGATACCTTTGAGTAAGAAAATTCCTTTACTAACAACTAAGATACAATAAATAGTAATAAATAGTTAAGACAAAGTAATTAAATATCACTTGCTTGTTCGCCCTTCATGTTCAGAGTTCTTTGGATGCGACTATGCAGCAATATGGATCAACAATAATAACAATGGTTGTGTCACCTGGATGAGAGGACTGTAGGCTGCTTTAGCAAGCACTGAACTTGTTTTCTTGAGGCATATATTAACTTGTATATGAGGGCTGAATGGAGCAGCACATATACTATTGGGCAAAGCATAGCCTTAAGGGGAGTAAGGTCTAAAGAAGCAGAAAGACTGGCCATGCAATCACATAAAACATGATCTGCGTAAGAACACGATAGATCTAAAATTCATCACACCATAAGGCAGCCCGATCTTTTTATTGGGATGATTCGTATTAAAGTTCAATCTGCTTTTTCAAAATTTGAGCTTGGCCAGAACAAAAATTGAATAAGATTTGTAGGAAATAAAAGCCATAGATAAATTTTGGTGGCACTTGTAAGTGTGTATATTATGCGCCATCGCGTACAATCTATGGAAAGAACTAAACAATTTTAGCGTACACACTGACCTCATTAGTGAGAGCGCCACACCAATTTCTATATGAAGATGCGATCAGGTTTATGTGTTGGCAGACCTCGCTCGGTGCCATGAAAAAGAGTAGGGAGATATATGTCTTGATTCCTGGACAATTCATTTAGCAAGTAAGCAAGTGCAGGTATGCGTCAAAAAAATGCTTGGGCTTATATAAAGAATATGTACTACTGTTGGTGATAAATGTACGTGTAGTTGAATCTTGCGGTTAGTGTGCCAGCCCAAATAAACATCTTATGCAGTTGGCCATCTCCAGCTATGAACAGCCTACAAATACCGAAACACGAATATTAGGCTGTCCTACATTGATCAAGAAAACATAAATTGCCCATCATTTGATGTACCTGAAATTTATCTTTCAAACTGAGGGTTAAGTCAACTTGTCCCCCGATGGATTTCTCCATGGGGCGGCCTCTACGGCAGCCTTCCGTTCTCGGCCCAAATATTTCAGTTCATATCCATACAAACATACCTCAACATCAATGAACCTATATATATCCCTTATTTCCTGGCCAGCTGAGTTGGACTGAGACAGATCATGCCTCGCCTATGTCATGGCTTATTAGAATTTTAAATTTTCTGGATACTGTTACAGAAGATTTTGTTCTGTATAGTACTTACAAAAATAAAATCTCTCTAGAAGAACAAAAGTTACATGTCTAGCTATGTGGATGAAACACTATACCCCAGCGAACAAATGAAATATTGTTAGTTTCTTGCCAATAATAGTATAAATTTTATAATTCTTCAAAACAGAATGAGAAATATATTTTCCGTAGTGTAGACAATAGATCGGATATGTAAGGAAGACCCTTAGAGCTTTAATCAATATATTATTCCCGTCACTTTCATGCGTTTGAGTTTCCGATTACCACGGCTTCATGGCTTTGTTAGATGTGTTCGAGGCCCGAGATGCGTGTGACGTGTGGTTGGAGATGACATTTAGGGCTTGACATGGTTTGGAGCTTAGCCGCTATGGATGTGTGTCTGTGTGCTACCCTTTGGTTACATTCCAGCCATTAGTCAGCAAGCCAACTCTATACAGTAGAAAAATGTAAAATCGTCAATTCTTCTTACTTTTAAAATGCACAAATGAAAACAAAAGGAAATAGATTAAGAAACCTAAGAAAGTAGGGAAAAACACTCGACCTCAATTTACTGGTTGCTGTAGCCTGCAGATACTCCCAATCCAGAGGCAACCTTCTTGACCTCTTGAATGCATATCACTCTATCTATGAAAATTTGTCCAGAACCAAATTAGTTCTTCCCTGCATAGGAGATACACATATCAGCATCACTGAATTAGAGTAAATTGAAAGTACAGATCCCTGTATACCCACACATTTGTGCGGCTAGATTTACTGCGGGTACCTTTCACCAATTAATACTTCTATTTAAGAAGCTTAATTACATTACCAACCATAATTAAACATTGTGCCAGGTTATTTCATAGGACTCATCCTAGCTCATATTGCAGGCATATTTTTGTTAGTGCACTATCTAGCCTCTACGTGATTCCATCCATCTTGCCAATATTTTTGGTCGTATACATGTCTATAAGGAAAACATGTTGTCCTATATAAGAAATATATGTCTACTTGATCACACAACTCATCTATAAGATTAAAAGCATATGAAAAAAACTACAGGATTAAATACATGTATATATATAATCTAGCAGCTAACATGCTCGTACATGCATCATGTATAATTATAACATGCTTTTAATCAAACGAACCTGGTTGCTGCTGCTAAAAGCATGATACCTTTTTTTTTGCGGGTGGAACGCATGATACCTGATGGCACACTGATAAGACCATGAGCACTTGCGCAGACGAACACATCAAAATTTTCTCTGAAGGTCAGAACTGTTTGCAAAGACAAAAAGTTATTGAAGAACAGATGGAGTATTTTGTATCCTACAGTTCGTATATGAAGATTAAAAAATCACACCTGAATGTGCAGATCAAGCTTACCCGTCAGACCAATTTTTACTTCATATTTGTAACATCCTCTTTTAAAGAGAAATACGTCCAAGTTGTGCTTCATGGAATTTGCCGGTATATTAAGATGCTCGCACCCTTAGACCGCTCCTGTAGATAAGAAGAAAAACACATTACATTAGATGCATTGAAACCTTTAATACTCCCAGCTTATAAGTACTGAAAATTGGCACATTTTTTTTATACTGAAAGGCAATTCATCAATGGTAACAATAATTTCAAGGGTTAAGGAGCATCCAAATGAGTCTCTTAATTGGAATGGAAATCTTACGCATATCCTAATTAACTTGATGATTCCAACAAAAAACCCGTGAATAGATACACGTCGTTTAAATAATAAGCATTGTAAGTTTGTGAACCAAATTAATTATACTAATATATTTGAATTAATATAGCATCGATACAATAGAAGTCTATTTTTTTTGGAATACACACATTTGATGCATCTTACATAAGAGCAACAAATATAGAGGGAACTTCTTGCAAGCAGCTGGCAGGAAACCACCATGAAGAATATAAGGTAATTAAATAGTATCTTCATGTGAGCTCAATTAGATTTCCATATAAAGTGAAAGTTGAACTGGTTCATGATAAAATACAAAATGAAAATGAATCATGGCACCTGGTAGTGCGAGTTTGCATATATGAGTTATGAATATGAAGGAATGAAGTTCTATACTCCAAAAGTTCATAATAAGGCTTGATTCTATACCTGAATATGAAAAAGAGAGAGGCAACATAAGGGATTGGTAGCAGAAGTGAGTTCCTCTATGAACTTTGATTTAAAAATGCAGTCAAGTCTCCTTTCCTTGAAATGATATATCAATAAGGATCTTAACAACTATTACTTACATCCAGAAATACTTTCACCTTGTACCTGAAACAAAATGCATAAAACTAAATTTCAGCAAGGTACATTCAGTAGTAGGTATTTCAAACAAAATTCCATGCATATGCAAAAAGAAATTATTGCGGTGAAAAAACGAAGTAATCTATACACGTTTGACTTGTAGCCTTTAGCCGCGTGGTCCTAATAAAGTTCGAAGTTAATTCACAATTTAGGAGGACACAAAGGCTGAAGTTTCAGAAAGCAGCAAAATATGTCATCTCCAATGTAGTGCTGAAAAGTTCAGTAAAATCACCGTAGAGGATGTGTCTTGACTGTATCTGAATTCAGGTTGAGTATGGCACATTCTCAAATAGGTATTTGAAAATAAGCATCGTGCACACACAATTTTTCTTTGTTTCACGCAAGTTGTCTAAGTGCTTGCAATGAAAAAATGGTGTATACTTTCTAACGTGGACACCAAAATTTGTATATACACTTGTTTGGTTGCAATTGTGATAAAGATGAAGATCAACCGCTAAACATTACTGGTAAAGGAAGGTTTCAGTAGTCTTCACTTGAAAAGCTCCATCGACTGTCCAGTCCGATTAGCCAGAGTTGCTAGTTATGCTCCATGTAAGCTTACAGTTCACGTTGATTGGAATATGGAGTTTTCCTGTCTCGCTCGCCACATGGGTGCTGTGCGATCCGCCGCATCCTGCACTTTGAATAATTCACACAGTTCTTGGCCTTCCTTTGGAGATAGTGACATCAACTACAGAGGTATTCGGTCAATTATTTAAACACATCATAGAAAACAACATTCAGTTAGTGCTGGTAATTAGCATTGCAATATCTTGATTGCGAGCGGCAATGCATCGTGAACCAATATATATATCGTCTGCTAAATACACGACCAATTAGTGTTTGGACAAAAAGTTTTTCCGCCATCCCATTTTGAGGACTCACAGAAATAACTCGGATAGTACCACAATCTCAGGAAAACAAATTATGTCACCGCACTTATTAAAAGTATTTGGTCAGTTCATTTTGCCAAAATCTTGAACTGATATGTTCCTGGAAGGAAACTAATGAGCATGTGGGAACAGTAGTATTTATATGGCCGATCATTTGATCTTTCATGTTTAATTCAATGGAAGAGACGAAGATTTTAAAAAGCATTACTGATATCCTTTTCTTCAATGTCCAAATCTCCCGTAACAACTCCACAAATTCTTGCAATAATGGCCTCCAGCTTCAACCTGAGCCTCAATATTCACCACGCACAAAACCTAACGAATCGATCTGCGTAAATTTGTCGAACTCATCTCATACGTTGCAAATCAAGGGCAAATATTTTAACAACCCAATCTAGAACGTGTAAGAAAAATATGTGCAGCTTCAACAAATCAGCAAAACAATGAATCCTAACCTGTTGCGGGTGACCATGCACCATCTGTTAGAGCCCATTGTCTTTGTGAAATCAGTCCCTTGCCATGCAGCTATTTAGCATTGCAATATCTTGATTGCGAGGGGCAATGCATCGTGAACCAATATATATATCGTCTGCTAAATACATGACCAATTAGTGTTTGGACAAAAAGTTTTTCCGCCATCCCATTTTGAGGACTCACAGAAATAACTCGGATAGTACCACAATCTCAGGAAAACAAATTATGTCACCGCACTTATTAAAAGTATTTGGTCAGTTCATTTTGCCAAAATCTTGAACTGATATGTTCCTGGAAGGAAACTAATGAGCATGTGGGAACAGTAGTATTTATATGGCCGATCATTTGATGTTTCATGTTTAATTCAATGGAAGAGACGAAGATTTTAAAAAGCATTACCGATATCCTTTTCTTCAATGTCCAAATCTCCCGTAACAACTCCATAAATTCTTGCAATAATGGCCTCCAGCTTCAACCTGAGCCTCAATATTCACCACGCACAAAACCTAACGAATCGATCTGCGTAAATTTGTCGAACTCATCTCGTTGCAAATCAAGGGGAAATATTTTAACAACCCAATCTAGAACGTGTAAGAAAAATATGTGCAGCTTCAACAAATCAGCAAAACAATGAATCCTAACCTGTTAGCGGGTGACCATGCACCATCTGTTAGAGCCCATTGTCTTTGTGAAATCAGTCCCTGGCCATGCAGCTATTACCTGATGCCTTCCATCGTCTGGGCGAGTGCTCCACGCCGGCGGCCTCCTCTCAAGTTCGTGTCGCGATCATAGGATGTAAGATCGACGCTCTCCATCTTGTCGGCGTGGCTGACACCATTGTGTGGAGTAGATCGCCCCTGGCTGTGTGGGGTAGATCTCCCCGGTGCCGACGGCCTCCTCTCCGATGCAGGCTGCGAGGTGCGAGCAAGCAAATCTGTGTGAGGTAGATCGCCCTGGCTGTGTGGGGTAGATCTCCCGGCGCCGACGGCCTCCTCTCCGATGCATGCTGCGAGCAAGACGGCAGATCGCAGATCGTAACTCCTCGTTTCGCTGTGCACACAAATTGTATATTCCCATGAAGCTGAGTTGATCGTTCGGGTGTAGGCAGACGTAATCAATTAGGACTGCTGCTGCTTTTTTTCTTTTTGGACATGGACTGGTTCCGATTATGGACTTTTTTTAGGGATGATTATGGATTTCTTTTTCAGGGACGATTGATCTTTTTTTATTGCCTTCTCGCAGATTGATCTGTCTGTACGTGAACCGTTACGCATAAATCTGAGCCTTTCTTTTTTCCTTGTTAGATGCTTGATTAATCTGAGCCGTTAATTGTCTTGTGTTTTAATTATATAATAGATTTCAGACTTTTATTTATTTAAAACATCTCTATATCTTTATTGAAAAAGGTAAGAAGAATTTTATAACTATCTTTAAATAAAATCACCATTTTATCTGTTTCTCCAAAACTCCTCCTTTTTCTGACCATAGCCCGTCTTGGTCCACTTTCCTCCAACAACCTCACACCGATCCGTTGGTATAGGTGTATGAAACATTCTCCACTTCATTTTTCTTTTAAAACTCAATTTTTTCAAAACTTGCACATGGTCGTAGGACAGCCTTCCAACTGTCCATATCCGAGGACTCGGCTATTCGAATAGTTTTACACTCTACAGAGGTAGCACGCTTTTCCCACATCCATCCGGCAACTCATCGTGTCAGCCACGTCCCGCCATACAAGGTGTATGCGAAGTTGAGCCACCGACCCTAGCCTGTCCTTTGCTCATGCTAGTATAGGACCCTGCCCATATGACACTTTCCATCAACACTTAACCCAGCCCGTCGGAATCTAAGTGTGAGGACTCATAGTTTTTCCCGGCGGTGTATAGGGGACATCCTTCTATCCACCACATGTGCGAGGACCATCCTCCACATGTGCGAGGACCCAGGTCAGGGGGTAGGTCACCGAACCATCCCCTCATGCATAACGGAGTCATCTCCGTCGATGAGGCATCCCATACTAATATGAGCAAATTATATGACTAAGCCCTTTCCCATATGTGGGTAAATGTGGTCGCACAGGGTAAGATTGGTCGTCATAGTACTGGGACACACTGTGCATTTTTCATAAACATCTCCATTCTCCATTTCTCCACTTCAACACCCACATCTCGGCATTTTATATAAACTATCTTTATTTTTCCCATCCTATAATTTTATATAAACTATCTTATACTTCTACATAGGTGGCAAAATAGTTTTTCATATGCTTTTTGAAAAGGTGTCAAAAATCATTTGCCTTAAGAGTAAATCATGTTATCAAAGTAGATGCATATATTTGGGTTGCAAGCTCAGAGAGTAGCTTGCCTTGCTCAACAAAGTGACCTTGGTCTTGATCTTCAGGTTCAACAAATTCTCCCTCCTCGATAAATCTGACAACGCTCTCGTCTAATTAATAAACAAACAATACAAACAATCACTATACTACTCAATCAAACATCACAACATTACAATCTTAAATGCTATGAATAGCCACTGCACACATCAAGCAACACAATTTGGTTTCAATTTAATTGAATTAACCATTATTATTTATGTCTTAATTATGGCAGAAACTAGTTGAACATGTTTAATTGCATAACTCAAGTTCTGTTGATCACAAAAATACAAACTAAATTTCTACTGAAAGCTACTGATGTGTAGAAGACAACACAATTTGGTTTGGATTAATTGGAGTTACCAAACTCCCTAAACAATTGTTTTTATCCTATAACTTAATAATCAAGTTTTAGCTACAAATCAAGTTCTGTTGATCCTAAAATTAAATCCTTTTAGGGCTAAGTAACAATGACTAAATGTGATCCAACAATATTGGTCCTAATTCATTTGGGTTAAACATTAAACATCTATAATTGTTTTAGCTCAGAATTGGAGTTACCATCTATAATTGTTTTAGCCAAACAATTAATATTAGTTAATTATTTCTACCAAAATTAGGGAAGCTAATAGATCACAGTGTCAAGCTAACAAAATTAGTTTGGAATTATTTGGATTAATAGAGTATCAGAAACAAACAAGTTTAGGTTTTAAACCTTCTGTGGCATTTTTTATAATACATTTTTATTATTTATATAAATGAAATGAAACTACTTGGGTTGATTAAACAATTTCATAAGCTTTCCAGAACATTTTGATTTGATTTATTTGGACTTATAAATCTCGAGATATTGAATTTCAAACTCCAGTCCAGTACTGAAATTCCAGAGAGATTTAAATTAGAAAAACATGCTGTTCTGGATAATGTTGAGGATCCTGACGGGTGGGGTCCACTCGTCAGTGACTCAGCAGAAAACGTCTCGCGCGCGCAGAAATGTTTAAAACGCTGACAGTGGGGTCCACTGGTCAGCGACACATCTAAACGAAACGGTATGCTACCGTGGATTCAAGATCTAACGGCTGAGGATCAAGCACATCGGCGACGACCTAAAACGGGCGGCGCCGTGGTCGGCGATTTGCTCACCTTTGGGCTCGGGAGGACGTGCAGGTGAGGCAGATCGAACGCGGCGGCCTGGGTAAGCTTGCTGGACGAGTTGCGTTTCCTGGGACGGCTCCAATCGACGGCGGCGAGCAGCTCCGCTTCCGTGGCCACGGCACCAACTCTGGCGAGCTCCTGGCGGTGATTCTGTGCATGATACAGAGGGGAAAAGAAGGCGTGTGAGTGCGGTGAACTCGAGCAACAACGTAGAGGGGTCAGAGGGAAGAAAGGGGCAGCAGCACGGCACGGCCGTGGTCGTCTTCTACCTCGGGCACGGCCGTGCTCGGAGACGGTTATGGGCTGCAGCAACTTCGCAGCTACGGCTCCGCCCTCCTAGCGGTGCACGAGTGAAGGTGGAGCAAGGGAGAGGGAGTGGTGCGTGGTGGGGAGGAAGTGCGGCTGGGTGCTCTATTTAAGCGCGGAGCTCGGTCCATGGTGGTCGACGTTCACGCGCGGTCCAGGGGGTGGGAGAGGTTGCCGTTGGTTGTCTGGGGGGCCGCAGGTGAGCTGGGGAGCGTTTGAGCGCGGCCACGCGGCGAGGGGTGCAGTGGAGCGCTGGTTCGACCGCGGTGTCCTCGGGTCGGCCATGGCGAACGGCAAGCACGGACGCGTGCTATGCGCGCGAGTGGGACGCGGTCTGGCCGGTGTTTTCGTGTCCAAGGGAGCAGAAGAGCGAGGGAGAGAGGGGGGCACGGTGCTAGGCCACCACGGCGTCGCCACCTCCTTCTCCACAGTGGCGACCATGGCGACGTGCGCGCGCGGCGCCTGTCCCCTGGCGGCGACCACGGCGGCTGCTCCCTGCTCGATTTCTTCGGCTCCCGAGAGCGCAGTGAGAGGAGTGGAGTGAGAGGGATCGATTGGTGCCAAGGATTCGACGAAACTAGCTTGGATTCGATCGAATTCGATTTTGGATTTGGGGAAGAAACACTGGCCTGCCACCAGGTGTTCGACCGTGTCCTCACCCAAACAAAAATTCATATTTTTGCAAATTGCTTTTATAATTGGGTTCATATACAATTATAAGGATTTGTGGTGCTGTGGTGGAATTTATTTGGTAATTGTAAATTGGCACATTTTTTGATTTGAATAAGATAAAGAAAGAAATAGAATTTCAATTTAGGCTTTTTGGAAATATTTATTTGAGAGGGAAAAGTGGTGAGAATAAAATGGGAGTGCTCATATTACCACTCCACTGAATTTTGTTTGAAGGAAAAATAATTTCTCACTTGGAGAAATGGTGTGACACTTGTCACATGATTTTCTAGTTTTAACTTTTGTTTTATTTCTTTTCTTTTCTTCAAGTTTTTAATTAGAGCAAACAACATCACAAGCAACAATGTACAATCAACACACATAAATTAACAAAAGTTTTTGTTGGCCCACATTTTTGGAATAATAAAACTTATTATAATTTTGGGATGTTACAGATCCTTCCCCCCTTAAAATAAATCTCGTCCCGAGATTTGCTAGGCTTTAGGTACTAAAGAGGTTTGGTAATTCGCTTCTAAGATAGTCTTCGCGTTCCCAAGTTGCTTCTTCTTCAGAGTGGTTAGTCCACTGGACTTTGTAGAACTTGATCGTGCGCCTCCGGGTAAGACGAACATCTTCGTCGAGAATCTTGACGGGTCTCTCACGATAAGTCAGGTCTTGGTTCAGGTCGATGGAGAGGTGGTCGATGTTCTTAAAAACGTCGGGCTGGTCGGGAACTTCAAGAAATTTCCGGAGCAAGGAAATGTGGAAGACATCGTGATAATCCGATAACTCCTGGGGTAACTCCAGTTGATAAGATACTTCTCCTCGACGAGCAATGATCTTGAAAGGTCCAATATATCTTGGCGCTAATTTTCCTTTGACATGGAAACGCTGCATTCCTTTAAGTGGTGTCACTCGGAGATAGACATTATCTCCGACACTGAAAGTGACATCGCGACGCTTGGCATCAGCGTAGCTCTTCTGACGGGATTGGGCAGTTTTGAGACGCTCGCGGATACGTTGAACTTGTTCTTCAGCTTCACGGAGGGTATCTGGTCCAAACAATTTGCCTTCTCCGGGTCGGACCAATTCAGGGGCGTACGACACTTCTTGCCGTATAGGGCTTCAAACGGGGCCATTTGCAGACTAGACTGGTAACTATTGTTATAGGAGAACTCTGCAAACGGAGACAATCCTCCCATTTGGAACCATAGGATAGAACACATGCGCGAAGCATGTCCTCCAATATCTGGTTCACTCGCTCAGTTTGGCCTCCGGTCTGGGGATGATAAGCTGTGCTAAACGCTAACTTGGTTCCGAGGGCTTCGTGAAGGGATTTCAAGAACCTTGAAGTGAATTGCGTGCCCCTATCAGATACGATCTTCTTAGGCACACCGTGCAGGTTTACTATTCTGGAAATATACAAGTCCGCTAACTGAACTACGGTGTGAGTTGTCTTGACAGGAATAAAATGGGCAACCTTGGTCAGTCGATCAACGATGACCCAGATTGAATCATGGCCTCGGTTGGATCTTGGAAGTCCGGTAATAAAGTCCATTCCAATTTCATCCCACTTCCACTCAGGAATTTTCAAAGGTTGAAGCAATCCAGCGGGTCGCTGATGTTCAGCCTTGACTCGCTGACAGATATCACACTTGGCTACAAAAGAACCAATCTCTCGCTTCATTCCATGCCACCAAAATCTTTCTCGAAGGTCTTGGTACATTTTTGTTTCGCCGGGGTGGATTGAATAAGGGGTCTCATGGGCCTCCTTCAGGATTAACTCCTTAAGTTCCACGACATTGGGCACACAGATACCATTGAATCTCAGCACTCCTTCAGCATCTTCGGTAAAACCGGGTGCTTTGCCGAGAGAAATCTTCTTTTAATTCCTTCAATGCTTTCATGATTTTTGGGCTTCCTTGATTTGATCCATCAGGGTTGGGGCTAATTCTAAATTGGCGAGATATCCGTGGCTAACAAGCTCTAGTCCAAAATCTTTGAACTCTTTGAACAAGGCTGGCTGTTCGGCTTGGATCAAGGCATTCAGGGTGCAGGGTTTGCGACTAAGGGCATCGGCAACTACATTAGCCTTTCCGGGGTGATAATGGATTCCAATATCATAATCCTTGATTAATTCCATCCATCTCCTCTGCCTCAGGTTCAACTCCTTCTTTGTGAAGATATACTTCGAGCTCTTATGATCTGTATAGATCTCGCAGCGATGTCCCGCAAGATAGGGACGCCACGTCTTAAGAGCAAGAACAACAACAGCTAACTCCAGATCATGGGTTGGATAATTCTCTTCATGCGGTCGCAACTGTCGGGACAGATATGACACAACTTTGCCTTCTTGCATCAGAACGCAACCAAGTCCGAGGCGTGATGCATCGCAATACACGTCGAAACTCTTGGTGACGTCTGGCATAATCAAGACTGGGGTTGAGGTCAGTCTCTTCTTCAATTCTTGGAAACTCTCTTCACACTTCTGAGTCCATTCAAATTTCTTGTCCTTCTTCAACAGTTGGGTCATGGGTTTGGCTATACTGGAGAATCCTTCAACGAACTTGCGGTAATAACCCGCTAGTCCGAGAAAGCTTCGGATTTCAGTCACACTGGTTGGGGCTTTCCAGTCAACAATGGCTTGATCTTCTCGGGGTCAACAGAAATTCCTCCAGCAGACACAACATGTCCGAGAAATGCGACTTCACTAAGCCAAAAATCACACTTGCTAAGCTTGGCATACAGCTGGTTCTTTCGGAGGGTCTCTCAAACTAGACGCAGGTGTTCAGCATGCTCTTCTTCGGTCTTGGAATAAATAAGGATGTCATCGAGGAAGACTACCACGAACTTGTCGAGGTACTCCATGAAAATCTTGTTCATGAGATTCATGAAATAGGCTGGGGCATTGGTCAGACCAAAGGACATCACGGTGTATTCAAACAAACCGTAACGGGTGGTGAAGGCGGTCTTGGGAATGTCTGACTCTCGGATTTCAACTGATGATATCCTGTCCGAAGATCGATCTTGGAAAAGACTCGGGCTCCGTTCATCTGATCGAACAGATCCTCGATCTTGGGAAGAGGGCACTTGTTTTTAATGGTTACGTCATTTAGCTTGCGATAATCCACACACAGGCGTGTGGTACCGTCTCTCTTGTCCACAAAAATGATGGGTGATCCCCAAGGTGAAGCGCTTGGGCAAACAAGACCTTTGCTGAGCATATCAGCCAACTGCTTCTTCAACTCAATCAGTTCTTCCGGATTCATCCGATAAGGCCTTTGGGATATAGGGCGGTTCCTGGGATAAGTTCAATTATGAACTCAATATCCCGGTCTGGCGGCATACCAGGCAACTCTTCAGGAAAACATCTCGGAATAGGTGAACAACACGGATCTCATCTAGGGTGGGTCGAGCTATGCCCTCATGGCAGCCTGTTGAGAATGGTTGGTTTTGACACATACTCCACTTCTACCTCTTTGTCGGTGGTGATGGATACAGCTCTTCTGGCGCAGTCTATTCGACCACGGTACTTGGCTAGCCAATTCATACCAAGTATAACATCTATGCCTTGGGTTCCCAGAACGATTAAGTCGACTGGAAACTTTTCTCCTTTGATCTCAAGGGAAACGTCGGGGCAAAACAACTTGGTCTCTACGGTGGATTCTGGGATTTGGATGACCATGGGTTTGGGTAAGAGACTTCCGACTAAACCTCCCTTAGCAACAAATTCTTGGGTAACAAAGGAATGGGTAGCACCAGAATCAAACAGAACAGTTGCAGGTACTGAGTTGACAAGGAACGTACCCAGCACAACATCTGGCGCATCCTGGGCTTCTTCAGCATTGATGTGGTGCAGACGGCCTTGGCAACAGCAACATTTCCGCGGGGTGCGGCATTCTTGCCATTTCCATTACGGCCTTGACCATTGTTCGGTGCCGGTGCATTGGGGCGCTGAACATTCCTCTTAGGATTGGGGCATTCTCTGGAGTAGTGACCCTTGTGCCGCATTCAAAGCAGACAACATTGGCATTGCGGTTGAAGTTGTTGAAGTTTCCTCCATGACGTTTATTGTCATTGGGGCAGTTGAAGTTGTTTGGGCGGTTAGGGAAATTGGGGCATGGAGCTTGTGGTGGTCGATAGGCAGGCTTGGGGTTTGCTGAAAGATACGAGGCTTCTGGTTGCTCGAACCTTCCTGAGCATTCATCCTCCTCTTACGACCTTCAAACATAGACTTGCGCTTGGTCTCCAGCTGGATGGCTTTGTCCACAAGTGACTCCAATCAAAGAAGTCATGGATAACCAAAGCACACTGCAGTTCATCATGAAGTCCATTCAGAAACGCTCCATCTTCTTCTTCTCCGTGTCGGTGTCATCTGGAGCATACCGAGATAAGTCGGTAAACTCATCAAATAACCGACCACATCTTTACTTCCCTGCCTCAGCTTGCGGAATTCATCCTTCTTCCTCTCAATGAGTCCGCCAGGAATGTGCTTCTTGCGGAACTTCTCCTGGAACTCAGCCCAGTTGATAACATGGCCAGCTTGCTGGAGAGCCTTGGTAGCTTCCCACCAAGCTCGTGCAGGTACAGCAAGATAGTGGGTTGCATACAGCACCTTCTCAGGTTCTCCCACGGCAGCAACTTCCAGGTTGTTTCAATGGTGCGAAGCCAATCATCGGCTTCCAGTGGGTGAAGTCCCTTGGAATAGGTAGGTGGGTTGGTCTTCTGGAAATCGCTCAAAGTGGATCGCTGGTTTCCATCGCCATTGCCATTGCCACCATTGTTGTTGTTGTTGTTGTTGTTGTTGTTGTTGTTGTTGTTGTTGTTGTTGTTGTTGTTGTTGTTGTTATTGTTGTTGAGATGGGCGGCAGCGATCTGCTGCAGGGCAGTGTGAGACCCTGGCTCAGGGCTTAACAGGATTGATAGAATACTCATATCAACAAGTTGCAACATCTTTTCCGGAAGATCATCTGGAAGAAACTCCGAGGTTAAGCGTGCTTGGCCCGGAGCACTCCAAGGATGGGTGACCGACCGGGAACTGGTTCCCGGGTGCGCACGAGTGAGGACAAAGTGTGCAGAAAAGACTAGTGTTGATCTGTGGGGCCAGTCTGGAGATCCTAGAGAGCTGCCAGGGGTGACAGGCCCGGCCCGGGGGTGGTCGGGGTGTTACAATTTGGTATCAGAGCCGACCCTCGCGGCAACACGGGCGTGTGCGGGTCAGGGGCGCGGACATGTGGAGCATGTGCCGGCACTGGGCGCACAGACGTGTACCAAGAGGGGAAGTTCCTGGACTGGGGGCTGACCGACGAGGGCGTCGGTCTTCTAAGGGGGGAAGGATGTGAGATCCTGGCTCAGGGCTTAACAGGATTGATAGAATACTCATATCAACAAGTTGCAACTTCTTTTCCGGAAGCTCATCTGGAAGAAACTCCGAGGTTAAGCGTGCTTGGCCCGGAGCACTCCAAGGATGGGTGACCGACTGGGAACTGGTTCCCGGTTGCGCACGAGTGAGGACAAAGTGTGCAGAAAAGACTAGTGTTGATCTGTGGGGCCAGTCTGGAGATCCTAGAGAGCTGCCAGGGGTGACAGGCCCGGCCCGGGGGTGGCCGGGTGTTACAGGCAGCGAGATGAGCTTGACGCTCCTCCCGGGCAGCTTGGCGTTCCTCCATGACAAGCGCAAGAAGTTGGGCGGGGGTCGGGTTTGGTGGTGGTGGTGGTCCTCCATCCGTGTTGGTGCGACGAGTGTCCACCATCCTGAAGCACACCGGGTATAAGAGGCAAGGCAAAAAGGTTCGACTAAGGGAAAAGACGATTTCGCGAAGTGGTTGATTAATTACGGATTATATGGAAAATATTTTACACAGATCAAACAAGACAAACACACTTATATAACACAAACAACACATCAAGGAGTTCACAACATCAAGCTTACAACATTGCCCTACATCTAATGTACATAATACATGATTTCCAAAAGAACCACTACTTCGACTCGACTAGCGATAAGGGGTCAACCTAATCCTGCGGTAGTACTCAAGTCACTCGCCTACTGAGGTGGAACCTCCGGCTCTGCTGCGTCCACGTCGGACTGGTAGGGTGGTTTCTCCGGGTCCACCTCCTCTTCCTCGAGAACTGCCTCGAGTGGCTCCTCCTCCTCGTCAACTAACTCCTCCTCGTCGTCCTCCTGCTCATAGTCCATCTCCTCCAGGAAGTCGTCATCGTCACTGAGGAAAGTGTTGTTCTCCTTGCGAAGATCCTCGCCTTCCTCCTCCATCTCGTTCGCCTGATGCTCCATGTCCTCAATCATCTCGTCCTGCTCCGCCACCCTCTTGCGGAGCTTGGCGATGGTCCTCCTCACCTGGGTCCGCTTCTTGAGAAGAGCGACCTTCTCCTCCTTCAGTAGCGCCTTACTCTCGCGACTCTCCTTGAGCGAGATGCGCTCAAAGCGAGACCGAAGTCTAGCGCACATCAGATCCTCCTGGATGCGGTAGAGCATAATCTCCATGTCCAGGATGTACTCTCCGAACGTCGGGTGTAGAGGGGATCGGATAGGGTGTCCATCATCAGTGCGCCTCCCGTAGAACCGGAAACGGGAGTTCACCAACTCCGCCTTGTGCTCCTCACAAAGTCGGGCCAGCAGCCTCTGCATGGCGCGACACAGTCCGTCGTCCCAGTGGACGTCCATAGTGGTGAAGATCAGCGTCCTGGATCCGGGAGACTTGATGTTCCCCCGAACAGACGACTCAACTAGCCAACACAGGTTCCCGTTGCCGAGAGTGTCAACCTGGGCTCCCTTAAACTCTGGGGCGGGGCGACCTAACAGCTTGCTCAACTCGAACAAGTCCTTCTCGAACATCAACTTGCCGTCCTTCTCAAGCTGAACGAACTCGGTGAAATGGATCGCCATCTACAATTTTTAGCAAAATTTTAAGTTAGTGAGATGACAAGTGTATCAAAATTTTAAATGTAGTGAGGCAACAAGTGAGCAAAATTTTAAGCTTAATGGGATGACAAGTGTGCAAAATTTTAAGGATACAAGGAAAAATGTAATATTTAATGAGAGTCAAATTTTGCATAAGTAAGAGGATTAGAGATAAGCAATTTTCGAAAATACTTCACTCCTTTATTTTTAGAAATTAACTTTTGTAACACCTATCTAGCGACCATGCTAATCTAAGGTCTCTTAAAGTCAAGATGGCTCTGATACCAGCTCTGTGGGGACTCCGGACTAGCCGTCCAAAATACCCGATTATGCTTAACACAACGATCCCGTGATCAGTCTGTCGTTGCACATAATCCGAACTGAATACCGAAGTTTACATCCATTACAATACCGAATTAAAGTCTTACATAAATGGTCATTTAGACCAAGTCTTACATAGGTGCCTTCATGGGCCAAACCAAAATATTCAGCGGAAGCTACAGCGTAGTAGACATCAAATTCTAACAACGACCCGACAGGCAGCTGACTTATGGAGATCCCTAGTTCGCGTAGAAGTCGCCATACTCCTCCTCGGCGTAGTGCCCCTCGAAGTCTGGCTAGGACAATAGACAGGGACGAAACCAATATGAGTACATTTGATTGTACTCGCAAACTACCCCAACATGAGTAAGCACTAGTTTTAATTTTAATTTCAGACTTTTATTTATTTAAAACATCTCTATATCTTTATTGAAAAAGGTAAGAAGAATTTTATAACTATCTTTAAATAAAATCACCATTTTATCTGTTTCTCCAAAGCTCCTCCTTTTTCCGACCATAGCCCGTCATGGTCCACTTTCCTCCAACAACCTCATAACGATCCGTTGGTATAGGTGTATGAAACATTCTCCACTTCATTTTTCTTTTAAAACTCAATTCTTTTCAAAAGTTGCACATGGTCATAGGACAGCCTTCCAACTGTCCATATCCGAGGACTCGGCTATTCGAATAGTTTTACACTCTGCAGAGGTAGCACACTTTTCCCACATCCATCCGGCAACTCATCGTGTCAGCCACGTCCCGCCATACAAGGTGTATGCGAAGTTGAGCCACCGACCCTAGCCTGTCCTTTGCTCATGCTAGTATAGGACCCTGCCCATATGACACTTTCCATCAACACTTAACCCAGCCCGTCGGAATCTAAGTGTGAGGACTCATAGTTTTTCCTGGCGGTGTATAGGGGACATCCTTCTATCCACCACATGTGCGAGGACCATCCTCCACATGTGCGAGGACCCGGGTCAGGGGTAGGTCACCGAACCATCCCCTCATGCATAACAGAGTCATCTCCGTCGATGAGGCATCCCATACTAATATGAGCAAATTATATGACTAAGCCCTTTCCCATATGTGGGTAAATGTGGTCGCACACGGTAAGATTGGTCGTCATAGTACTAGGACACACTGTGCATTTTTCATAAACATCTCCATTCTCCATTTCTCCACTTCAACACCGACATCTCGGCATTTCATAACCACACAAGTATTTTCAAAGGAGTTTTGAATAAACCATCTTTATTTTTCCCATCCTATAATTTTATATAAACTATCTTATACTTCTACGTAGGTGGCAAAATAGTTTTTCATATGCTTTTTGAAAAGGTGTCAAAAATCATTTGCCTTGAGAGTAAATCATGTTATCAAAGTAGATGCATATATTTGGGTTGCAAGCTCAGAGAGTAGCTTGCCTTGCTCGACAAAGTGACCTTGGTCTTGATCTTCAGGTTCAACAAATTCTCCCTCCTCGATAAATCCGACAACGCTCTCGTCTAATTAAAAAGCAAGCAATACAAACAATCACTATACTACTCAATCAAACATCACAACATTACAATCTTAAATGCTATAAATAGCCACTGCACACATCAAGCAACACAATTTGGTTTCAATTTAATTGAATTAACCATTATTTATTTATGTCTTAATTATGGCTGAAACTAGTTGAACATGTTTAATTGCATAACTCAAGTTCTGTTGATCACAAAAATACAAACTACATTTCTACAGAAAGCTACTGATGTGTAGAAGACAACATAATTTGGTTTGGATTAATTGGAGTTACCAAACTCCCTAAACAATTGTTTTTATCCAGTAACTTAATAATCAAGTTTTAGCTACAAATCAAGTTCTGTTGATCCTAAAATTAAATCCTTTTAGGGGTAAGTAACAATGACTAAATGTGATCCAACAAAATTGGTGCTAATTCATTTGGGTTAAACATTAAACATATATAATTGTTTTAGTGCAGAAGGGTTTACTAATTTTAACTTAAAGCCAAACAATTAATATTGCTTAATTAATTCTACCAAAATTAGGGAATCTAATAGATCACAGTGCCAAGCTAACAAAATTGGATTGGAATTATTTGGGTTAATAGAGTATCAGAAACAAACAAGTTTAGATTTTAAACCTTCTGTGTCATTTTTAATAATACATTTTTTATTATTTATCTAAATGAAATGAAACCACTTGGGTTGATTAAACACTTTTATAAGCTTTCTAGAACATTTTGATTTGATTTATTTGGACTTATAAATCTCAAGATATTGAATTTCAAAGTCCACTCCAGTACTAAAATTCCAGAGAGATTTAAATTAGAAAAACATGCTGTTCTGGATAATGTTGAGGATCCTGACGGGTGGGGTCTACTCGTCAGTGACTAAGCAGAAAACGTCTCGCGTGCGCAGAAATATTTAAGACGCTGACAGTGGGGCCCACTGGTCAGCGACACATCTAAACGAAACGGTATGCTACTGTGGATTCAAGATCTAACGGCTGAGAATCAAGCACATCGGCGACGACCTAAAATGGGCGGCGCCGTGGCTCGGGCGACGGCGAGGTCGGCGATTTGCTCACCTAGGGGCTCGGGAGGACATGCAGGTGAGGCAGATCAAACGCGGCGGCCTGGGGAAGCTTGCTGGACGAGTTGCGCTTCCTGGGACGGCTCCAATCGACGGCGGCGAGCCGCTCGGCTTCCGTGGCCACGGCACCAACTCCGGCGAGCTCCTGGCGGTGATTCTGTGCACGATACAGAGGGGAAAAGAAGGCGTGTGAGTGCGGTGAACTCGAGCAACAATGTAGAGGGGTCAGAGGGAAGAAAGGGGCAGCAGCACGACACGGCCGTGGTCGTCTTCTACCTCGGGCACGGCCGAGCTCGGAGACGGTCACGGGCTGCAGCAACTTCGCAGCTACGGCTCCGCCCTCCTGGCGGTGCACGAGTGAAGGTGGAGCAAGGGAGAGGGAGTGGTGCGAGGTGGAGAGGAAGTGCGGCTGGGTGCTCTATTTAAGCGCGGAGCTCGGTCCATGGTGGTCGACGTTCACGCGCGGTCCAGGGGGTGGGAGAGGTTGCCGTTGGTTGTCTGGGGGCCGCAGGTGAGCTGGGGAGCGTCTGAGCGCGGCCACGCGGCGAGGGGTGCAGTGGAGCGCTGGTTCGACCGCGGTGTCCTCGGGTCGGCCATGGCAAATGGCGAGCACGGACGCGTGCTATGCGCGCGAGTGGGGCGCGGTCTGGCTGGTGTTTTCGTGTCCAAGGGAGCAGAAGAGCGAGGGAGAGAGGGTGGCACGGTGCTAGGTCACCACGGCGTCGCCACCTCCTTCTCCAAAGTGGCGACCATGGCGACGTGCGCGCGCGGCGCCTGTCGCCTGGCGGCGACCACGGCGTCTGCTCCCTGCTCGATTTCTTCGGCTCCCGAGAGCGCAGTGAGAGGAGTGGAGTGAGAGGGATCGATTGGTGCCAAGGATTCGACGAAACTAGCTTGGATTCGATCGAATTCGATTTTGGATTTGGGGAAGAACACGGCCCTGCTGATGACGTGAAACACACGTTTGTTGGGAGACCCCAAGAGGAAGGTATGATGTAGTCAGCAGCAAGTTTTCCCTCAGAAAGAAACCAAGGTTATCGAACCAGTAGGAGCAGCAACTCTTCAGAAGGTTGTCAACGGCGCCAGAAAAATAGCTGTCGAAGGGAGTCTGGACTGTTGACGTGGAATCTGCACACAACACAATCAAACTACTTTGCCCCAACGAAACAGTGAGGTTGTCAATCTCACTGGCTTGCTGAAAACAAAGGATTAAACGTATGGTGTGGAAAATGAGTATTAAATTGCAGAGAATGAAAAAGGAACAGTTTGCAGTTTGTGGTTGTTTAATCAGTGTAAAAGAATGGACCGGGGTCCACAGTTCACTAGTGGTGTCTCTCCATAAAAGATAACTAACATGTTGGGTGAACAAATTACAGCTGGGCAATTGACGAATAGTGAGCGCATGACAATGCATATACATGACATGTTGACTACTATGATATTTAATTGGGCATTACGACATAATACATAGACCGTTATCCAACAGCATCTATGACTAATAATCCACCGCCGGGTTGTCATCCGAGTCCCCCGTTGGTATTAAGTTGCAAGCAACGGATAATTGCATTAAGTAAAGTGCGTAATGTAAACAAACACATATGCCCGTGGACATAGCATCGTTAGGTTATCCCTAGTGGCAACAGCACATCCACAACCTTAGAACTTTCTGTCACTGTCCCAGGTTAAACGGAGACATGAACCCACTATCTAGCATAAATACTCTCTCTTGGAGTTACAAGCATCTACTTGGCCAAAGCATCTACGAGTAACGGAAAGCATGCAAGATCTTAAATAACATATAAGATAGATTGATAATCAACTTGACATAATATTCAATATTCATCGGATCCCAGCAAACACAACATGTAGCATTACAATAATATGATCTTGATCATGTAGGGCAGCTCACAAGATCTAAACATGATGGCACAAAGTGGAGAGACAACCATCTAGCTACTGCTATGGACCCGTAGTCCAAGGATGAACTACTCACGCATCACTCCGGAGGCAGGCATGGCGATGTAGAAGCCTCCGGTGACGATTCCCCTCTCCGGCAGGGTGCCGGGAAGAGGTTCTGAACCCTCCCGAGCTAGGGTTGACGACGGCGGCGTCTCTGGATCTTTTCGTGGATTTTGCTCAGGTACTTAGGGTTTTCGCGTCGGGGGGAATAAGTAGGCGAAAGGGCGGCGGCTGCGGACCCCCGAGGGGCCCACACCACCCTAGGGCGGCAGAAGGGGGGCCCGCGCCCTAGGTGCGTGTGGCCTCTCAGGCGTGTTCTGGAAAAATAGGCACCCCCGTGTAGTTTCGTCCAATTCCGAGAATATTTCCAGACTAGCTTTTCTGGAATACAAAAACAGCAGAAAACAGGAACTGGCACTTCGGCATCTTGTTAATAGGTTAGTCCCAAAAAATGTATAAAAGTGATATAAAGTAGATGCAAAACATGTAGCAATTGGTATAAAACAAGCATGGAACATCAAAAATTATAGATACGTTTGAGACGTATCAGCATCCCCAAGCTTAGTTCCTACTCGTCCTCGAGTAGGTAAACGATAAAAAAAAATAATTTTTGAGGTGACATGCTACTATCATAATCTTGATCATATAATATTGCAAGGCACATGTAAATGAATGAAGTGATCCAAGTCAATGGTCTATAATTTGCTACCAAATAGATAATGAGTAAACAATGAATCACACAAGCTAAACGTTTTCATGAATAGTACTTTCGAGACAAGCATCAAACAGTTTTGCATAAGTGTTAACTCATAAAGCAATAGTTTCTAATAAAAGGTATTTAATCAACACAAAGGAAGAATTTAGTTTCAGCATTTGCTTCAACTTTCAACATATTTATCTCATGGATATTGTCAACACAAAGTAGTATAACAAGTCCAATACATTGCATATAACGCATGTTGTAACAAAGTTGACACTAGTGTTTGCTTGTGGAAGACAGAAAGAATAGGAAAACTGACTCAACATAAAAGTAAAAGAAAGGCCCTTCGCAGAGGGAAGCAGGGATTAAATCATGTGCTAGAGCTTTTAGGTTTTTGAAAGCATATAGAGATTGCATAAAATATTTGATACTCCTCCCAACCTTGCTAACACAAGCCATGGCTAACCGAATCCTCGGGTGCCTTCCATCAATCACATACCATGGAGGAGTATCTATTTTTGAGAGGTGTTTGTTAATTGTCAACGAATGGTAGCGGGTGAGAACAGTATTCTACCTGTCGAACGGACTTTTAAGAGCGGCTCCCATGAAGGACGTTATTTCTACCAGCAAGGCAGATCATCCCTCTTTCTCTTTGGTTTACACACATTCAGGTATTTCACTGTTTGTCATTGCTTACTGATGAATCAGGGCAAAAGTGTGAAGAGAATTAATTGGTTAAAGTTGTAATTAATTGGGACTGGGCACCCCGTTGCCAGCTCTTTTTGCAAGTTATTGGATAAGCGGATGTATATGCCACTAGTCCAGGTGTAAAAGTCCATCACAAATAGAATAAAGAATAACCACACTAATTCCTCATGAGCTAGTAAACATTGACACAAAAAGGGAATAATAACATTTTGAATAATTTAAAGGTAGCACATGAAAAATTTACTTGGAGTGGCAAGGAAATACCACATATAGGTAGTTATGGTGGACACAAATGGCATGGATTTTGGCTCAAGGATTTGGATGCACGAGAAGCATTCCCTCTCAGTACAGAGTTTAGGCTAGCAAGGTTATGTAAGCAAACAAGAATATCAACCCGTACACCAAGTTTTATATGACAAACATATTGCAAACGTTATAAGACTTCATACCGTCTTCCTTGTTAACCAAACCCTGTTATTAGAAAATATCTAGACCTTAGAGATACCACCGATGCAAACCAAATTTTCAACAAGCTTTACGGTAGTTCTTCACTAATAGGCTTAACTCATGTGATGCACAATTTAATCATGATCTACTTGTTAACTCAAAACAATTGACAAGCATCAAGTTATCCATTTTAGTGATCTACAAGATTAAGCAAGTTTTTCCTTATACCAATTACCACATGCAACATTTTCTGAACCAACCAAACACCAATCAATTTATTTCATCAACTCTCCAAACAAATATAAGTGAAGCAAGAGAGTACTTTCTACAAAAGAAAGCTAATAGCTCTGACAAGAGATACATGAAAACAAGAGCTAAAAGCTGAACAGCGCTAGATATGAATACTCAACAAATATAAGTGAAGAATAGGAGTATTCTCATGAAAAAGCGGAGCGTGTCTCTCTCCCAATCAAGAATGCTAGGGTCCAGTCAAGCTTTATTGAAAATAAAAGTGCAATACTGAAAATAAAAGCACACAGACGCTCCAAGAAAAGCACATATGATGTGAAAGAATTAAAATATAGTTTCACTAGAGATGACCTGATAATTTTGACGATGAAGAAGGGGATGCCTTGGGCATCCCCAAGCTTAGACGCTTGAGTCTTCTTGAAATATGCTGGGGAGATCCATGGGAGCCTCCCCAAGCTTAAGCTCTTCACTCTTCTTGATCCTATTATATCATCCTTCTCTCTTGACCCTTGAAAACTTCCGTCACACCAAACTCAAAGTAGATCTCATTAGAGGGTTAGTGCATAATCAAAAATTCACATGTTCTATAAAGACGCAATATGATTTGTTACTTTAAACATTAGCTACAGCCACTGATGTTATGTGAAGCTCTTCCACCCAAAAAAGAATTTCACTCAACACTAGTAAAAGAGAGAATGCAAAATAAAAAGGCATAATCTGTCTAAAACAGAACAGTCCGCAAAGACGAATTTTTTCGAGGCACTTACGACGCTCAGATCGAAAACTCTGAACTAATGAAAGTTTCAGACATTCATAAAGATTACGCACAAAAATTTCAGATTTAATTAACAATCTGGTGATTTTAGGAATTTCGTACAGTGAACAGCAAAAATCTGTTTCTGCGCAGCAATCAAAATTAAGCATCATCTTAACATTAGAGGCTACTCTTGGCACAACAATGCGAGAAAATAAAGATACAAAGGAGTTGCTACAGAAGTAAACAACACCTTGACTCAATAAAAGAAAAATTGCAGAAAAATAAAATGGGTTGCCTCCCATAAGCGCTTTTCTTTAACGCCTTTTAGCTAGGCACAAAGCATGCATCAAGTATTACCAAGTGAAGAAGCATCAAAGAGAGGTCGGAAGTTTTCTCAACAATGCAATTTATCTTATCTATGTAGGTTTCGGAATTCCCTTTCTCAATACCTCTAGGCTCATCATTTTCATCAAATGGGTTCTCAGGAACAATCCAATCAAAATTCTTTTCTAGTGCCTCCTGCATTCCTATAAGCTTAAAAGGTATTGGTATTTTAACTTCCCCCTCACCATTAGTTTCCTTAGTGTACTTGAGCCTCTCTTTTTCAAGTTTTTCAAGTGTATTAACAACGTCAATACAATACCAAGCATCTTGTATTTAATAAAAACTTTTCTAGCTTCCCTAGCAACATCACCAAATTCTTTAAGTAGGGTTTCTAAAACAAAATCTTTCTTTTCACCATCTTCCGTATCATGGAGTTTTAGAAACATGTGCTGCATTATGGGACTAAGATTGACAAACCGAGCTTCCAACATGTGAACTAGAGAAGCTGTAGCAATTTCATAATTTGGAGCAAGTTCTACCAAGGATCTATCTTCAAAATCTTTAACCATACTAACATGATTAAGAATTCCTCAATGTTATCTCTTCCAATGATAGACCCACTACCCACAGATATTTCTTTTAAAGTATACTTAGGGAGAAGCATGATGAAATAATAAAAACCAAACAAAAATAAACTAGATGCAAGTAACTAATTTTTTTGTGTTTTTGATAATTGAAAGCAAACAAGATAAAATAAAATAAACTAAGCAAGACAAAAACAAAGTAAAGAGATTGGAAGCGTGAAACTCCCCTTGCAGAAGACTGCTGTCTCCCCGGCAACGGCGCCAGAAAAATAGCTTGATGACGTGAAACACACGTTCGTTGGGAGACCCCAAGAGGAAGGTATGATGTAGTCAGCAGCAAGTTTTCCCTCAGAAAGAAACCAAGGTTATCGAACCAGTAGGAGCAGCAACTCTTCAGAAGGTTGTCAACGGCGCCAGAAAAATAGCTGTCGAGGGAGTCTGGACTGTTGACGTGGAATCTACACAACACAATCAAACTACTTTGCCCCAACGAAACAGTGAGGTTGTCAATCTCACTGGCTTGCTGAAAACAAAGGATTAAACGTATGGTGTGGAAAATGAGTATTAAATTGCAGAGAATGAAAAAGGAACAGTTTGCAGTTTGTGGTTGTTTAATCAGTGTAAAAGAATGGACCGGGGTCCACAGTTCACTAGTGGTGTCTCTCCATAAAAGATAACTAACATGTTGGGTGAACAAATTACAGCTGGGCAATTGACGAATAGTGAGCGCATGACAATGCATATACATGACATGTTGACTACTATGATATTTAATTGGGCATTACGACATAATACATAGACCGTTATCCAACAGCATCTATGACTAATAATCCACCGCCGGGTTGTCATCCGAGTCCCCCGTTGGTATTAAGTTGCAAGCAACGGATAATTGCATTAAGTAAAGTGCGTAATGTAAACAAACACATATGCCCGTGGACATAGCATCGTTAGGTTATCCCTAGTGGCAACAGCACATCCACAACCTTAGAACTTTCTGTCACTGTCCCAGGTTAAACGGAGACATGAACCCACTATCTAGCATAAATACTCTCTCTTGGAGTTACAAGCATCTACTTGGCCAAAGCATCTACGAGTAACGGAAAGCATGCAAGATCTTAAATAACATATAAGATAGATTGATAATCAACTTGACATAATATTCAATATTCATCGGATCCCAGCAAACACAACATGTAGCATTACAATAATATGATCTTGATCATGTAGGGCAGCTCACAAGATCTAAACATGATGGCACAAAGTGGAGAGACAACCATCTAGCTACTGCTATGGACCCGTAGTCCAAGGATGAACTACTCACGCATCACTCCGGAGGCAGGCATGGCGATGTAGAAGCCTCCGGTGACGATTCCCCTCTCCGGCAGGGTGCCGGGAAGAGGTTCTGAACCCTCCCGAGCTAGGGTTGACGACGGCGGCGTCTCTGGATCTTTTCGTGGATTTTTGCTCAGGTACTTAGGGTTTTCGCGTCGGGGGGAATAAGTAGGCGAAAGGGCGGCGGCTGCGGACCCCCGAGGGGCCCACACCACCCTAGGGCGCGGCAGAAGGGGGCCCGCGCCCTAGGTGCGTGTGGCCTCCTGGTGGCCCTCCTCTGCTGCTCCTTCGCTCCGTCAGGCGTGTTCTGGAAAAATAGGCACCCCCGTGTAGTTTCGTCCAATTCCGAGAATATTTCCAGACTAGCTTTTCTGGAATACAAAAACAGCAGAAAACAGGAACTGGCACTTCGGCATCTTGTTAATAGGTTAGTCCCAAAAAATGTATAAAAGTGATATAAAGTAGATGCAAAACATGTAGCAATTGGTATAAAACAAGCATGGAACATCAAAAATTATAGATACGTTTGAGACGTATCACCTGCCACCAGGTGTTCGACCGTGTCCTCACCCAAACAAAAATTCATATTTTTGCAAATTTCTTTCATAACTGGGTTCATATACAATTATATGGATTTGTGGTGCCGTGGTGGAATTTATTTGGTAATTGTAAATTGGCACATTTTTTGATTTGAATAAGATAAAGAGAGAAATAGAATTTCAATTTAGGCTTTTTGGAAATATTTATTTGAGAGGGAAAAGTGGTGAGAATAAAATGGGAGTGCTCATATTACCACTCCACTGAATTTTGTTTGAAGGAAAAATAATTTCTCACTTGGAGAAATGGTGTGACACTTGTCACATGATTTTCTAGTTATAACTTTTGTTTTATTTCTTTTCTTTTCTTCAAGTTTTTAATTAGAGCAAACAACATCACAAGCAACAATGTACAATCAACACACATAAATTAACAAAAGTTTTTCTTGGCCCACATTTTTGGAATAATAATACTTATTACAATTTTGGGATGTTACAGGCCATCAGTGTGCTCGCGTTGGGGTTTGCAGTAAAAAAGCTCAAGGAAAAGGTTAAGATCTGGAGGGATTTGTAAATACGACTCACAAAGAACTGTGTAGTTGCTCATGTTAAGGATGGAGTTGGGGCCTATGTCTTGGGGCCTGAGGCCATAGTACTTAAGAACGTTACGAAAGAAAAGAGAACATGGGGGACAAAAACCCGGGTTACATGCTCAGTAAAGACAACCACCTCATCCTTCCCATGTTGGGGACGGATCTCGTCGGAGGCGCCGCGCCAGTAGATCATGTTCTGCTGGGGGAGAACTTGGGCTGCTGCCTGTTCTTGGAGCTTCAGGTCCGTGGCCTTGGACTTGCCCCAGTTTGCCGTGATAGCAGATGAAGGCCTTGCTTTCTTCCCCGTCGCCGGTGCGGCCATGCTACCGATGTTCTTCATGTTCTTCTTGCTCGCCATTTTCGGAGTAGTTTTGGGAGCCATGGAAATCTAAAACGAATCGGAGGCCAAATGAGAATAGATCTGGGAAACGAATGCACGAATCCATAGCGGAGTGAGATTCTCTCTCAAATCAACTCAGCAAGGGGCGGAGGCCGTACCAGGGACACCAGATCTGGAGCGGTGCGGCGATGCGGTGCGCGAGCTTCGATCTAGGGTTTGCGGTGGCTGCCCGAGGAAGAAGATGAAGAGGATGGGGATGGGGGAAAGTGAATCCTAATTTACCCTAATCTCGAATTTATAGCCGCGGTAAAAAAAAGTCCCCTGGGGCGTAAAGGTAAAAGTGAAGAGATAAGATAAGGATCTTTGACCGTAAGTCAACGACAAACAGAAAGAGACAAAAGGAATGTTTGCTGATGGATTGAAACTGACATTTATTCGAGATTGAGAGAGATTTTTGCGAAGTGTTAAGTATGAAGCCCGGAGGCGTGTGAGCCGGGTGTAGCTGAGCCGGGTTACGATATGGACCGCCAAAGAGAGCTGGCCTAGTGACCCGGTATTTAAGTTACTGTATGTTTGTTTTTATTTTTCAGGAGGTTAACTCGAACATCGAGAATGGCGGCTTCACCTGAGAAATAAAAGCGTGAAGCTAAAAGAGAAGCACGCCAAACCCGACGTTCAAGTTAACCTGGGGGACTACTGATGGGGGATCATAACCCGGTAGGCCCATGAAGAGGAAGCGTGACCCGCCAGGCAGGAGGCCTGGCCAGTGTAACGCCCCAATTTTTGGGAAGCTAGAAAAACACAGTTTTTATAGAGCCAAAAATCAGAGTCAACAAAAACTTTTTGAAATGCTTCACTAATGCTTGTGTTTCACTCCTGATTTCTCTGTTTGATCTTGTCTGCTTTGTTGATTGAGTTAACAACCACTGAAAACACTAACCTTTGAACTCAACTAATTTAACATGTCATTTTAATTTTGGTGATCATGTCATGACAAGAGAAACAACCCACAGGTCTTCTCCAATCTTATTTTGGCCAAGCCCTTTTTAAATGATGTCTTGATTTTAAATACAACCCCAAAAGCCTACTATTTTAGAAAGTAGAAGTTTCCCAAAAATCTAAGTGTTTCCAAAGCTATGGAGATCTATTTAATATCTCCTACTTAGTTTTAAAACCTTGATGTGTTGCAAGGATCAACATACCTTATTCTAAAACTCCTGTTGTCAAAACACCTTTTGAAAATGAAACAAGTTGGAAATATATTACTCCTATGTTTCTTTTTATCAAGCCTTTTTAAAAGTAGCAAAATATGAGTTGAGGTAAATTTTAACATCATCTTGTGATGATTATGTGTGATCACTATATCACCTAATAATATTAAATGTTATGTAAGTTTTGATTGTTATTTGTTTGTGTTGAATTGCTTGACTTGAGTTTGTTATTTTATGAGTATTCATGTGGTGATTGATTGTAGCACCATTTGATGCACATGTTTTGATTTGGTATCTAAAGATTTGCTTTGCTTTGCTTGTCTTGTTTGAGTGGAATGTATTACCTCTTTTAGAATTGTGGTGTTAGTCTAGAATTTTCCAAAATAGCAAAAACTTTTGCTTGATTTTTAGTCCACTCTTGCTTGCTTGGTTTTAATTTGATTCTTAGCCCTCTAGTGTGGTGTGCATCCTTTTGGTGTCACTTTAAATAAATTCCTCTAGTTTTAAAACTAGAGTTCTTGATCTTCATGTTTGTTAAAACTTAGCCAATCTAGAGCCCTGGATTAAGTAAACCTTCTGTGATTTTTGACATGCAACTCGACTTCCCTGCTCTATGAATGTTCCACTTTCAGTATATGCATTGTTTGAAATTTTGGAGGCTTGTTTAAGCACAAAATCATCTAGGGTTTTGGACCTATTCAAAACAGTGACCATTTGGTCATTCTCCTCAATTTGCTAAGTTTCCAAAAATTCTTTCTTCACTCCTTTTTAGCCAGCAAACCTTTGCAACACCTCTTTTGGGGTCATCCCACACTTGGGCAAGTTTAGTCCTTGTGTTGGTTTAGTAGACTCTATTAGTAAAATTAGTATAACTATTAGTGTTAGACTTTTAATCCTAAAACTACTCTAAACCTAATCCCTCCCCTCTCCAACGGCTCCCTCTGCTTGAGTCAAAGAAGAGGACCAGCACCCCACCCCTGGACCCACGTGTCATCCACCCCGGCTTGCCCTTGCCCACTCTCCTCTCTTCTTTTCCTTCCCTGCCCAACCGGAGCTCACTCTCCCCTCTCCTCACTGGCCAGAGCTCGTCACCCCTGGCCACCTCATCCCTGCCCCACTCCCCACCGCCCAAGCCAGCCACTGCGAGCTCTCCTTGGCCCCCCTGGTCCGAACGAGCCCGTGGAGACGCCCCTGGCCTAAAACCCGACCCCGTGCCCCTCTGCTCCCCATTCCTCTCTCAGACCAGCACACACACCCTCTCTCTCTCCCCTGGACGCCCTGCTCGCTCCCGTGCTCACTGCTGCTCGAGAACGACGGAGACAACCCGAAGGTCGCCGCCGACGAAACCCGGCCGTGCCACCGTTTTACTCCTGCTTTCCCCGCCATTTTCGGCCGTGGAGCTTCCCCTCGTCGAGGCCTAACTCCTCCCCCTCTTCTTTTTGCCCAGAGGCCGCCAGAGACGTCGCCTTCATCCTCGACCCGAAGAACACGCCGCCGCCGTCGCCATGGACTCCGGCGATGCATGCGACGCCTGAGGACACCGCCGAGCTCGCCGTCGTCTCCTCCCTCGACTCCACCCCCTCGCGCAGCCGTGCGCAGCCCCTAGGTGGGCTCTCCGGCGAGCTCGCCTTCTCTCTCCCTCTCTGCGCGACCACGGCCGCGTCGCGCTGGACACGACGCAGGAGAGCCGTCGATCTCCGGATCGACGGCCACGTTTGAACGCAGCGGTCGCTGACCGTTTTCCGCGCCCGCGTGCGCGCGGGACGCCGAGTTGTGCCGGCCTGCCTCGCGCACGGCCCAGATCCGCGCCGGCCACTGCCAGATCCAGCCCATGCACGGCCCCTCTCATTTTTTTTTCCAGATCTTTTTCTATTTCTTGTTTCTGTTAGATTTGCATGTTTAGTTTAATTGATTTGTGGTAGATCTGTTAGTTTAATTTCAATAGGGTAAATTTTGTAGTACTCTTGTGTGTTTGCTTAAACATGCAGAAGTGAGTTTGCTCAAAAATAATTAGTATATCCTGCTTGGCATTAAATCTTGTGAGATGTTTGCTTTCTAGTGTTTTATTTTTATCTTGAGCTAGGATGATCCAAATAGAGTGAATCCAATTTCTACAGAAAGCTAAAATCAATACCTTTCCATAGGATTTAACCTTGCTTGCAGGAGATTCATAGAACTGGAGTTTTAATTCTTTTGGGTTTGAGACCAATAGCTCTTGTGGGATTTTTAATTCTTGTTTGGTGTTATGTTTTGATGCAAATCCAATTTCTATAGCTTTGTACGAATGTTAGGAGTACTGTGGTAGAAGGATTTAATTTTCTGAACATTATTTTAAGACTGGAGGATTATTTCCCAAAAACAGCACTATTGCCACTATTAAAAAGTCTTATTTTAATTTACTAATTCTAATTGACTTGTTTGAGGAATATTATTCCACCTCAAGTCCAGAACCTTAAATTACCTTGTACTGACCTAGTTCAGACATTCTAAAAGTATTGTAGTGTCACCCACTACTCAATTTTTTTTTAGCATGATCATCTTAGCATCTATTGTTTGCACTATTTTGTTTTATGCCATGTTTGTGATTTGGAATGTTTTAGATCTATTTATTCAAGAAGGTGTTTGTGGTTGAAATGCTCGCTGCTTGGTTCTGTTACTTTAGATTGTTGTCAACCCGCTCCTTTGCAGTAATGTTTGTGGTATTCTATTAAATAACTCTCCTGCACCTTTTAGCTCTTAAGCAACAACTTGTGTGAGCAGTGGTGTTAATTTTATTGGTTGATTAACTACTTAATAGTATGTGTTCCTAGAGCTAGTAGCATGCTTGCATGTGAGTGTGCTTAATGCTAGTGTTAATGCCTGCTTAATAAGAAACTTTTGTCTGAAGTATTTCCTTAGCTATTAAGATACTTTTGTCTGAAGTATTTCCTGAACTAATATAGCAACCCTTGTTAAATGATCCAATCACCCTAGGAGGTGTTGTACTTTAGTGCTTGGTTAAAACTACCTATTCAACGATTAGGATTGTGATGTATATATCCTCAGGTGTGTTTGTTGTTTGTCTTAGCTATATGGACTTGTTGCTTGTTGATTGTTGAATTTAGGAAATTGCTTGATTTTGATTGATAGCTTAGTGTCCTGTGCAATGCTTGCTGTTTGATATGTCCTTGTGGTTTTGTCCTGTATATTGAGTATCATTATTTTTCCTGTTTACGACGTTAGATACGATCGGGAAGGAACTGGAAGTGAGGAGTGAACCCGAAGAACATCAAGATAAAGACCCAGGGACATATTGCTGAGCCAGGCAAGCCACCTCACCACCCTACTGAAATCCTATTATTTCTACAAAGCATGTTTTGTTTTCAAAATAAAATAATGCATGCTTTATTTCTTTTGTGGCATTTTGCCGCCCCAAAACTATTTTTACAAAATATTGTTTGGCCAAAGATATCCACTAGTATATAATAGGTTTTATGAGAATAAGTCTTTACTTGAGAAGTCTTCTACTGAAGGCGCTATCAAGAAAATTATATTTTCTAGTAGTATATCCTTATAATCTTATCTCAAAATTATAGGATGGGAGCCTGGTTTTGATGAAATGTTTTCGGAAGAAAACCCGAGTTGCTGGGAGCAATCGGGGATGTTTACGAAAACCCGAGTTGCTGGGAGCAATCGGCGAGAAAGTGTTTTATAAAACCCGAGTTGCTGGGAGCAATCGGAGATGTTTACGAAAACCCGAGCTGCTGGGAGCAGTCGGAGGTGGAGATGTTTTTGAAAAACAAAGTACTGCCCTAGCGGCCGCCCGAACAATTAACCCGTGCAACCACATTACCTGAGATGGGTAGGGCTTAGCCGGAAACTTGTTTATCTTAGTATGGAGCGCCTCAAATTGCTTAGGAGAGCGGGGCTCTCTGAACCAAGTTATCTAAATGCGGGATCCAGTTCGAGTCTGGATCGCTGCTGGTTGCAAACAGTGGGCCTCCTGTCATGGCGCAGTGTTGCTTGGAGGGACCGGATCGATACGATGGCCATCTCCACTGGGTGCCGGGGAGATTCTGACCCACTGAAGAGGAGGCTCTGTACTAGGGTCGACATAGTGAAAAGCTTTGATCTGGTTATCCAAACCCCCGCATACTGTCGTATGACGGACCGTGGCTGAACACGGCGGATGACCGTTTGGTCTGGTGAAAGTGCACCACCTCTGCAGAGTGTAAAACTATTCAAATAGCCGAGTCCTCGGTCATGGACGGTTGGAAAGGCCACCGATCAAGGCGTATGGGCACTTTTCTGTTTTAAAAAGAAACTGTTTTTCGGCAAAGGAAAAAGGAGACATCAAGGAGGTACCTGGGAGGTACGGATTTGGGAGAAGATGGTTGGTCTCGGGGAGTCAACCAGTCGGAACCCGGAAAGGAGAAAGGGGCATCCCTATCCTAGTGTTTTGAAGAAAGTTTTACAAAAGTGTTTTCGAACGTGGAAATGGTTTCTGCCATTTCTAAAAGAAGGAGAATTATATCTCCAAATACCTTTCTCAACAAAGATATAGAGATGTTGTATTCTCTATGTCTAAAAGCATCGTTTTGCGAAAATTAAGCCCTATAGTCATATATAGCAGCTATCCCAGTTTTCGAAAACGCTTTTATTGCATTACTCATGGCTGTGTCCCTGGATATTCCAATGTCCAGATTTTCAACGAGAAGACCTACGCCGAAGATGAGGAGTACGCCGACGACTACGCCTACTGAGTGTCACCGGTCAACTGCTCTGTGGGAATGCGTCCTGTTGTGACGAGGGCCGACGCTAACCGAGAGCTTCCGCTATATCGTAGTTAATTCTGTCCTGCGTGACAGTGATTGCAGACTTGGTCATGTGACCACTATTTATTTGTGTAAGATTTGTATGTACGTTTGAATGATGTAATTTTGTATACCAGTTGGTTATGTGATCGCGATGCACTGATCATTGGGATCGTGATCTGTTTACATAACGTGGACATCTCAGACCGGTGGTTTGAGGGGTCCTTACAGCCAGGACAGTTAATCATCAACTTGGGCCGAGTTACGTTGATGGGCCAGCAGGCTTGTCGGTGACCTGGCTTATGCAGAGAAGATTCTAGAAGACCCGGAGGCGGTACGCGCTATGGAATCCAAGGCTTGGGGAACACGAAGATTAGAAGATGTAGAGTAGGAGTCCGAGTACGGGTGTGTAGCGGACCTGCACTTAGAAAATTGGCAAGTCCCTGTGTATAGTGCAAACCCCTGGATCGATTCATTTGTACACACAGTCTAAGATGAATATCATGCAAATGCGTCAAATTTTATTTCATCGCATGATCCAGACTTACAATATTCATTACAAATTGCATAGCTCAAGGCTAGCATTTTACAAAGTTTAGCACAGCGGAATAAAAGTAGCAGTGAGTCTCCATCCATCATCTTCACGTGCCACAGGCGAAAACATGTTGGTTGTAGACTCGAAACCTTATACGAAACCTCACTCATCGTCTGAACATCCTGCAACAGGAAAAATGTTGCAACAAGGAGGGTCAGAACCATATAAAATGGATCTGGCAAGTGACACTCTGTGGACACTTAGTGGAAAAACTCTAATAACCTATATGCATATTTGGCTGGTGGAGTTCAAAGGCTATTTTGCAGAAAGCCAATTTTTCCTAACTCTTTGGAAAACACTTTTCTTCTGATCGAGACATCCATGGCATGAAAACCACTGTCTCATCTACCCTTGTTCACCCTTCATATTTTATTTGAGAAGTTGGAATGTTGGGATCCTCCGTTGACGTCCTTGATCAGCTGCTCAGAATTGTCCGTAACCGGGGACACGGCTAAGTACTTAGTTTTGACACTCTCGAGAGGTTGTGCACTTTCACCACTTGACTCAATCAGCCCATACTATCCTCTACACTCCATTAGTGATAAGGAAAAGGAGAAGATTAAGACGAGACATTTGGGAAACAGTCCCCTGTTCCTCTGGGCAGACCCATACAAGACATTCATCCGCTGCGAACTGCCGGAATCAGGTTCCTAGAACTTACTTAGTCAAGGCAGAGCCATAGTACCAAGTGGCTGCACTGGAAGCAATCTTCACTTGGAGTAACTTCAAATCCCTTTGTTCATGGGTGGCAATCCACAAGTGCACATGCTCAGGTAAAACCATAGAAATGGCACTGAGTAGCCACTCCACTCCGACCTCCTCTTATCAAAACCAATCCACCCAGGTGTTTCATTTTACTTAGTAGAATTTAGATTTTATCAAAACAATCTTTTGCATAGCATATCAATATTTCTACTAAGTTATAATAGGATTCTAGACCAGTAGTATAGAGGTACTACTCTAAACAGTTTTTTTGCATAGCAATACTATCCAACACATGCTTATAGAAAAAAAATACTCTACTCATGCATATACAAAATACTTAGGAAATTTATGAATGTGCCACTTGCCTTGGCAACAGGGAGAGCAGGAGTAGCAGTTGCAAAAGTCTTCGTCTCTCCGAAATTTCTAACACATCAAACAAGCCACAATAAACATACAAGCAAAAGCAACACTTTAAGAAAAATATGACATGCATGAGATGCAATTATTCTAAGGAAATATGACATGCATGACATGCAAAACATTCTAAGGATCATAGAAAAAATAACTTAAACAAGTTGGCTAGGTCAAGGTTGGATAAAGTAAACTTGATATAAATTAACTTGAATAGGTTGTATGGTTGCTCCAAGTCTTCACATGTTTGGTCTTCAAAGAATCTTCAACTAGTACTCTAGGGACTTAGTCATAAACACAAAGGACTTGGTCTATGTCCAAAGTAAAAGACAGAGTTAGGAAGAAATAAAAAGGATAGAAGAGAGAAGGATGTAGTTGGTCTTCAAGGATCATCTTCAATCTTCCTTGTCATTCCTTCCTTGGTGTGGTGACTCCATTGCTTCTTGTAGGACTTGATGATTTTGAGACTTCATCATTTGGTACCACCAGGGCTGGTCTTAAATTTAACTTGCTACATCACTAAGTCAAATGGAGAGGAAAGAAAGAAAGAACGACTTAGAGAAAAATAGGTGGTTGGTCTTTTTGAAGTTCCTCTTGATTTTCTTCTAAGTACTTTTACTTCTTGGAGATGCTTCTGGAGTCTGTTTTCTTGGCTAAGTCCTTCATTAGCCTTCCAGCTTCGTTGAGAAACCCAAGGATGAGAAGATAATTTCTAAGGAAAATACACCATTTATAAGATGCTAAATTTTGCTAAGGAAATACTTAACCAATTTTAAGATGCCAAATTTTTCTAAGAAAAATATTGGCAATAAGAGTTTATCAAAATATTTTCTAAGGAAAAAGGTATTGTTGAGAGGCCAAATATTTCTAAGTACACGTGGATCTGACGTGGCAGCTGACTGGATGCTGACTGGGCTCTGACTGGATCTAGGGTTAACAGAGGCCGTTGGATCTAAAGTGGATTGGACGCTTCAGATCTGTTGATACCCCTACGGGGTCAGTCTAATCGTGGTCGTCGATTTTAGATCGAACGGATCTGGGCTAGGGTTTACCTCGCCGGCTTGGATGTCGCCGGAAAATGGTGATGCGGCGGTGCTGGCCTCGGGTGACGGTGACGGCGCTCCGGTGGCGTTCTTGGCTCCGGATGGTGACGACGGTGCGCGGAAGGACTCGGCGAAGCGGATGAAAGTGAAGGCGGGGTCGTGCCCTTCCTGGAACGGCAGAGGAGCACGGACGGAGAAGCGGCCGCGCTGGCGAGATGCAGTCGAGCACCGTCTCGTCGATCTTCTGTGAAAGAAATCCAAAAAAAAACACATCAGCGGGTGCGCAAGAGAGAGGGAAAGGCTTAGGGGTCAGAGGGAGGAGGAGAGGACCCGTGGTGTCGCCGGAACTAAGCTCGAACGGCGGCGGCCATGGCGGCTCCGGTGAGCGATTTCTGCGGCCTGGTGGCACGAAAAAGAAAGGGAGGAGAGGGGAAAAGAAGAGGGGCATCGGGGCTTCAAAAAGAGACAGAGATGGCGAGATTTAATGGTCTTAATCACCCGCAATCAATCGGCGACAAATTCGGCCGGAAATGTCGTGGTCTACGGCAAGAGGTTGAAGAAGGCCTCGCCCTGACAAGCGGGCCCCACCTGTCGGTGAGATGAAAGGGAAGAGGGTGCGGGCTGGAGGTGGGCTGACTGCGCGGGGTGGAGATGGGCCGAAGTTGGGCTGGCTCGGCCGGGGTGTCTTCTCCATTTTTTTTTTTGTTCCTTTTTCCTTTTTCTTTTCTGAAACTTTTAATAACTTTCGAAATATGACTCCAAATGAATTCAAACTAACTTGGTAAATTTTTTTAAAAATAAACTTTATCATTCTAAATAGTCAAACACACTTTTCAAATACTTTTCATAAATATAAATTTGAAATATTGCTTAATTGCTTAATTGACATTTTATGTCAATTTTAAACTAGGGCTTTGAATAAAATCATTTGTGGTTTAATAAAAACAAATAAAATACCACAAATGTAAATATTTGAAAATAATTTATTTTCCAAATAAGTACAATCAAATCACAACCAGAAATTAGACATAACAAATAAAAACTATAATAATCAAAAACAATATATAGGGCATAACTTGCCCTTTTAATATATTTTCTTAGATATGTTTTTAAGTGGATATATTTCCAACTTTTGATTTTTTTTAAATGCAAACAATGAAGGAGATGATGAATGAATGCATGATTTTAAATTTGCAAATCAAAATACATATAGTTTTCAAAAAGTTTTTGATTTTTCTGATTTTTCAAAATTTTGAAAATCTTGAAATGTTACAGACTACCACCCTTAAAAGGAATCTCGTCCTCGAGATCCGAGAAGGCTAGAAAGAATAATAGGTTTGGGCAACTGGTTTTTGGAGCATCAGGGTGGCTACCACCCTTAAAAGGAACTTTTGTGGGCAGTCTAGAATCTGGTGGTACTTATTACAATCTTAAAACATTCCCATTGACTCTGGTCCTTCTTGGCTAAATTCCTCATGAAGTCTTAGTTGGTGTCTTCGTTTCTGGTCTTACACTGATATCTGATCCGTTTCTTTTCTGGTGTAGTGTGTGTGACCCCTTTGCTGGCATGATCAATTTGACCATCATACCTGGACATCCAGTCCTTGCCTATGATTATATCAAAGCCTTGCAGTTCCAGTACAAACATCTCGCTTGGAAAATTGTGTGTCTCAATTTCCAAGGTCATGTTTTGGCATACAGTGTTTGCTGGAGTCTTCCCTTCTATAGAGCTTACTCTGATGGGTCTTCTAGGTCCTCGATTGGGTATCTTATTTTTACTCACAAAGTCCTTTGATATGAATGAGTGTGTTGCTTCAGTATCAAAGAGTACTAAGGCAGGATAGGAATTGATCAACAATCCTTCTATAAGTGGGTCTGGTTTCTTGAGAACTCTCTCCATGTTTATAGAAAACACATGTCCGTTTCGGAACTGAATTGACTTGGTCCCATTAATAATCTTCTTTTCCGGACAGCCTCGGGAATAGTGTCCCATTTTCTTGCATCTGAAACACTCTACTTGACTGAGGTCCTTCCTGTTGGGTTTGGGGTGGAGATTTTGACTACTGTTTTCTCCCATAAGGTGCTCATCTCCGAGGTCATAAACCTCTTCAGTATGGACGGGGCTATGGTGGACATGGTTGATGTGTTGGTCATTTTCTCCATGAAAGTCGTGTTCATTAATATTATGACAATGGTGGTTATTGTTTTCATGGTGGTTGAACTCAAAATGGACATGGTCGTCAGGCGAAGTGTGCCATTCCTGCGGTGATTCTGAGTGATGCTTTTCCAATTTATGTTTCCGCTTCTTGTTCGCAACTTGCTTCAGCTTACTTTCCAAAACTATAGCTTTGTCAACCAGTGACTGGTAGTCAGGGGTATAGGCAACTGTCAATAGAATGGATAATTCGTCATCCAGACCATTTAGAAACCTCTGCTTCTTCTTGGTATCTGTATCAACATCATCCGGTGCGTAGCGCGCCAGATTATTAAACTCATTCATGTATTCTATTACATTTCGGTCATCTTGTCGAAGCTCCAAAATTGTTCCCTCTTCAGTGCCATCACTCCAGATGAAATATGTGCAGCACGGAATCCTTCTTGGAACAATTCCCATGTCATCTCTTCAATGGGAAGTGTGATCTGGTAGCTATCCCACCAGTCGGCTGCAGGTCCTTCTAGTAGGTGTGTCGCAAATCTAACCTTCTCAGCATCTGTGCATCCGATGGTCTCTAAATCCTTATTTACTGAACGTAGCCAATCATCGGCCAAAATAGGTTCAGTAGTTCTTGAGAACTTTTCTGGTCGAAGCTTTAAGAATCTGATCAGCATATCTACTTGAGATGGTGGTGGTGCTGGAATGTCCTTGTTGTCTTCTAATTTTTGGGTCACAAACTTGTTCAACTGATTCTGTGCGTCTAGTAACTGTTGGAGTGTAGGCAACACAAGGTTGTTGGAATTTGGCTGGGACATCTGTTTAGTTTAGCATGGATGAGTAGAGATAGAAAGAATCTAAGGAAGAATCCTACCTAAACACAGCAGATCAAGGCAAGTCATCTTACAAACAACATCTAACAAACATCAAGCAACAGGTTCAGACATAAACAAACAATCTAGTATTGTCATACAACACTAAGTTGGTTATGATCAATACACTATCACGATGTCGTTGTTCTAATTAAGTGGTGGTCTAGTCTATCTCCTTGAGTGCTTCATTTTCTCATTCAACTTTCTTGAAAACTAGCTCACTCTGGGTTCTTCAATGGGCTTTCATGTATTGCTTCATGTTGAATCGTAGCATTCCATATGAAGTATCAGACTTACTCCTTAAGGATATGGCCATCACCAGAACATGTCTTCATGGATACAAAGAGATAGGTCATCTAGAACAAGAGAAGATATTTTCAGAAGGTTTGACAGTAGATGAGAGTACGAGGAAGATAAAATGAAAAAGTTTTGTTTTTAGCAAACTGAATAAAAATAGATTTTCACTCCTATGGTCCAACCTATTTCTATCCAAACTTAGGGTTTCGAACCTACATGCAACACAGTGCTCTGATACCATCTGTAGCGGACCTGCACTTAGAAAATTGGCAAGTCCCTGTGTATAGTGCAAACCCCTGGATCGATTCATTTACACACACAGTCTAAGATGAATATCATGCAAATGCGTTAAATTTTATATCATCGCATGATCCAGACTTACAATATTCATTACAAATTGCATAGCTCAAGGCTAGCATTTTACAAAGTTTAGCACAGCGGAATAAAAGTAGCAGTGAGTCTCCATCCATCATCTTCATGTGCCACAGGCGAAAACATGTCGGTTGTAGACTCGAAACCTTATACGAAACCTCACTCATCGTCTGAACATCCTGCAACAGGAAAAATGTTGCAACAAGGTGGATCAGAACCATATAAAATGGATCTGGCAAGTGACACTCTGTGGACACTTAGTGGAAAAACTCTAATAACCTATATGCATATTTGGCTGGTGGAGTTCAAAGGCTATTTTGCAGAAAGCCAATTTTTCCTAACTCTTTTGAAAACACTTTTCTTCTGATCGAGACATCCATGGCATGAAAACCACTGTCTCATCTACCCTTGTTCACCCTTCATATTTTATTTGAGAAGTTGGAATGTTGGGATCCTCCGTTGACGTCCTTGATCAGCTGCTCAGAATTGTCCGTAACCGGGGACACGGCAAAGTACTTAGTTTTGACACTCTCGAGAGGTTGTGCACTTTCACCACTTGACTCAATCAGCCCAAACTATCCACTACACTCCATTAGTGATAAGGAAAAGGAGAAGATTAAGACGAGACATTTGGGAAACAGTCCCCTGTTCCTCTGGGCAGACCCATACAAGACATTCATCCGTTGCGAACTGCCGGAATCAGGTTCCTAGAACTTACTTAGTCAAAGCAGAGCCATAGTACCAAGTGGCTGCACTCGAAGCAATCTTCACTTGGAGTAACTTCAAATCCCTTTGTTCCTGGGTGGCAATCCACAAGTGCACATACTCAGGTAAAACCATAGAAATGGCCCTGAGTAGCCACTCCACTCCGAGCTCCTCTTATCAAAACCAATCCACCCAGGTGTTTCATTTTACTTAGTAGAATTTAGATTTTATCAAAACAATCTTTTGCATAGCATATCAATATTTCTACTAAGTTATAATAGGATTCTGGACCACTACTATAGAGGTACTACTCTAAACAGTTTTTTTGCATAGCAATACTATCCAACACATGCTTATAGAAAAAAAATACTCTACTCATGCATATACAAAATACTTAGGAAATTTATGAATGTGCCACTTGCCTTGGCAACAGGGAGAGCAGGAGTAGCAGTTGCAAAAGTCTTCGTCTCTCCGAAATTTCTAACACATCAAACAAGCCACAATAAACATACAAGCAAAAGCAACACTTTAAGAAAAATATGACATGCATGAGATGCAATTATTCTAAGGAAATATGACATGCATGACATGCAAAACATTCTAAGGATCATAGTCAAAATAACTTAAACAAGTTGGCTAGGTCAAGGTTGGATAAAGTAAACTTGATATAAATTAATTTGAATAGGTTGTATGGTTGCTCCAAGTCTTCACATGTTTGGTCTTCAAAGAATCTTCAACTAGTACTCTAGGGACTTAGTCATAAACACAAAGGACTTGGTCTATGTCCAAAGTAAAAGACAGAGTTAGGAAGAAAGAAAAAGGATAGAAGAGAGAAGGATGTAGTTGGTCTTCAAGGATCATCTTCAATCTTCCTTGTCATTCCTTCCTTGGTGTGGTGACTCCATTGCTTCTTGTAGGACTTGATGATTTTGAGACTTCATCATTTGGTACCACCAGGGCTGGTCTTAAATTTAACTTGCTACATCACTAAGTCAAATGGAGAGGAAAGAAAGAAAGAACGACTTAGAGAAAAATAGGTGGTTGGTCTTTTTGAAGTTCCTCTTGATTTTCTTCTAAGTACTTTTACTTCTTGGAGATGCTTCTGGAGTCTGTTTTCTTGGCTAAGTCCTTCATTAGCCTTCCAGCTTCGTTGAGAAACCCAAGGATGAGAAGATAATTTCTAAGGAAAATATACCATTTATAAGATGCTAAATTTTGCTAACGAAATACTTAACCAATTTTAAGATGCCAAATTTTTCTAAGGAAAAATATTGGCAATAAGAGTTTATCAAAATATTTTCTAAGGAAAAAGGTATTGTTGAGAGGCCAAATATTTCTAAGTACTTCTAGGCATCTCAACTTTTCAAAAAAATCACTAATTTAAAATTTAGCTCGAAAAAGTGAATAAAATAATTTTTAATTATTCAATATGATTAAAAATCCTCCTAAAAAGAGGATAAAAACAAATAAATAGTAATTCACAGAAAAATAATCTACAAAAACATTATGAAGGTTCCTATGGCCAAAGACTAACTAAACAAAGTTATAGCAATTGGATTTGCCCAAAAATAAATTTTAAAACTCAAGTTATGTCAAATTTACTTAAACAAACAATTTTAAAATTTGAACCATTTTGAATTTGACAAAAGCTAAAAATAACCATGCCAAAAGTTTCTACAAGTCATAAGCTTTCCAAAAATATAAAGTTTGCAAAATTTGGCCGGGCCAATAAAAATTAATGATTGTTCTAAGTTACAGGGGCCTTTCTGCAAAACTGCCATTTAAATCTAAATAGAAAAATCACAGCACACGTGGATCTGACGTGGCAGCTGACTGGATGCTGACTGGGCTCTGACTGGATCTAGGGTTAACAGAGGCCGTTGGATCTAAAGTGGATTGGACGCTTCAGATCTGTTGATACCCCTCAGTCTAATCGTGGCCGTCGATTTTAGATCGAACGGATCTGGGCTAGGGTTTACCTCGCCGGCTTGGATATCGCCGGAAAATGGTGATGCGGCGGTGCTGGCCTCGGGTGATGGTGACGGCGCTCCGGTGGCGTTCTTGGCTCCGGATGGTGACGACGGTGCGCGGAAGGACTCGGCGAAGCGGATGAAAGTGAAGGCGGGGTCGTGCCCTTCCCGGAACGGTAGAGGAGCACGGACGGAGAAGCGGCCGCACCGGCGAGATGCAGTCGAGCACCGTCTCGTCGATCTTCTGTGCAAGAAATCCAAAAAAAAACACATCAGCGGGTGCGCAAGAGAGAGGGAAAGGCTTAGGGGTCAGAGGGAGGAGGAGAGGACCCGTGGTGTCGCCGGAACTAAGCTCGAACGGCGGCGGCCATGGCGGCTCCGGTGAGCGATTTCTGCGGCCTGGTGGCACGAAAAAGAAAGGGAGGAGAGGGGAAAAGAAGAGGGGCATCGGGGCTTCAAATAGAGACAGAGATGGCGAGATTTAATGGTCTTAATCACCCGCAATCAATCGGCGACAAATTCGGCCGAAATGTCGTGGTCTACGGCAAGAGGTTGAAGAAGGCCTCGCCCTGACAAGCGGGCCCCACCTGTCGGTGAGAGGAATGGGAAAAAAATAAACGGAAGAGGGTGCGGGCTGGAGGTGGGCTGACTGCGCGGGGTGGAGATGGGCCGAAGTTGGGCTGGCTCGGCCGGGGTGTCTTCTCCATTTTTTTTGTTCCTTTTTCCTTTTTCTTTTCTGAAACTTTTAATAACTTTTGAAATATGACTCCAAATGAATTCAAACTAACTTGGTAAAAATTTGTAAAAATAAACTTTATCATTCTAAATAGTCAAACACACTTTTCAAATACTTTTCATAAATATAAATTTGAAATATTGCATAATTGCTTAATTGACATTTTATGTCAATTTTAAACTAGGGCTTTGAATAAAATCATTTGTGGTTTAATAAAACAAATAAAATACCACAAATGTAAATATTTGAAAATAATTTATTTTCCAAATAAGTACAATCAAATCACAACCAGAAATTAGACATAACAAATAAAAACTATAATAATCAAAAACAATATATAGGGCATAACTTGCCCTTTTAATATATTTTCTTAAATATGTTTTTAAGTGGATATATTTCAAACTTTTGAATTTTTTTAAATGCAAACAATGCAAGGAGATGATGAATGAATGCATGATTTTAAATTTGCAAATCAAAATACATTTAGTTTTCAAAAAGTTTTTGATTTTTCTGATTTTTCAAAATTTTGAAAATCTTGGAATGTTACAGACTACCACCCTTAAAAGGAATCTCGTCCTCGAGATTCGAGAAGGCTAGAAAGAATAATAGGTTTGGGCAACTGGTTTTTGGAACATCAGGGTGGCTACCACCCTTAAAAGGAACTTTTGTGGGCAGTCTAGAATCTAGTGGTACTTATTACAATCTTAAAACATTCCCATTGACTCTGATCCTTCTTGGCTAAATTCCTCATGAAGTCTTAGTTGGTGTCTTTGTTTCTGGTCTTACACTGATATCTGATCCGCTTCTTTTCTGGTGTAGTGTGTGTGACCCCTTTGCTGGCATGATCAATTTGACCATCATACCTGGACATCCAGTCCTTGCCTATGATTATATCAAAGCCTTGCAGTTCCAGTACAAACATCTCGCTTGGAAAATTGTGTGTCTCAATTTCCAAGGTCATGTTTTGGCATACAGTGTTTGCTGGAGTCTTCCCTTCTATAGAGCTTACTCTGATGGGTCTTCTAAGTCCTCGATTGGGTATCTTATTTGTACTCACAAAGTCCTTTGATATGAATGAGTGTGTTGCTTCAGTATCAAAGAGTACTAAGGCAGGATAGGAATTGATCAACAATCCTTCTATAAGTGGGTCTGGTTTCTTGAGAACTCTCTCCATGTTTATAGAAAACACATGTCCCTTTCGGAACTGAATTGACTTGGTCCCATTAATAATCTTCTTTTCCGGACAGCCTCAGGAATAGTGTCCCATTTTCTTGCATTTGAAACACTCCACTTGACTGAGGTCCTTCCTGTTGGGTTTGGGGTGGAGATTTTGGCTACTGTTTTCTCCCATAAGGTGCTCATCTCCGAGGTCATAAACCTCTTCAGTATGGACGGGGCTATGGTGGACATGGTTGATGTGTTGGTCATTTTCTCCATGAAAGTCGTGTTCACTAATATTATGACAATGGTGGTTATTGTTTTCATGGTGGTTGAACTGAAAATGGACATGTTCGTCAGGCGAAGTGTGCCATTCTGCGGTGATTCTAAGTGATGCTTTTTCAATTTATGCTTCCGCTTCTTGTTCGCAACTTGCTTCAGCTTACTTTCCAAAACTATAGCTTTGTCAACCAGTGACTGGTAGTCAGGGGTATAGGCAACTGTCAATAGAATGGATAATTCGTCATCCAGACCATTTAGAAACCTCTGCTTCTTCTTGGTATCTGTATCAACATCATCCGGTGTGTAGCGCGCCAGATTATTAAACTCATTCATGTATTCTATTACATTTCGGTCATCTTGTCGAAGCTCCAAAAATTGTTCCCTCTTCAGTGCCATCACTCCAGATGAAATATGTGCAGCACGGAATCCTTCTTGGAACAATTCCCATGTCATCTCTTCAATGGGACATGTGATCTGGTAGCTATCCCACCAGTCGGCTGCAGGTCCTTCTAGTAGGTGTGTCGCAAATCTAACCTTCTCAGCATCTGTGCATCCGATGGTCTCTAAATCCTTATTTACTGAACGTAGCCAATCATCGGCCAAAATAGGTTCAGTAGTTCTTGAGAACTTTTCTGGTCGAAGCTTTAAGAATCTGATCAGCATATCTACTTGAGATGGTGGTGGTGCTGGAATGTCCTTGTTGTCTTCTAATTTTTGGGTCACAAACTTGTTCAACTGATTCTGTGCGTCTAGTAACTGTTGGAGTGTAGGCAACACAAGGTTGTTGGAATTTGGCTGGGACATCTGTTTAGTTTAGCATGGATGAGTAGAGATAGAAAGAATCTAAGGAAGAATCCTACCTAAACACAGCAGATCAAGGCAAGTCATCTTACAAACAACATCTAACAAACATCAAGCAACAGGTTCAGACATAAACAAACAATCTAGTATTGTCATACAACACTAAGTTGGTTATGATCAATACACTATCACGATGTCGTTGTTCTAATTAAGTGGTGGTCTAGTCTATCTCCTTGAGTGCTTCATTTTCTCATTCAACTTTCTTGAAAACAAGCTCACTCTGGGTTCTTCAATGGGCTTTCATGTAGTGCTTCATGTTGAATCGTAGCATTCCATATGAAGTATCAGACTTACTCCTTAAGGATATGGCCATCACCAAAACATGTCTTCATGGATACCAAAGAGATAGGTCATCTAGAACAAGAGAAGATATTTTCAGAAGGTTTGACAGTAGATGAGAGTACGAGGAAGATAAAATGAAAAAGTTTTGTTTTTAGCAAACTGAATAAAAATAGATTTTCACTCCTATGGTCCAACCTATTTCTATCCAAACTTAGGGTTTCGAACCTACATGCAACACAGTGCTCTGATACCATCTGTAGCGGACCTGCACTTAGAAAATTGGCAAGTCCCTGTGTATAGTGCAAACCCCTGGATTGATTCATTTACACACACAGTCTAAGATGAATATCATGCAAATGCGTTAAATTTTATTTCATCGCATGATCCAGACTTACAATATTCATTACAAATTGCATAGCTCAAGGCTAGCATTTTACAAAGTTTAGCACAGCGGAATAAAAGTAGCAGTGAGTCTCCATCCATCATCTTCATGTGCCACAGGCGAAAACATGTCGGTTGTAGACTCGAAACCTTATACGAAACCTCACTCATCGTCTGAACATCCTGCAACAGGAAAAATGTTGCAACAAGGTGGATCAGAACCATATAAAATGGATCTGGCAAGTGACACTCTGTGGACACTTAGTGGAAAAACTCTAATAACCTATATGCATATTTGGCTGGTGGAGTTCAAAGGCTATTTTGCAGAAAGCCAATTTTTCCTAACTCTTTTGAAAACACTTTTCTTCTGATCGAGACATCCATGGCATGAAAACCACTGTCTCATCTACCCTTGTTCACCCTTCATATTTTATTTGAGAAGTTGGAATGTTGGGATCCTCCGTTGACGTCCTTGATCAGCTGCTCAGAATTGTCCGTAACCGGGGACACGGCAAAGTACTTAGTTTTGACACTCTCGAGAGGTTGTGCACTTTCACCACTTGACTCAATCAGCCCAAACTATCCACTACACTCCATTAGTGATAAGGAAAAGGAGAAGATTAAGACGAGACATTTGGGAAACAGTCCCCTGTTCCTCTGGGCAGACCCATACAAGACATTCATCCGTTGCGAACTGCCGGAATCAGGTTCCTAGAACTTACTTAGTCAAGGCAGAGCCATAGTACCAAGTGGCTGCACTGGAAGCAATCTTCACTTGGAGTAACTTCAAATCCCTTTGTTCCTGTGTGGCAATCCACAAGTGCACATACTCAGGTAAAACCATAGAAATGGCCCTGAGTAGCCACTCCACTCCGACCTCCTCTTATCAAAACCAATCCACCCAGGTGTTTCATTTTACTTAGTAGAATTTAGATTTTATCAAAACAATCTTTTGCATAGCATATCAATATTTCTACTAAGTTATAATAGTATTCTATACCACTAGTATAGAGGTACTACTCTAAATAGTTTTTTTGCATAGCAATACTATCCAACACATGCTTATAGAAAAAAAATACTCTACTCATGCATATACAAAATACTTAGGAAATTTATGAATGTGCCACTTGCCTTGGCAACAGGGAGAGCAGGAGTAGCAGTTGCAAAAGTCTTCGTCTCTCCGAAATTTCTAACACATCAAACAAGCCACAATAAACATACAAGCAAAAGCAACACTTTAAGAAAAATATGACATGCATGAGATGCAATTATTCTAAGGAAATATGACATGCATGGCATGCAAAACATTCTAAGGATCATAGTCAAAATAACTTAAACAAGTTGGCTAGGTCAAGGTTGGATAAAGTAAACTTGATATAAATTAACTTGAATAGGTTGTATGGTTGCTCCAAGTCTTCACATGTTTGGTCTTCAAAGAATCTTCAACTAGTACTCTAGGGACTTAGTCATAAACACAAAGGACTTGGTCTATGTCCAAAGTAAAAGACAGAGTTAGGAAGAAAGAAAAAGGATAGAAGAGAGAAGGATGTAGTTGGTCTTCAAGGATCATCTTCAATCTTCCTTGTCATTCCTTCCTTGGTGTGGTGACTCCATTGCTTCTTGTAGGACTTGATGATTTTGAGACTTCATCATTTGGTACCACCAGGGCTGGTCTTAAATTTAACTTGCTACATCACTAAGTCAAATGGAGAGGAAAGAAAGAAAGAACGACTTAGAGAAAAATAGGTGGTTGGTCTTTTTGAAGTTCCTCTTGATTTTCTTCTAAGTACTTTTACTTCTTGGAGATGCTTCTGGAGTCTGTTTTCTTGGCTAAGTCCTTCATTAGCCTTCCAGCTTCGTTGAGAAACCCAAGGATGAGAAGATAATTTCTAAGGAAAATATACCATTTATAAGATGCTAAATTTTGCTAACGAAATACTTAACCAATTTTAAGATGCCAAATTTTTCTAAGGAAAAATATTGGCAATAAGAGTTTATCAAAATATTTTCTAAGGAAAAAGGTATTGTTGAGAGGCCAAATATTTCTAAGTACTTCTAGGCATCTCAACTTTTCAAAAAAATCACTAAGTTAAAATTTAGCTCGAAAAAGTGAAGAAAATAATTTTTAATTATTCAATATGATTAAAAATCCTCCTAAAAAGTGGATAAAAACAAATAAATAGTAATTCACAGAAAAATAATCTACAAAAACATTATGAAGGTTCCTATGGCCAAAGACTAACTAAACAAAGTTATAGCAATTGGATTTGCCCAAAAATAAATTTTAAAACTCAAGTTATGTCAAATTTACTTAAACAAACAATTTTAAAATTTGAACCATTTTGAATTTGACAAAAGCTAAAACTAAACATGCCAAAAGTTTCTACAAGTCATAAGCTTTCCAAAAATATAAAGTTTGCAAAATTTGGCCGAGCCAATAAAAATTAATGATTGTTCTAAGTTACAGGGGCCTTTCTGCCAAACTGCCATTTAAATCTAAATAGAAAAATCACAGCACACGTGGATCTGACGTGGCAGCTGACTGGATGCTGACTGGGCTCTGACTGGATCTAGGGTTAACAGAGGCCGTTGGATCTAAAGTGGATTGGACGCTTCAGATCTGTTGATACCCCTACGGGGTCAGTCTAATCGTGGTCGTCGATTTTAGATCGAACGGATCTGGGCTAGGGTTTACCTCGCCGGCTTGGATGTCGCCGGAAAATGGTGATGCGGCGGTGCTGGCCTCGGGTGACGGTGACGGCGCTCCGGTGGCGTTCTTGGCTCCGGATGGTGACGACGGTGCGCGGAAGGACTCGGCGAAGCGGATGAAAGTGAAGGCGGGGTCGTGCCCTTCCTGGAACGGCAGAGGAGCACGGACGGAGAAGCGGCCGCGCCGGCGAGATGCAGTCGAGCACCGTCTCGTCGATCTTCTGTGAAAGAAATCCAAAAAAAAACACATCAGCGGGTGCGCAAGAGAGAGGGAAAGGCTTAGGGGTCAGAGGGAGGAGGAGAGGACCCGTGGTGTCGCCGGAACTAAGCTCGAACGGCGGCGGCCATGGCGGCTCCGGTGAGCGATTTCTGCGGCCTGGTGGCACGAAAAAGAAAGGGAGGAGAGGGGAAAAGAAGAGGGGCATCGGGGCTTCAAAAAGAGACAGAGATGGCGAGATTTAATGGTCTTAATCACCCGCAATCAATCGGCGACAAATTCGGCCGGAAATGTCGTGGTCTACGGCAAGAGGTTGAAGAAGGCCTCGCCCTGACAAGCGGGCCCCACCTGTCGGTGAGAGGAAAGGGAAAAAAAATAAATGGAAGAGGGTGCGGGCTGGAGGTGGGCTGACTGCGCGGTGTGGAGATGGGCCGAAGTTGGGCTGGCTCGGCAGGGTGTCTTCTCCATTTTTTTTGTTCCTTTTTCCTTTTTCTTTTCTGAAACTTTTAATAACTTTTGAAATATGACTCCAAATGAATTCAAACTAACTTGGTAAAAATTTGTAAAAATAAACTTTATCATTCTAAATAGTCAAACACACTTTTCAAATACTTTTCATAAATATAAATTTGAAATATTGCATAATTGCTTAATTGACATTTTATGTCAATTTTAAACTAGGGCTTTGAATAAAATCATTTGTGGTTTAATAAAAACAAATAAAATACCACAAATGTAAATATTTGAAAATAATTTATTTTCCAAATAAGTACAATCAAATCACAACCAGAAATTAGACATAACAAATAAAAACTATAATAATCAAAAACAATATATAGGGCATAACTTGCCCTTTTAATATATTTTCTTAAATATGTTTTTAAGTGGAATTATATTTCCAACTTTTGAATTTTTTTTTTAAATGCAAACAATGCAAGGAGATGATGAATGAATGCATGATTTTAAATTTGCAAATCAAAATACATATAGTTTTCAAAAAGTTTTTTATTTTTCTGATTTTTCAAAATTTTGAAAATCTTGGAATGTTACAGGGTGGAACCCGGCTTTACATTGTACCGTACCAGGAGACCCGGTCATCTATATAAGCGGGCTCCTAGGTCATAGTTAGACAAGTTTTGACAAGCGAGAGAACCAGAGAAATCATCGCTACCAAGCGCACCCTGTAACCTAGATCGAGAACCGGCTCTGTTGTCGAAGCCGGGTTATCGAGATCGAGATCAATAATAGCATAGAAGGAAGTAGGTCTTTATCTCCAATGGAGAGGCCGAACATGGGTAAATCCCTTGTCCTCGCAGAGCTAAACAAACTCCCAGACACTAGTTTCGCCTTGCCCTACAACTCCAGTCATCTGCCGTGACAACCCACGACACATTGGACCAAACCTCGGATACGTGGACAATGTACACCCGCCCTAAAAGATAAGCACACACACGCGTTCCTCCAGGTGTCAGTCCCAGCAGATTACTTGCACCCACAAGTGCCACCGCATTAGGCACATCCAATTTGGTACCCAGTCCGTCCGTACACGCCTTGTTTATCGGTACAGTGATGCCAGACAGATCATCATCCCACACGGAAAATATTAAACAGAGCTATACATACCTACAGAACAAATGAACAAAAATCGTACTGAACATAGTCTAAATCGAACAGATATACGAAGACTGTCACACAAGCTGATCCAACATCCGACTGAACGTACTCTAAGCCGAAGAGCCATAGAAAGACCGTAGGCTACGCGGTAAACACACCTACACCATGCCAAAGAAGAGTGTACACTTGTTTGTGGAATGGCTTCACACAATCACCGGACCTATCCACGCAGTCCAGCACATTGCATGACGCACCAAATTCCGGATACGTGGACACCGCACACCACCCTAGCAGATAAAAACGCACACGTGTTCCACCAGCTGGCAATCGATCCTGATTGCTTTTTTTTTTTTTGCGGGATACCACAGGATTACAACAAAGTTACAGAGAGGACCTCCTCGAAGATGAAAATAACACAACAGTCCCTCTGCAGAGAGAAGGTACCGACACGAGCAGCACATGCCGGCGGCGCGCCGCCGCCGCACCTTCACAGCCTTGAACACGAAGATGCCCCCAGGCGGACGGGAAGTCGCCGATCCTCGAACTCCGAAGAGCCTCCATCCTGCGCTGCCGATCTCCACTCTCCCTTGCTGCAACCACCGCGGCATCAGTCTTCAGACCTGGATCCGCCGCACCGGAATCCAGAGCGGGGGAAATCGCGCCCGGCGGCCACCGGGGGTCTCGAGCGCGATGACGGAGGTGCTCCACCATGGAACCACCACGAGCTCCATCGCCGGAGAGGATGAACACCACCTGCAAAACCAAAAGCCGGCCCGCCTCCTCCTCCACGACGACGCCGGCGAGGCTACCTACAGCTCCTACACTACTAAAAGCAGGGAAACGAGGTTCCCCCACCCTCCCGCCGCCGAAGCGGCCGGCGGAGGGAGGGGGAACCGGCGCAACGCCGGCGGCGAGGTGGATCTGCGGGTGGGTGAAAAAAGTCTCCTTCTACTGTAGCGGGCAGAAGAGAGCGAGTCCAAGTTCGCTCTGTCATGTATCCTGATTGCTTGCATCCACGCATGTCACCACATTACGCAGACCCAATTTGACCAACGAAGCCTTTCAACACAAATCATATATATCGCCACCAAACCTCCACAACGAAACACACACCGAAACCATGACACTTGAGATAGAAGTACCCCCATCTTTAAACTTCTAGTCGTCAAGATGGTAGAGAGCGCATCTGACTCGGAAAATGGTCGACGCCTCAGCCTATCTCCTCTCTCAACCTAATACTTGTTTTCTTTACATTTTTCTTACATTCACAAAGCTTTCTTACATGCTTTTATTGTTCTTATTACTCTTACCCAGGTAGAACACAGCTGGATGTACGTGTATCAAGAGCTCTCATACTGGATGACATCATTAGTAAGCTCGGCGCCCCGAAAGCAATGTACCGCACAGAGCACACCAGCGACCACTGCATCAGCACAATCGAAGCATCCATCCCAGTCCGTTGCCAAGATAACTGCAACACCTACCTGCAAGCGATAGGCGCTCCCCACAAGAACATACAAATTGCAAAGAACAGTGCGGCATCACGCCTACTTCGAAAGCTGACAAAACAATGCGGTGTGAAGATAAAGGACGTTAACTGGAGGCGCTTCGACCGCACCCGCCGCCGACTCAATACGTCAAATAAATCTATAGACGTTCTGACGAAGAAGAATGTGAACTCGTCATGAGAACGCGGACATCACGAAAAAATACTGCAACATCTGCGCATCGCTAGTCGCGCTACTGCAGAAAAAATCGACCTCCAAGCATCCCTCAACGCGTCCATCCAGAAAAACAGCCAACTATCGTCATCAGTGGAGGAACTACAGAATCAGCATCAATCCTGATTGTGAAAGCACAATACCTATTGCAAGGATGGGAAAAAGCGTTGGACGTAATGCATTCCACCTACGAATCCTGCTACCAGATGTCTTGTTCCGCCGCTTCCACCTACACAACTCCAAGAACCCGAGAAACTCCTCCCGCAGACTTGAGCTTTATAATCACATGCATGTACATCCTCGCGGGCAATCTACGGAACACAACACAGCAGGTAGCAACTGCACTAACGGAAGTCAAACTGTGCCCACCGTCAGCAAACGCTGCCCCACAGTAACCTTTTATTGGTAATGTCAAGAGCAAGGAGCATAACTATAGGGAATCGAGTGAAACACCCTAAAATTCTGTTTATCACATAACTCCTGGTAGCGTCAGAAAAGCAATGCGCATGTATTCTCCGTACGGACGACAGTTCGTCTATCGATGTACAATATTAGGTAGTCCACCTAACCTTTCTAGCTGGTCTATCTCACTTGTGCACAAAGGATATCTTTATTTAAATTAGTGAGTTCCAAGCGCAACAAATATTTTGCTCAAGATCGTTTTCCCTGCATTTTCTCGAAATTGTCGCTGCTCTTTCCCGAACTTCACTACCTGGCTTCCAATCGGCCCAAACTTATTGATAATAGGTTCATGCCTCCAAGTCAAGCGCACACCACGTGCACACAAGTATTACCGCTTGGAAGAAAAAAAGAATGTCGGCTAAAACACAGCGATCGACTCCGGCTCACCAGTCAGAACGGTAAGGTCTATGAGTTCAAAGAACAACGGAATAAAAAACATAGCACACGACTAAAAGCAAAACGCAACTCCTAGCCACACCCGGAAAACAAACCAACGACGACTCCGACTTCGAAGAACCCGCTGACTACCGCACACGAACCCGGAGTTCGCTCGGGGTATCGCAGGATCAAGTCCTACACATAGAAAAGTGTCCTAGACACAGAAAAGAAGACAAAAGAAAATGTCCAACCGCTCTCAGAACTAACATCACCACGCGTCCAGAAACTAACCATGTACAAACAAACGGAAGTGGAACGTGAAACCGAGGCCATGAAGGCCAGCTCCCCACGCGTCAGTTCGGACCCGTCCACGGCAGACCCCCTCACCTGATGCACGACGGAGCAAAGGGTTCGCCATTGGAAAAGCGACTCGGTGAGAAAAAGAAAAAGCAGATGGGGAATTTGGTCCGGAGGGGATGCGACGCCCGTATATATGAAGTGGCCAGCTGCAAACTTTTGGGGCACCCCACTCATTGGAGCATTAACTACCGCACGGCAACTGTAGCGTCGTGAGCCCACTAACCAAATAACAGATGTCTCCGAAATCAATCCACCTAAATGCATGAAAGACAACCATTACAAAGAGCCAGAGACAGGCAGAGTCATGCGCTGCATGCTCTCACTTATTGCACGATACAGCTATAGGTGGAATTGGGTCAGAACAAGGCAAGTGACACACAGCATATGGGGAACGTCTTCCGACGGGCCACGCGTGAAGCACAGGGAACGACTCTGGGTAAGAGAACAGACGACTCCGAAGGGAGGCACGATGGACGATGCGCAGAGGAGTGCGAAGATCAGGAAACCAATCAAAACCTACGGCTAAAAGTATATAAATAAAAAGCCAAATCTTTCAGAAAAAACACATAAAAAACAAAAACCGAATCGGGTCAGAACACGGCAAGTGACATACAACATACGGGGAATGTCTCCCGACAGGCCGCACGTAAATCACAGGGAACAACTCCGAGTAAGAGCGCATACGACTCCCAAGGGAGCCGCGATGGAAGATGTGCAGCTAAATGCAAAAATCGAGGAGCAAATCGGTACCGACGACTATCTGTATGTAGATATAAAACTTGTTGATAATAGGTCCATGCCTCCAAGTCAGGCACACACCACGCGCACACAAGTATTATAGCCTGGAAGGAAAAAACAATGTCGGCTAAAACACAACGAATGACTCCGGCTCACAAGTCAGAACGACAAGGTCTGTGAGTTCAAACAACAGGGGAACAAAAAAATTAGCGCACGACTAAAAGGAAAACACAACTCGTAGCCACACCCGGAAAACAAACCAACAACGACTCCGACTTCAAAGAACCCGCCGATAGCCGCACACGAACCCAGAGTTCGCTCGGGGTACCGCAGGATCAAGTCCCAGACATAGAAAAGAAGACAAAAGGAAATGTTGCGAAAATCGAGGAGCAAATCGGTACCTACGACTATCTGTATATAGATATAAATAAGAAGAAGCCAATTTCAACCATAAGCCAAAGAGTCACGTTCTTAAATAGATCGCATCGACTTCCGTCAAGACAGAACGAAGCTGGCAATTTCCAACTCAGTCGGGCACCGAGACAGAGCTCGACCAGCTATCAACCAAGACGACTTCGAACAAGGAAAGTAAGACCGCGGCGATCTCGGGCGAAAATCAACTAAGCCGACAGTAATACGGACAATTTTTTAGTGGGAGTCACGTTATCCTGTCAGCGGGCGTCGGCAGAAGACAAAACCGTTTAGCAGCATGCTGGCCACCAATCCAACCGCACAGACCGACCCACCTAGCCACAGTCCCTAATCCATTTACATCTGCACTGCTCAGATATAACCTGTAAAGATAACATACCAGCGGTAATGTGTACAACAAGAAAACTGAAAACAACCAAACAACACCTTACCCAACAAATTAATGCAAGTAAGTAAAAAAACACCCTAAAAACAAAATCCATAAGGAACAATCCTGGCCAACACCGCATGGAAAAACCCGCGCGCGGTCAGGTGCTTAAATCAATGAGTAGCCAGTCCCGACAAAGCACAAATCACGTGGACACTTATCCACCGCGCACACACCCGGAAGACAGCAGCTGATACACAACAACGCCGTCAGCAACACAAAGACGGACATCTATCAAGGAACAAGTTACACCAGCTAAGGTACCAAACAAAACACAATGACACCAAGAACCACAAGAAACAACGAATAAATTCCACCAGTGAGGAGGTGATCTTTCGGAGTCGACTGATGTGCCGAACACATGAGCAACCAAAAGTCGGTCGACGCAGGTGGCTCGCGCCAATAACCCGCGACGAGTCGGCAGCTGACTTAGCGACCTCCTGAAAAAACAAAACACTGACAGCAAAAGAAGTCGTATCCAACTACCCAAAAACAAAATATAATCAGACAACCGTCAACAACGACAATATACGCAATTCAAACTGCAAAGCCCATACCTAACATGTAACTCATCAATCTGTAAACACGCAAGCAAAGTAGCAAAACAAAACTGTAAAAACGGACAAATAGTCTTCCCACGTCAACAGAACAAACTAATGGAAAAGACCTAGAAAGAAGGAACCCACGAAAGAACAAAACCACGTAAACGAATGAACCTGAGAAACAAATCAAAACAGCAAAACACAATCAACGCATGGCCATAAAAAGAAGTAGTTAAAAAATACAGGCGATTCCATGCAGTACCAAACAGAAACAAGAACGAGCAGTAGAACCAATCAAAAGAGCAAGAACAAGGGGAAAAAAGTAAACTGAGAAGAGAACGAATAGAAAAAAGCACAATACGGTCGCACCGTCCGAAAACAAACAAAGAACAGCAAGAACAACAGCCCGCCAGATCAAAGAAGCAAACAGAAAAGCAGTAATGAAGAACAATCACAAATAACAGCAAGAAGAAAAGCTGCGGCAGAAAAAAGAGGGGAAAAACAGACGACTCCGAACAATAACAAACAAAAAGAAGAACCAGCAACAGAACCAATCGAAAGAACAACAACAAGGGCAACAACGAACGAATAGCAGAAAGCACAATGCGGTGGTAACGAACAAGAACAAAAAAAGAACAACAAGAACAACAGCCCGCCAAAAACAAAGAAGCAGGCCGAGAAGCGTAAATGAAGAATGATCAAGAAGAACAGCAACAAGAACAGCCTGAAGAACAATCACAAATAATAGCAAGAATAAAAGCTCTGACAGAAAAAAGAGGGGAAAAACGGACGACTCCGAACAATAACAAACAAAAAGAAGAACCAGCAACAGAACCAATCGAAAGAGCAACAACAAGGGCAACATCGAACGAATAGCAGAAAGCACAACGCGGTGGTAACGAACAAGAACAAAAAAAAGAACAACAAGAACAACAACCCGCCAAAAACAAAGAAGCAGGCCGAGAAGCGTAAACGAAGAACGATCAAGAAGAACAAAAACAAGAACAACTGTGGGAGAAACAAAGAAAGAGAGACACCCGAATGAAGAAACGACCGAAAGCGGACATATAAAGCAAACGCATAGGGACGAACGCGTCGGAACGCTCCGATGAGTCACCGCACAACGTGTCCCATACGAAGAACGTAGAAACCCACGTAAGCGCTACATGTCAACCACCGAAGCGTAACAGGTGTCCTCAAACAGGACACGTCACCTGGAACAGCCCGGCGGGAAGGCCGTCGACTGACCGGCCGACCGACTCCGGCTCCAGCCGGCCGTCCGAAGGCGGCGCGGGCGGTGCCACGGGGACAGCTGTCGCGCGCGAGCCGCGCGCGGGCTTTTCCACGCGCGGAGGCGACCGGCCTAGCTGCCCCCCCCCCGCCCGCGCGTGGAAAAGTCCCCGCGCGGTCTCGGGAGGACAGGTGTCGCGCGCACAAAATTCGAGCGGAAGCCCAAAAATCGGACAAAAATCAAAAGCTACGACTCTTAGTATATAGTGTTATTTGTGCATAAAATTGTCTTAGCCAGCTATCAACAAAAATATACCAACTATTTATTTGTACTCAAGTAAATATAAACAAGAACAAATCAATTGTTTATCTTATGTCTATTAATTTACTTGGATGAAGTGGACATGGGGATGACGTACGAGGAGTTATCAATATATGGGAGATTAAGGAAGCTAGATTTAGGGGTGTGCCTTGGCGCACGACCCCCGAGCCCTGTTTTGACGACACGCCATACGCAATGCTAATAATCAACGGGTAGAAATGATTATATCCATGTGTAACACCAAGGACCAAATTAAACAAATAATACACACAAAACAATCCCGTACAGATAAATGACATGCCAACAGGAAGGAAAACCCCTATGTCAAAAACATTACATACCGTGATGATGCCTCCTACTGACCAAATTCACATATTGGCACTGTCGCCATCGCGTGCCGGCATCCCTCACTGCAAGCACCTCAGGAAGGAACAAAGATCATTAGATCACCCGGTTTCCCACACGCCAAATACCCGGCCTTCCATAACTCTTCCGCAAGAAGAAAATTAGTATGCACACAGACAATACGTACCCACGTTACGATAGCCGGCTCAATCACAAGTTCAAAGAACAAATCAATCAAACTTGTTCACTCTGTTAAAACATGGTACACGAAAAGGTATGTATAAAATTACAACTACAGAGTACATATATCAGTGTACATGTTTTTTTGCAACATTCAACCAATTCTTTCACCGGAATACCGTTACATGTCCTGCCAGACGGTACTAAAAGAAAAAATAATGAAGACGTCGAACATTACCATATCCTATCTTAGGACAAGCATCCAGTAAAGTACAACAGTTACATACTGGCTTGACAATTCGGCTTCATGCTACCGCGTCGACCATTGAAGTACAAAAAAACCAACTGAACGCCTAAGTATTGTCTGGAAAGTCAGCAACAGGGAAAAATACATCCGTGTTTACAAAATCCACGGTTCTGGCAGCATACTTTTCAACCTCCGCCACAATAGTCTTTCTATCCTCGTCAGTGAACAGCAAGCCGTTTTCATGCCTTTGCGGAAAACCCTTCGAAAGTAAGTCGACATCCAGGCTGGAATGATACGATTTGGCAAGTATCCACGCTGCCCATACTCCTTGGCGAGCAGCTGACCTCTTCCACTTCTCTATAACCGCTGGAGCTCCGGTAGTAACCTCCACAAGCTTAGACAAACTATCTGGAACGTCCTCTACCGGAATTAGGTGCTTAAGCACCTCAACCATAGCCGTCTTCAGTTTCACAGCGTGACGACAGGTTAATTTTAATCGTACCTCAGGAGACAGATCAATGGCTTCTCCAAAACATTCTTCGTCTCCTGAAATGACGAATCAAATAGGCAAACAGAGTATCCATGGGTAGAAAGGACATAAACAACAAAACACGTAATGACTTACCAACAAATCCCCGCGTGCACGACTCTATCGTACTAACCAAGAGACTAAGTGCTTCTGTCCCTTCAGAGACTCGCATGTCCATCTCCTTCTTCTGTTGCACGGCCTTTTCCTTCCAGCTTTCATACTGTCTTTTACGCTGCGCGATCTTATGGCGTAAGATAAAGTTACCGTCCTTTAGCACCTCAATTTCTTCGGCAAGTGCATCGTACGATCTTTAAGGCCAGATCGAACTCGATCTTATGCCTGGCTTCAACGTCTTTAACCCGTCTGTCTACCTCAGTTGCTAAGACAATCTCCTTGAGCCGTTCCTCAAGTTCCGTGATCCTTATCCGGTCCTGTTCCGCCCGGAGCTCGACATCGTCCAGTACTCCTTGCAGATTGTTAGCGAACGTAAATCGATTAGACTCGACCGCTCTCACATTATTGAAATGCCGGCAGTGCCACGCCGACTCGTGCTACAGGAAAAAGGTCATTAGAACAACAACACGATGGTCAAGCACAGATAAGAGTAAATTATAATCACCTTATGAGAACGCTCGATTTGTCGCATAAACCTAGAAAAGTCACACGTCGATTGATTCTCCTTGGTCTTCAAGTCATGTAACATAACCTGGGTGTCTAACATCCCTGGATACGTCGATATAGAAACGTCAGCATAAACGGGTGGCAACACCAAAGGACTCTGCAAAGCGACGTTCTCTTTCACCATCGCGTCTTCCTGCAGCATAATCCGCTCGTGGTTCACCACAGTGGACACCATAACCATTGGATCGACAATCTGAAACTGCGTTGCATCTGACCCTTGTTCCGAAAAAACTGGAGGGTCAATCTTCAGAGCTACAACGGCGCTACACGCAGAGAAGAAACTAAAAAACTTAGTATGCAGCATATTGATATGAAAGATAAAAAGGAACACGCGAATAAAGCTCACTCTGCTATCACTCGGTGATGATCTTCACCGTTTTTATTTGAACTGTCAAACTCACTTGAATCTGAAATCTTCGGCACGTCTTGGTTAGACTCATTGGTATCTTCAGCAGCCAAAGAAAATTTGTCCAACGTAGTATTGTTCCCCTTGATCTGGGCTGGACGATATCGAAATACCTTCTTGGGGGTGAATGACGGCTTCAAATTACCCGTCATAGCCTCGTAATCCATCTCACCGTTTTTATCCTCATTGTCATCAAACACGGTGGCAGAAGAACTAAGGAGAGGAGGTAAATACGAAGCATATCTATAAATATACACAAAATAAACAGGAAAATAATTTAGCAAGGTAGCTATCAATCAATGAATACAAAAAAGTGTTGAGCAGCAGAAATTACCGATGGCGCGGGATTATATTTGAAGAAGGGAGCCACTGACATCAAACCCGATTATGTCGTCTTTCACCAATCTGGCCATGACCTCCACAAACTGAACAACGCGCATCTCCTCTGTTTTGTAGTGATCAAAGAATTCAGTCGACCCGTCATAATCGCACAACAATTGCGATCGGGCTTGCAGGGGTTGCAAACGCCAGCCTACCCAACAGGCAACCAAATTCCTTGATTCTAGCCCGTCGATCATAAGTTCTTTGATCCTCTCGAACAGAGTCTTTACTAGAGGGATGTGTTCACTACTGGGCAAAGCCAAGAAACGCTTGTTCGGCTTACACCCCGTATCTTCAAACGGGAGGAGACCCACACCGCCAGGGGGAGTCATATCTGGACAATAAAAGAAGGTCTCTTGGCAGTCTTCCTCTTCATCAGCAAAATCCATCCGAGGGTAAATCGCGTCGGGTCGCACCTGGAACTCAATACCACCGCAACACGATGACGAGGCACGCTCATCTTCTCTCAAACAGACCGGCTCAAATATTGACAGCCAAGGTGGGAAGATAGGTCTCGTCCCCAAATAACATTCGCAGATCACCGTATAGCAAGCAATGTGTAAAACAGAATTAGGGGAGAGATCATGCAGTTGCATACCATAGAAACGAAGCAGCCGAACAAAAAAACAGAGCACGACAGCGAAAGGCCGCGCTCCAAGAAACTCACGAACAACACCTTCTCCTCACTGGTTGGTTCGGGCCGCAGCTCATTCCCCGGGGCACGCCACCTACACACATCGTACCTCGGCAACAAACCCTCATTGGTAAGAGCCTCCAATTCAAACCATTCCAACCCGAGCTCTTCTTCTTCGGGGTCATAACGATCTAAAAAAGGACGTGAAAGGAGAAAGGGAACCACGCCGTCGGCGACCGTCCTGTCGATCCGATCGAATTTTTTCGAGATGTCGCTGCTGCAGTGGGGATAACAAGAAGATAGAGGTAGCAGAAGAGAGGGTGGTTAGATTAGTATCCGGCGTACCCGAATGCCTACGGAAGTTGAGAGAAAAACAACCAAGGTCACCGAAACAAACGACGCTCAGCGAGAGGCAAAGCATCGTACGGACCAAGGCATCCAACGACATACGCGACTCAAACCACTGACCAGAGAAAACGTGTGACGCGTGTGAGTCTGACCATTGTTTGCAATGGACGATTTTCGTCGATGGGTGTTTGGCGTGTAATGCCACTTCCTACTACGGAATACTGAGAAGTTCTTGGAGCCGGTCTGTCTATGCAAGTTCCTGGATCCGGTCCGACGGCTCCCTGGAGCCGGTCTGAAAACCATGTGGTTCTAGGTCATATATTTGTCGCTCTCATTGTTCCTCTGGCCACCCAACGCGTGGATAGAAACGCCCTAAATCAATGCCATTAAACGTAAGCCGACTAAACAATAAACCTGTAGTAAGTAAACCGGCGACTCAGTAGTCTTTGCCTATCTTTAAATCAGCAAGACCCTCGCGGCGTATGCCTCGGGAGGGAACCAATACGGTCATGATGTCCAGGATTTCGAGACGTCGTGTACAGGTGTTGCAAGACTAAATACGTGCACATAACTCTTTGGATATTCAACAAATAAATAAACGAAAAGCTTGAAACCAAACTCTTCCAATACATCACTGATGTCGCAGAACAACCCTCTATATTTAACCAGACTAAGAACCACACGGTTAAAAGAAAGCAGCAAATGGATCATCCACCGACAAGTCATGCATGACTACTCTAATTCCTCCAACGCCAAACCTACGAAAATTTATCAGTGGCTCTAAACGAATATCAACATCTGGAGAACCTCTCTCGCATATCCGCAATCGACGCCGCTGATTAGTCCACCACCGAGGCTGGTGCGGAAAGAGCACACCAATCCTAGCCAGCTGTAACACCCTTGCGTGCCGAACAAAAAATTGGAAGAAACTAAGATCGAATATCGTCCCGCGGTAGTCATTCAGACAAAACTCTTTAAGATGGAAATCAAGACACTCGATGGAATTGTCTGTCATGAATGGCAACACTTCTTTCGTCTTGATATGTTTTGTTGCGTGCAAGACGAACAAAACGTGCTTACCGGACCGGTCAAAATGAAAAAAATAAGCAGGCCAGACTAAACAACTCAATATCTGATTGGAGAGCCGGAAGGTACTTACAAACAGCGAAACTAAAAACTTATGTTGAGTCCAAATGCCACGGAACACTACCATTGAACACTAAAGAACGTAAAGTCTCACCTAGACGTATAACCTCTCCGTGCAAGGAAAACATTTAAGAATCCCTAGTAATCCAACCAGATTAGGCCCGCTAGAATTCAACGCGAGTATTTTCACTCCCCCAAAGACATTGCCAAGCTGATGGGCAGCATTTTCTGGATACGAGTTGAAGGTACATGTAAAAAACAACTCAGCACGTCAGCTTAAAAAAACCCAGAAGATTTAGAAAAATAAAAGTCATATATAGATCAGCATCTCTATAATCACGGGACCGATGACAAACCGAGAGGAGTGAGTGGACATAAAACCTACGACCCTTAGCTGTGGCGCCTCGATAACAGTGACTGTTGTTGGACACACTGGATCAAGCACAATCAATCTGTTGAGACAAGGTACATCCTCAATTACCAGATCATGCAACACCTCAAGGGGTCTGCTAGTCCACCGGCAAGACACACCAATCGTCCGAAGACTGATCGAGCTGATTCAGAGACTACCCAATCCATAAACACCCTGAAGCTGAAGTGCCTGTAGGACAATACATCCGGCAAGTAGATAGTCCATGCCCATCCTAGAGATAGCAACGTCGTAAAGGACGAGGTATTTCAGACGAGGAAGAAGAATCTCACGCCCCTCATCAATACAAGACAAATGACACCCCGCAAAACTGGCAACCCGAAGTGTCGTGGGTTAATCTCGACAGATGTCATTACGGTGACTTCGTAGGTGTGGGGATTGCGCGAGTCAAGCGTCTCCAAGCTTAAGATCACAGGGCACGAGGAAGATAATGTTTACCCAGGTTCGGCCCGTCGATGCGAGGTAAAGACCTACTTCCTGCCTATCCTAGATTGGAATTGATATGTATATGGTGTTACAAGGGGTTGGCGATCGATGTGTTGAGTCGCCTTGAGTTCTAGGATTTGGAACTTGAGAGCTTTGGGTTCAACGTCCCGTGAGTCCTCCTTATATACACGGAGACTCGCTAGGTTACAAGGAAAGCCTCTTCTTTTAGGAAAGTATAAGCCGGAGTCCTACTCGGAAACTAATCATCTTCGTGTCTTCCAAGTCAAGCCACCTCCGCTCTTCTAGACTCTTCCTTTATTACTTCCATGACGTCGGGTCGACCCATCTTAATGTAAGCCCGCTGATGATGTGGCCACGCAGCTTATGATAAGCCGCGTCTGTTCATATGGGCCACGAGCTAACCTCTTAGTCATTCCCCCGACATTAGCCCCCAAGGTCGGCTAGGATTTTGGGCGTGGTAAGCCGTGAGTGAACCTTGCTGGCCGATAAGCCGTGCGACGGATGTCCTGCTCGAACTTCATAATCCACCTCTTGTTTCGTGCTCCCCACCTGTCAGAGTCAGCGTGGGGTCTTGATTCTCTCGGACTTGTGCGACTCATTTCTTCCGCTGATGTCGGAGACTAGTCCCAAGGAACTAGGGGTGTGTCTCACTGATGCCAGGAATCGGAAAGGGGCTGAACACGCAGTCAAACAATCCTCAACTACCTCGGCGACGATGCTCATCGAGCTCGGTGAGGAACATCACGACAGAGAGAAAACACCGGCACGTACCCAGGTTCAGGCCCACCGCGAGGTGTAAAGACCCTACGTCCTGCTTTGTTGTATTGCACTGCTTGTAGAGGTTACAGTACAATGAGCTTGCCGAGGGCTCAGTTATGGCTATGGTGGACTATGGTGGAAGGAGCTTCGTCTCCTTGGCTATGGTGTGGATGAAAATGATCCCTTTTCCCTCTTTGGTCGTACACTGTCTCCTTATATAGGTGCCCCGAGCCTCTTCCCCGAATTCACAAGGCGGGAAGGGCTACCACATGGCGATGGAGAAAGACCACAGTGCAAGGCGACGGGGTTGTCCATGGACACGGTCCATGGCAGAGAGCAACGTCTCCTTGGCAGAAAAAGCCACTGTCCATCCAGGACGATGGGCTGGCGCTGCAGAGGTCCGTGGGGTGCCCCACGGTGACGTTGGCTTGGAGCGTAGTGGCCAACGGTCCCCTTATCACCGGAACGGCAATCCTTGTAGTCCGCTTTGCTTGGTGCAGCTTTGTTGACCACCTTTAATCACCAAAGAGGAAACTGCGGCGTCGTCGTCATCGCGCGCAGGCGCGCGCGTCACTCTGCGGCGGGCGCAGAGGCCATGTGCGCTCTGCAGCGGTGACAGAGCTTGCTTCCACTTGAAGGAACCCCGCGAGGGCTGGGACGCCTCGCCGAGGTTTTGAAGTACTTGACGCCTTGCGAGGGGGGAATCGTGAGGGTGGCGCAGAAAGTGCGCCCGGACTTAGTGGTATTTCTTGATAGAAGAAGCCCTTCGCGAGGGAAAAGTTCCTCGTGAGGCTCGCTAGGCTAAAACGCCTGGTTCTTAGCAGAATCCTCTGCAGAGTCTCGAGGGCTGTGACAGGCCGGCCCGTGGTACCCTGGTTTCCACTGGGCCGACAGCTGACTTTTTGGCTTCTACAAGATCTATTTTTCTTTTAGCTGTGATTTTCAAATTTCTGAGTATAAACCTTTCCACAAATCACGGATCTTCTGGTTATAAACCTTGCGTCTTTCTTAGGTTAAGTTTCACTTGCCCTTCTTTCTTTCTTGTTGCACCGCCTTCACGTATTTTGCCCCTTTCTCCTCGCAATCTGAGAAATCGGCCAGAGGAAGATGCCTCGGCACAGCTACAATTGGGATGGTTCTTGGATCGATGAGGTGTTCCTCGAATCTCTTGCATCCCGAGGACTTTTGCCTCCGAAGACTGAGTGCGAATGGCGAGCGTCAGACGGTGAATTGATTCCCAATCCCCAACCCGGGGAATTAGTTATGTTTGCAGAGCATGTAGAGCGCGGATTCAAGCCTCCATGCTCTCTTTTCTTCCGCTCTTTGATGCAGCGGCTGAACCTGCGTCTCCATGACATTGGCCCCAACTCGGTGCTCTAGGTGAGCAACTTTCATGTCCTCTGCGAGGACTATCTCGCCATTGATCTATCCATGGATCTTTGGCTTTCTCTTTTCTGCTGCAACAGTCAATGCGAAGGTACAGGCCTCCCCTATCTTCAATGCGGCGCCATTGCCTTTCAGCGTTGCAAAGACAGCGTATTCCCCAGGCTTGCTTTAGCCAATAGGGTTAGGGATTGGCCGATAACCTTCTTCTACTGCAAGGATACCTCTCCTGAAGGGGAAGCTCGTCTTCCTCCTTGGTCTCCATCTGCGTTTGTTTATTCCCCTGCTTGTTATCCAAACCAGATCCTTTCATTGTCGTCCATCAAAATTCTCATGGACAGAATTGTGGCGCTGACCCTCCATGGCCTCACCGGACTCGATCTTATCTCTTGTTGGACTAAATGGCGTATCCAGCCCTTGAGTCGCCGCCGGCGACTTATGGTTGATTACTCTGGTCGTAATGATGATGAAGATAGGTCCTATTCTGAAGACTGGGACAAGGGCGAGTGGATTAATTTATCCGCCGTGTTACTGATGTGGACATCAGCTCCTTTGATGTGGTTAGCCTTGCTCCTTTCTGGGAGGAGCACAAGCCCTTCGTGGTAAATTTCTTTCCTCTTTGTTGAGTCATTTTACTCTTTCTCCAAGTGTTATCTTGACCTAAATTCTGGACTGTTCCGAGTGATGATCAAGCGACTTATTCGAGCCCCCAGTTTGCTGGCGAGTCATCGAAAATGGCTGTAGAAGAAGAAGGAGAGCAGTTCATTGCCGAAGATACCTCAGAGTCTGGAGATGGCACATCTGAGGAAGACCAGCAGATGACTGATCTTCTTCTCTCTTCGACTCCTTTCAATCCCGAGACATCTTAGTGTTCTCGCAGGTCCTCAAAACGTTTGTCAGAAGGAAGTCTTGAAGATTCGACGTGACTCGAGAAGCGTCGCAAAGCGCTTGCCATAATAATAGAGAAAAGGTCAATCAGATCTTTGGAATATGGCCATGCCGCTAGTGACGTTGCTTTCGTCAGTCCTGTCAGGGGCAATAGTACTTCCATAAGTTCAGGTATTACTCTTTTAATCTCCCATCTCTGTTGTCATGCGACTTATTCCACAAATGGCTTTTTCTTTAACATTGCGTTTCTTAGGTTCTGATCTACAAGCTCTTTCCTCGCCCTCTTCGGACTGTTTAATAAAGAATATCCATACTGCTCCAGGGTGAGATCATTTTCCCTTGATCATCATGTAACTTTGTGAAGGAATGCTATGTTTATTTGCCGTTTCCCTATAGCTCCGTGATTGACACAGATGTGAATTTGGCGACTCTGAGTTCTTCTCCGGAGCCACCCATTGATGAGGGGCGTGCTAATGCTAAAAAGACTGGGACCACTGATGATGCTCCTGGTATGGCACCTTCTCATCCTGCTTTAGAGGAGGGTACTCCCGATGCTGCCCTTGTGAAGCCGCAAGCTGAAACCGTGCAGCCTGAAGTTCCAATGTCTACATCCTTTCAATCTGGCGACTCCAATTTCCTTGAAGAGGCTATCATACAAGCTGGGGAGAAGCACACTGCTGTGTTACGAGATTTGATTCAACGACTTCACGCTTCTCATCAGGTATTTCTTTTTGTCTTTCCTGTGCTTTGGATATTCATATGAATGCAGCCCCCAAGAGTCGAAATCTTGTTTTGACTAAAACAAGGTTTAGAATCTTTTTGTGCCTATTAAGAGGACTCCCTTATCTATGTAATAGTCATGTATGACATATTTATTGTTGCTTTTCTTTGTTCTTCCTTTCTGCAGCTGGAGCTTCAATCTGCTAGTGCCAAAAATAAAACACCCATGATGGCGTCAAATGAGTCTTCTGGCGATCTGGGGTCAGCGGGAAAGCTTCTTGCGGACCATGATAGTGCCATCAAGAACCATTCTGTCGAACTGGAACTGTTGTGAAAGGAAAATTCAAAACTTGAGTGGCAACTGAATTCCTGTGAGGAGCAATATCAGGAGCTGGAGACTGAGTCCGCATTGCGACTGACGGAGAAAGAGAATATCATCAAATCCATGAAGGATGATCTAGAACAGAAGTCGCTGATGCTGAGCCAACTGAAGGAACATCACGCGAAGGAACTGGCTGCTCGTGATGAGAAAATAAAATTCCTTATCAAGGCCTCCGAACTTGCGGGATCTTTCGTGAGGGTGATGATTCAAAAACTGGTTGGTACGTATTTGCTTGAATCCTTTCTGCTACTTTGCTTTTTTCCTTTGCTCTTGGCTGACCTGAACTTTTCCAACCTCTTCGCAGGTCAAAATGCTCCCCTTTGTCTTGCCAATATTATGGACCAACTGGAATATATCAGGAATTTCAACCGGCGCATTCTTGGTGCAACCAAGCAATTGGTAAATAAATTTTCTCCGAAGGAAAATCCACCAGCGACCTGTGAATACTGGCTAAGCAAGCTTGTGAAGGCTCCTCAATATTTCTCCGGCTGGAAGGGATCTGCTTCTCGTGCCACTGCCACCCATGTGCTTACTTTGGCTCGAACTTATCATCCAGACATTGATATTGAGCGGATTGCCCAAGGTAGGGAGGCGAAACACAGGGATGGCATGGAAGTTTCGCTGGTTGAATATTCAGATATTTGGAGGGGTATGCGTGGCTATGCCACCCAGCTTGTAGATGGTCTTGACTTGGGCAGCTATTTTTCAAAATATCGCCTTGATGGTAGCATTATTGAGAAGAAAACCAAGTCTGCCCAAGCAGGAACTTCGCAAAACCCAGGCCCTTCTACGAGCTCTGGCGGTCCATCATCCACTGCATCTAGAGCTGTCGCACTGGTACGCAGGCCAGCTATTACCGCTCTAAGCCAAGTAGGAAAACCTTCTATTAGCGTGCCCCTGAAGTCATCACAAGATGAGAAAAAACAATGAAATAATATTCATTTTAGCTTAGTTATCGTTGTAAACGATGTTGTTAGTTAGTACTATAAGCAGTACAATGTTGCGACCTATTCGCAGGTCTTTGTTTGATATATCTCATATTTCCATTAAGCAGGCTCTTGCACGACTCAGTATTTCCCTAGCAAAATGTGTGTTCAGGGTCGAGAACGTCCATGATAGGCATTCAGACTCGATTGACGCCACACGCTGGTACTTTGGTCGCATAGTGCAAGTTGCATCTAACTTAAGGTTTGGTAAGTGCCAGTAGTTTGGCTAGTTCAAGTGTATAAGCTGAGCTCATAAAGCATCTAAGCCCCCAAGAAATTGATGATACTAGCAAAAACTGGCACGGCGGCATGCCGCGCTAGGCCGACGAAGTCATCAACCCGTATGAACAATTGAAGGATCACATCGAACTATGCCTCAGATAATGGCCCAATTTTACAATCCAGAAAGATAATAGTCTAAAACCGTTACGACCAATTATATTGCAAACCTAACTTGTTTACGAAAACATATATTCGAGCGATAACAACCTTAAGGTAAGATGTCATGCTAGGCCAACCACAAGAACCTTGGTTTAGTCGACATGCACTCCCTATCTCGGTCTTATACTATGCTTACCTCATTAGAAAGGCGAAAGCTAGATTAGGAGTGGAGTTGTGCTCGAACTCAGTACGCCGCGCTAGGCCAACCACGTCATCGACCAGTACAAAGAATTGCAAGATCACATCCAACTAAGCGACATATAGTGACATGTTTTTCCAATCCACATAGACTACAATTGTAGGCCCATTACTGCTTGGTTTAGTCGACATGCACTCCCTATCTCGGTACTATACTATGCTTACCTCATTAGAAAGGCGAAAGCTAGATCAGCAGTGGAGTCGTGCTCGAACTCAGTACACCGCGCTAGGCCGACCACGTCATCGACCAGTACAAAGAATTGCAAGATCACATCCAACTAAGCGACATATAGTGGCGTGTTTTTTCAATCCACATAGACTACAATTGTAGGCCCATTACAGCTCATTATATTGCAAACCCTAACCGTCTCGTCTTATATTCTGCCACGCTAGGCTGACGATATCATCAACCATCACGGAGAATTGAAAGATTACGTCCAACTAAGCCGCGTCCCTCTTTTTCAATCCACAAAGGTTATAATTGTACTCCTATTGCGGTAAACACTAACTTGTCTCTTATTATCATCCTCACCCTCTTTCGATATAGATTTTACGCACGGCAGCACATAATATGTCTTACATGAGGGATCTACTTAATTAATATGGATAGCAGTGCCACATCTGCTAAAAGGGATAGTACACCTGATAGCACCACACATAAATTATACTGCTTATAAACCCTAAATCTTCATCACACACATCAAGTCACATACCGTAATGTTTGTTTTCCTTGTTTAAGGGTACTTGCATAGTATAGTTTCTACCCCAGACTCGCTCCTCTAACAATGCACATCGGAGCTTCGCAACCTAGGAGGTACTGTCTTATTGGCCAGTCGACTGTAGAGACATCGCGAGCGGAAGTCGGTACCCAAGGAAGTCTACATCGGCCGAAACCATGCCCCAAGCTACACATAACCAATCAACACTCAGAACACTTGTTTACAACATATCAAAGCCAACCTTTACAATCTTGCGCAAAACATGAGAACAACAACGTAGAGAAAAGAAGAGAGGCTCCCAGCGTACAAAACTATAGATATCACTGCAAAGTTCCTCGCAATCACGAACCTAGAATGAACCAACAAACAAACAAGTAACAAATATAGCTCTCTACACCCTCTCCATCACAAAAAAGAAATACAACCTGTCGCAAACATCTGACAGGCCCCATCTATTACTTCAACCAGACGACGCGACAAACATGAAACGACAATACACCTCACTATCACTGCCACGGGACGGAACACAGCACAATGATGGCACTCTACCGCATGCAGAGCAAAATAGCTCATAAATAACAAGGGATCCAACACATGCTTAGCTAGACCGTAAATTTTGCTTCTTCGTAGAATCAACAGAGTCACCTCCCAGAGCTTTATACACCCATCGATGAACATTCTGAGATCGACGCCGGCATCCTCCGCTACCGCATCTGCACCAAACCATCAAAACCACATGTGAAGATCGACGCCGGCGTCCTCCGCTACCGCATCGGCGTCCATTCCTTTGAACCATTCATCAGTTGCGAAAATTTCATGCCCAGTGTTTCGTCTATGTAGTGCAAGGGCGGGCATCTAGCCTGTGGCCGATGCGTCGGCAACGCTCCTAATAACCGGTGCGAACACGGATGTGGCGTATTGAACCATGACCCAGCCATGGACGCCGTGGCTGCAGCGGTAACAGTCGAGTGCCCACACAATGGATGCAACACCATAATCGCCTACCACAACTTCCACGACCATGACATCGCCTGCCCGCACGGCCCCTGCTTCTGCACGAAACCCGGAGACCATCCCTCGCACCGATGGCAGAGGTGCGAGCTAAATGGCGGTAGATCAAGCCTTGAGCCATCGATAAACAACGCCGCCGTGGAAATCATGGTCGAGTGCCCACACGAAAGATGCGTGAGCATCATCACCTACCACAAGCTACAATCGCACATGCGTCTGCACACAACCCGAGTGCGACTTCACCACTCCGCCAGCAGCGCTGGCCTACCACCTCAGAACGACCCATTGAAAGGACAAAGGATGTCGCCTAGAGGGGGGGGGGGGTGAATAGGCGATTTAAAACTTTTTCGGTTTAGGCTTGATAATTACGGAATAAAACTAGGTGTTTAAATTAACAAGCCAATAACCTAAATATACTAGGCTCACCTATGTGCACCAACAACTTATGCTAAGCAAGACAAGCAACAAAGTGATAGCAAGATATAATACTTCAAGTACGAAGACTATCACAATGTAAAGTGCATAAGTAAAGAGCTTGGGGTATAGAAATAACCGAGGCACGCGGAGACGATGACGTATTCCCGAGTTCCTCCTTTTTAGGGGAGTACGTCTCGTTGGAGGGGTGTGAGTTTCAAACTCAAACGCCACAAATGGCCTCACCCTATTCTCCGATGAACCTTGCCCAAAAGCTCGGTTCACCTTCCACTATCGATTTCCCTTTTGGGCGGAAATCGAGTCCCTTACAACAATCTTGAGGCACAACCCACAAAAGGATTGGGAACTCCCAAGTGACCACAAAAGGCCTCAACCGCCCCAAAAGGCGTATAGGGTTCAAAGACCCAATAGTTACAAGCTCACGAACTTTCACTTCCCCGAATCCTCGTGGAGAGCACGAACCGATGCACAAAAGCAATGACAAGAACACAAGAAGTGCTCAAGTCCTTCAGTCTCAAATCCCACCAAAAGCAACTAATGCTTGTGAGGGGAGAAGAGAGGAAGAACAAAGAAGAACTCAACAAATAGAACTCAAGATCAAGATCTACTAGGTTCCCCTCACTTAGAGGAGGAATGGATTGGTAGAATTGTAGATCTAGATCTCCTCTTACTTTTCCCTCAAAGATATGCAAGAATCATGGGAGGAATTGAGAGGGGTCAAGCTTTCCCAAGGTCAACAATGGAGGAGAGAGAGGGGGAAAACGTGCTTGGAAGAGCTTATCCTTTGGGGATGAAGGGGGGCCTTTTTATAGGTCCCCAGAAAAAGATCCTTGCAGGAAACTGACACCGGAGACTCCGGTCCAGGAGGGCCGGAGACTCCGGCCCCAACCGGAGACTCTGGGGTCACTCTGGACCAACTCCGGACCGAAGGCAGAGAGCGCTGTCTTGTGGAGCTCTTCGCTCCAAAAACTGATGGGTCGGAGACTCCGGCCCCTGAGCACCCCTGAGGCCGGAGACTCCGGTTGAGGCACGCCGGAAACTCCGGCCCTGGCACACCGGATACTCCGGCCAGGAAAAACAGCAACAAAACTGCAAAACCTGAAATGCAATAACTTTCTCGTTCGAACTCCAAATCAGGTGAAACCAAATTTGTTAGAAAGGAAATATTAAGAACCATAAATAGAGTTAAGTTGACACACATGGGGAGGTGTGAAACTTTCCTCACAGATAAACCGATAATATTTCTAACTCAAAAATGCAACAAGTTTTCCCAACAAAAACTGTTTTCGAAGAACTTGGGGTTGTCATGAAGATCACGACAAGCACGAAAACCCAACTAGGAGAAAAACCAAATAAGAACCAAGAAAGATGATGATGCCAAGTATGCAAAGGTTTGAGCTCTCCACAAAGATGCGATCAAGTTACTCACTTGAGAGCCCCTCTTGATAGTACGCCATCTATCCTATAACCCGGTCTCCCACTAACAACATGAGACCGGTAAAATAGAAACCCTATCAAGATCATACCTTTGTCTTGCGCATTCCACTTGAACTAGATGAAGATGATCTTGACCTCTTCAAGTGGACCACATTTCTTGATTGCGCTTTGCTTGGTGAAGACTCACATATCGCTCCCCCATACACCAATATGGAGAGCCTCTATAAGGCACATCTTCACTTGACCAATATCTCCAAATGGGTGACAAGCTTCAAGCATAAGATTTCTTCGATATGCTTCTCTTGAACTTGCACTTCATCTTGTTCTCTTAATGTATATGATGACTTGAATATTGCTTTGGTCATCACTTTATCTTCTTCTTTCAATCTTGATACCAACACATGGTGTTCAAGCGTTGCCAATGGACAAGCCCTACAAGGATAGCTCAATGCAACCATTAGTCCATAGAGATTATCATTAATTACCAAAACCACACATGAGGGCTCATGCACTTTCACCCACTCACTCAAGGTACGCATTATACCGTATGGTCAGCCCATAGTGTGGCATATAGCAGAGCTGACTGTCTCGAAACGTCAAAATCTAATCGTTCAAGTAGAGGATGGCACCATGTTCACCCTGCTCATCGTCAAAGAAGACACAGACACCAACGTGGCTTTGGTTTGCAATAAATCAGCCGCGTGCCCCTCGCCACGGTACACTGTGAAGCTTTGGGCTTCTGGCCCAAAGAAACTCTCGTTGGAGCAAAAATGGCGTGACGCCGTGGAGGCAGAAATCGAAGTACCCAGCAACACGTCGCCAAAAGATATCCAGATCGACGAACTCACATCGTACCTCACGGTGCCACGAGGTACATACTTGGCTATGGTGCGGCCAAAGAACTTCGCCTAAACATCCTCGTCTCAAAAGAATTAGCCTAGATACGTAGCTACATAGATTCCCTGCAATAACGCAACTACTCATGACTTTTGTTATTGTGACCAAACCGTCACGCTCTTACAAGTTGAAGTGTGAGTTACTTTTAGGATATCGGCCGAACCCAGTCAGAAAATGAAAACAGAGGACTCTCTACGCAGCGACTTCTGTCTCAAAATATAACGCCTACAAGTTATTGGCTAGAAATCTAAGATTATCTAAAAATAGTTTCCCTGATGTTTACGACCACAGATCGAAGAGCACAGCAACAAGTGCTGACTAAAAATAAGCCGACCCCCAATGAACACACACAAATGTAAGCTATACATCAATAGTGTGAACAGAGCACGCATCTCTTCAAGAAGGACGAGACGTGCAAACGGTGCCGTTACTAATTGACCCGTCCACACAATCTTCCACAAATAAAAAGAGGCCGCCACCAAAAGCAATAGATAAAGTAAAACTAAAAAAACGAACATCAGTAAAAACAAAACAACCAGATAAATCGAGAACGGACGTGAACCGTAGATATAAACGACAGAAATGAAACATACGCATGGAGACGAACGCGCGGAGACGCTCGGATAAAGCACGACACGCCACCTGGAAACAGCGCAGCACATCGTCATCTGAAAAGTATGACTCCCCAGTCCCCACAACTACCAAACCAACAGTCCTTGCATTGGACATTTTACCCGACTTTATATCCTCCATCATATTTTCCCAGGCCGACGCGTGTCCTCGTACATCCCCGCACAGATTCGTCTACCTGGCTAACATCAACGGCCCTAAGCTTCGGAGATGACTCAGACCGCTAGCTCCAACACGTTTCATAGGCATAAATGATAACCAAATTTCACCGCGTCAAAGCAGAGAACGACTCCCAGTGAACGAAGCTTGCGCGAACGACTCAGGCATAGAAAAATGTCCACCGACAGATTGGAAGCAAAACCACAGAATAGCTCTAAACAGAAACCATATAACACTGATCGAAACCAGAGAACGACTCCCACCGAGGGGAAAACGCGGCAACGACTCAGCCATAAAAAAATGATGGTCGACTGATTAGAAGACAAATCCTAGAACGTCTCCAAGCAGCTACCAGACTAACTCTATAACTAAAACGGTCATACACCTGACAAAAAAGTGCTCGCGAAAGAAGAAAGCAAGTCAGCTAGAAACAAGATAAAAAAGCTGAACTACGCAACACATGGTGAAGCTAAGAACAACAACCAGCAGCAACCACACTAAGAATCCGAGCTTTCAATAATGCCTCCGATTCTTTAACCTCCACACGTATTTTCCAAGGTTAACCCGTGTACATGTGCATCCCCGCACAGATTAATTTGCCAAGCTGACATAAAAAACCCTAGGCTTCCATCTTTTTCAATTTCAGGATCTTTCTCAGGGCGACACGTGGACACGCGCGTAAGTGACTCGGATATAAACGGCAAAAATGAAACAAACAGATGGAGGCGTCGGATGACTCGCCGCAGGACGTGTCCAGAACGAAGAATGTAGAAACCCATCGAAGTGAAATGCGTCCAACATTGCAGCGCAACAGGTGGCACGAAGCGCCTGACGTGGGGATGAACCCCGGGTGGCCAAAGCCCCACGGAAGTTGACCCTTTCAAGGCAAAGTCAAGAATCGCCCAAGTACTTAGACCGAGTGAGCCAACCGGAGCCGCCTGCCCCGAGGCAGTCGCCCCCGCCTGTCTCCTTCGGCCAGGCCGCCTGCCCTGAGTGCAGCCGGCCACGACTCTCCTACACGCTCATGCCGCCTGCTTCAGGTGCAGCCGGCCTAAGAGGGATGCCTCAGCCGGAAGGAGCGGTACACGGACCATCAGTCCCCGGTCACCCGGAAGCATAGGATTCCTCGGCGTGTTCCTCAAGATGAATAAGGCAGAATACAGACCGCAAGGTTCAAGCCGCCCTCGTCAACTTGCTCGAAGAAGCAATCCGACAAGACTCGCTAGCATAGGATTCCTGAACCGGCTAGCCGCCCACCCCTATCCGGCGGCCTACAGAGGCTAGCCTGCAGCCCTATGCCTCCAATGATCTCTAGGCGGCCGAGATCCAGGGTCAAAGCTTTCCCATTGGACGAAGGACGCCAGGCCGTGGACAACAAGCCAGCCGTTGCGAGGATCCACGGCATCCGAGGAGACAAAGAATAGATTGATGTGACCGACTGACTAGACCAGCTGGTCCAACCTGTAAGCCAGACGGCCATGCCTATATAAGGCCATCCGGCGTCCCATTTAGAGGGTATTCGATACTTCATCTTCTTCCACCCTCGATAAGAGTAGAACCAGAGCCATGAACGGCTTCCCGAACCGCTCAAGGAGCAACTCTGTATTGTGCCCACCGATAGTCGAGAGATTAGGCAGGAGTAGGGGTTTTACCTCCACCGTGAGGGCCCTGAACCTGGGTACATCGTGTCCTTGCGCTAGCGCGCAATCCTGCCTTCGGATGCCGACGCTGCAGATCGTTGCTCCCACTCTTCCACTCAAGCTACCCCGTGTAGCACTGCCGTGTCCGATACCACGTCAGTTGGCGCCTACCGTGGGGCTGGTAGCAGCGTCCGGAGTCTCATTCCGGCCGGGATCCCGCACCCGCCTCGGCGAGCGAGTCGCATCCGGCCTCGTCTTGATGTTTGGCTCCCTCGACATCGTAAACGAAAATGCCGCCTGTTTTGCCGGATCAGCCTTCCACGAGGACGGCTCCGTCGTGAACTTCGGCGAGCATCACGTCTACATCGCCATCGCGCCCGAGTACCCCACCGACATCCAGCCCTGCACTGACCATCTCCCCGAGGAGGTGGCCGGCTGCGAAGACGGCTCCGAGCGCCGCGTTCACGCGGAAGTTGTCGGGGGAATAATAAATGGGTTAACCCGCAGCTCACAAGACCAACGTGACTGATTCAAGCAAGGTGCGGCTCAACCTATGTTCAAGACCGCACCACTCGTGGGCTTACACGAAGATGGGCCGACTCAAGATCACATCCTGTCAAAGGAAGGATCCAGAAGCTCGAAGATAACTTGACTTGGAAGACAAGACATATGATTAGTCTCCAAGTAATATCCTTGCAGCCTAGTGAGCCTTCAGATATATAAGGAGGACTTGAAGGACTTAGAAGGGAGAAGCTCTCAAGCTCCAAACCCTAGATCTCATACATCTAGAGATAGGTGACTCGACACATCGATCGCCAACCCCTTGTAACACCATATTCATATCAATACCAATCTAGGATAGGTAGGACGTAGGGCTTTACCTCACGTTGAGGGGCCGAACCTGGGTAAAAAACATTATCTTCTTCGTGCCCTGTGATCCTAAGCTCGGTGACGATTGACTCGCGCAATCCCACACCTACGAAGTCATCCAGGAAATCTGACGTGACAAACTCACGATAGTTGGCGCCCACCATGGGGCCTGCGGTCAAGAGCGTCACGTTCCGCACTGGATCTGTGCCAGGAATGGAGGATCTCGTCGTCAATTCAAACTCAGCGACTTCGACGTCGCGCCGGTCTAAACGATTCGGCGGTATCAACATCTACATCAAGATCAACCTCAAGCTCGAGTAGAAAGCATGGAGAAATTCGACCGCGGGATTAGGGGTTCAACTTCGACAACGCCCCTCACGCGCGGGTTGCAGGACAGCAGCAACATCCGTATTGCGGACATCACCTATGGCGGCTCGGAACTCATCTCAACGATCCCTTCGGTGGAAAGATGCGCAATCGAGTCTCCTAGCAGCTGTTTAAAGCGCATCGGATTCCAACGGTTAGATCTCTGTGGCCGATTCAAACACTGAAGCTCTGTCGAAACCTGACGGAACTCCGCACGTCTTTGGGAAAATAATTATCGAGATCGACTCGGACATCAATTCGAAGTTCCATCCGGTGAAAACATGCGGAATACAATCTCGCAGCTCTCCAAGAAGTTTGACGAAATTCCAACGGTTAGATCTCCGTCAGCAGCTCGTGCACTGCAGCTAGTTTCAGGCCTAGGTGAGTCAGGATCCTACTCGACTAGTTCCAGGATGGCTCTGATCGACGCCGTATTGAAGTCTCGTTGGAGCAAATGCCAAGAAGGAGTTACCACAAAAAATAGAGTCGCATGCGACTTAAAAAAGGAGTACTGCTTCAATCTGCCGATGACACACGTAACCTGCCAAAGAAAGGTGCAATTCAAAGATGTCAGTTAAATTACGTTGCATCATCAGCCTCCACGTTAAAACCAGCCTCGACTAGTGGTATGATTTACGCGGATCAAGGAAACATGCCAGCAATCAAGCCTCAAGAAGGAAAAAGAAAATATTGGATGCTGATAACACCCAAGAGCAGGGGATCACTGTAACACCTCTCAATGTGGAAGTAGGGTATCGATCCGCAGGAGCAAGAAGGAAAAGTTATCTATTCCCTACAACTAAAGTGTCACAAGTTTTAGTTGATTATGCACTAAACAAGTTTAAAGAACAAGATGGTTGATTTAATGGATGGAAGTTTAATGTAATAAAACAAGAATGTAAAAGTGTCCAATCCTCTTCAATGCAAGAGGACAAGACAAATGTTTTCTCTTATAGGAACAATGGACATGGGTTCATATCCTCTCTCCCATCTATGGTGATTATCATGTTATAGATAAAAAGTACACACAATTGTCATGCCTTAATGGTAAACTTCTATGACGACTACATGTCCTAAGACACATAGTTGAAAGAAAATAATCATTTGTGTTGCTAGGTCACCCTCATAAGGCTAGCGTGGTTTGTTGTCACTCCCACATCATACTTCTTCCTTTTTACCCCAGATACAGGATGTTGGGCTATATTGTGTCACTCAATACATATACCGTTGTCACATCGGCCATCCCGTACCTACATACATCATACTTCATAATGGACAATATTCTAAACACTAGTGCAATGATTCATATTTCGTGTGCATGACCACATCTCCCTCATCTATCTACACTTGGTGGTGTCAATCACCTCATGACATAGATAAGCAAGGCATTATGCATAAATCGAACCATCACATGTATCATAGAATATCTCCAAAGTATGACAAGTCATAAAAGATCCAACACAACGGTAAATGCATAACAAATATCATCTCATACCACAATATCCACCATAGGAATTACATAGATAGATCCATACTTATCCAAGGCACATCATATAGACTTCAACAATGATCATACATAGAGAGATTAGATCAAGTTACCACCACAAACCCAAAGTCCAGGGGGTGGACTACTCCCCCTTCATCATGGTGATGATGGTGGAGATGTTGGAGAAGATGGAGACCACCCCGGCAGCGCCCCGCCAAGTTTCCCCCTCCAATCTGCAGCTCCAGGTCTGCTGTTTCGTGGTTTTGTGTTTCTGCGGCGCTCCCTTCCGAAAGCCGTCGGGGGACTATTTTTATAGTCGTTTTTAGGTCAAGACGAAGGCACGCGGACGAAGATCAACGGCAGCGGAGGCTCGAGGCCCAGGATAGGGGGTCCCACGCGGCCAAGGAATCTGGTCACGTGGGCCCACCTCTTTTGGCTCTCGGGTTTCCATTTTTTCGCTTCCTTCGCTCCTACGCTTTGTTCCTTCCAAAAAATGATCCCCGCTAAATATTAGGTCATTTGGACGTCGTTTGGCTCCCTGAAACATCAAATATAGAAAATAGGGTTTTCTGCCAGTGCAGGGTTATTTCCAGAAAAATAGGGAAACTGTGAAATATTCCCAAAATCAATATAAAATAATGATATAACCCTTATATGATGCAAATATGATTGAAATATAAGTAATATAATGCAAAGTTCATGTATGCATTTTACATGCATCAACATCCCCAAGCTTAACCTATACTCGTCCTCGAGTATGAAGGTGATAAAACTAACATGGACTTTGCTTTTTAATACTATTAATGGATATCAAAGATGATTACTATTGCTACATAGAGTCAAATGATTCATTCTTTAAAGGAATAGCAATATACAAAATAGATTATGAAGTGATATCAAATATTCAATGTAAGGATGTTCAATGATAATTCACAAAGTGTAACATAGAAGAAAGTACTATGGACCAAATGTATGCATAATAAAAAGTAAAAACATCCTATAATGGTCATAGAGTATTCTTGTAAATCTGAATATAAAAGGTGGACACTTTGGAAAGATATATAAATAAGTAGAGGTAAAACATGAATAAGTTTCATCTAGCTTCCAAATGCTTCTACTTAAGTTAATGTTTGCAATGTGGTATCCATTGGTGTGGAACTCTCATTACCCCTACCATAGCATCTTGAATGGTTAAAGTTTAAAGTGAAAGCAAATATGAGTAGTGTGCTTGACAAAGTATGGGTTGAATGCCTCATGCCCCGTGAATACGAGTACCTTCACCACGGTGTTACTCAACTCGGGCCACAAAGCAAGTTCAAGTTAAAGTCATTGTAAGTAATATAATAGCGTCATCAAGAGCGTCAACTGGGGTACCTCTTGCCTCAGGACATGGAAACTAGCCCATGTCAAAATGACAAGACAAACAGACAATGAACAATCTCAGCACTCTTTATTTACTATTTGAATAGCTTTTTATTATGACGTGCATCACTGAATGTTCACTTTGGTACGCTATAAATTTCCACCATGAATGATGCATGGCTTAGTTTAGCGGCCCAGGCGTCTCTCTAGCCATTTATACAAACTCCTCAAACCTACTAAGTTTCCACATTTATTTGGCACCATGATAAGCATCCATAAACAAAAGTACATGATATCAACTAAATCTATCTATATATAAAAGGCGTCCCTTTCAGCAGCATGTGAAGCTGCCCACGTCACCGCGCGCACTGTAGATGTCTACAGTAACCGCGCGTCTACAATACCATGCGTCTATAGTACCGGCCCTCCTTTTCATGATAATATGTACACGAAATATGTGCGCGTCGACGAGTAGGTTCCATTCCCGCGATCAGTTTCGAGTTTGGTCGGCTCTAGCTACTTAATTTTGGAACCAGATTCGCAAAAACATTTGACGAATTTTGTCAAATTCGTCGCGCTCAGTCATCCGTTTGAATTTTCCTCTCACGAGTAGATGTATATCACCCTTCTAAACAACTTCCATGTTTTAGCCTTTTTATTTTGACGGACATATAGACGTGCACTTCTACAGTGCTCGCCGCTTTTTTCAGTAAAGTCCTCGCGTTTTCCAAAAAATGTGAATCGGTCCTCCGGAATAAAACATTTTTTACAGAAAAGTCCCCGTGTGCCGCTTTTTTCAGAAAAGTCCTCGAGTTTCCTAAAAATTGTGAATCGGTCTCCCGAAATAAAACATTTCTTGCAGCAAAGTCGATCGTCATAATATTTTCGACTGTACGATCGAGTATTCCCTAAATATATATTGTTTTTCGCCTTTAAGCCTGCTGTCAACAAGTACCAGATGAGCTATTTCTAGAACCAATGAAGGGATTGCAGTAGAGTTCGTCCACCATGAAAAACGTTAAAAATAGCAGACAAAATGTGACCCCATTTCATTCTGAAAATCATCTGAATCCATTTCTTATATCGTAGTGTTTTTTTCCTTTAACACTAAGCTTTGAGACCAGAAATGTGTTTTGTCTCTTTTTTTTCACCTTTAACACTAAGCTTTGAGATCAGAAATGTGTTCTACAGAATACAGAGTGAAATTTGCTCTATGTTGTGTCCTATATGTATCGAACAACTCCATGAATTGTGTAATCAGAACTACATGAATATTATTCCAACCCACTAGCTAATCCCAACTATGCATGAATATATATATCTGACAGCACTACTTAGCACTAACACCATGTGTTCCATGTAAGCCCTTCCGCCTCACCACACGCAAAGGCCGATCAGGAAGTCGTCACTGACCAAATCGTCACCTTACGAGTGCTGAAGACGGACTTAATCATCATCCTCTCATCCAATGACGAGGATAGCCGCTCAAGGTACCGACGCTACCTCTCCCAGTATCAGCTATATAAACCTGCTAAGTTCTAATCCTATCTATCGTAATGCAGTCCCCACCACCATATTTATTAGGCTGATACAAATATTATCTGACCTTTCGTGTATTATTCTGGCCACCATGCTGATCAAGCCAATGATTTTTTTCTTTTCTTATGATGGCGATATGTTAATGGTCTTTAGATATATGAAGCAAGACAATGTAATGATGTCGTTTGGTGAAACTCTGTGTATACAAGTGGGCATCATGTTACTTAATGCATTCCTATGTAATTTCGTATATATATATATATACATATATATATATCTACTATCTACTCCCTCCGTTCCAAATTAGATGTCTTCTATTTGTCCACATGCGGATGTATCTGAGATACATCCGCATGTGGACAAATAGAAGTCATCTAATTTGGAACGGAGGGAGTATATATTAGTTTTATGTATATGACCATAGTTTAGAAGGAACACTTTACGTACCGTCATAAAATACACTTCAAATTATGCAGCAAAATTAACACCACGGGCGCGGCGGCACGCCGCGCCAATTTTCCTAGTATAATTAAGAGCACGTTGAAAGTTTGCCATGTGACAGCACATATGAGCTAACTCCCAACCAAGACTCTTGTCAAGCATACAACTTCATAATTTTAATCACAATGGTTCATGTTTATTAAGTGCAATAAAAGTAAAGTATGCATCAAGTTGGTAAGAGCTTTTTAACCAACTATCCCATAACAATCAATAACATAAGCATTTTAATTTGGAAACATAGATAATACAATATAACATGATAAACATACTCGGAATAGCATTATGCTAATAGGTAGATATGGTGGACTCACTGGAAAACTTTGGTTCAAGGTGTTGGAAAACAAGTTTTTACTTGTTGGAATTTCTGGGCTAGCAAAAGGGAGAAAGTTGACCGTCTAAATGCATGCATAAGTGTTCGTAGAACTAATCAATCCATGTTAAACAAAGTAAAGTAACATTCAGCATCAAAACATGAATAAAAGATAGCTCTTGATAAAACACTTGCAAATTAATACTCATTAAAAAGCACATGAATCATGCAACTATATGTATCTTTTTGAATCAACTCAAACATCCCTTTCCCAATCTTTTTAATAGCATCCAACTTAATTCAACCCAAATTTCCAGTAGCTCTCTCATAACATAAAGGAAAAGTGGTGGTCTCACAAATAAAAACCAAACCGAAATAACAAAAATAAAAGACGCTCCAAGTTTATGCGATAAAGTCATTGATCGAAAAACAGAAGTTAGACGTGTGCAAATCGAGAGTGTGTTGGTCCAATGGGGCTGTCTTCACATCCCCAAGCTTATAGTCTTCACCATCCTTGGATAACTCTTGGTGCATCTCCTCTAATCCCTATGAAAAAACTTCAAAACACCGTTTCCCCCATCTCTTTTCTGTGTGGTGACATTAGTAGTGATAGACAAATGAATTGCTTGCTGCATAAAATCCTTAAACAAAAATGTGAAACATGTCCAGAAAGTATATAATGTTGTATGCCTACTTATAAACTCAATTGGATAAAAAAGATTCAAGTTAAAAGTTCAAAGAATGCATCAAACCAAATGGGACAGAATCTGTCCAGAAAAATAGCAGCAGCAAAACACATTTTTCTACCCTACTTAAATATGTCAATTTTTTTTTGAAAACGTTCACGATTACAGAGATGACAAGTTGCAATTACAGTTCAAATTTCAGCTCATTCGGAGTTACAGAATAGAAATGAAAAATCATACCGTGCACAGATTCGTGCTGGAATAAAATCTCCGAATACAAATAGCAACTTTTTCAAACAAAAACGGGTAAAACTTGGCACTTTATTAAAAATTCCAGAAACAAAATTAAAAACTAAGTCACAGCAAGAGGACACAAAGAAAATAAAACATAAAAACAACCGGGTTGCCTCCCGGAAAGCGCTTTCTTTATAGCCATGTAGCTAGGCTTCTTACTTGATATCAAGATGGTTAGAGTGAGGTGGCTTGGCATCCCCAAGCTTGAATTCTTGTCCTTGCATAAGTCTAGTGCACACAAGAATAGAAACTTAAGCGATACGCTCTGTGGGGACCCCGGACTAGCTGTCCGAAATACCCTTGTGCCTACAACATCAGCGATCCCGTGATCAGTCTGTCGCTGAGCACAATCAAACTTGTATCAAAAGAACATCTATAAATAGCGAATGGAATTACTTACTTGATTGAAGCCATAACTTCATCAGGTACGTGCGGCGGAAATCACCAAATCAACGTGGAGCCCAAGCCACTTGCCAACCCTACAGGCAGCTGACTGGGAAGCGCCCTAGTTCGCATTGACGTCAGTGAATGCCCTTTTTCTCTTCGAGCGGCTCTTCTTCAAAATCTGGCTAAGACAATAGCCAGGGACGAAACCAATATGAGTACAATTTGAATTGTACTCGCAAACTACCCCAACATGAGTATGCACTAGTTTTATTTTAATTTCAAACCTTTATTTTCTTAAACATCTCTATATCTTTATTGAAAAAGGAAAGAAAGCTTTTAGAACTTTTCCCATAATTCTCTTTGTAAGAAATCTCTTTAAAACTTTTTCCCGAAATATATCTTTGTCGAAAACTTGATAAGAAGTCCCTTTTAAAACATTTTCTCGGAAAATCACCATTTTATCTGTTTCTCCAAAACTCCTCCTTTTTCTGACCATGGGTCGCCATAGGTCCAATTGACTTCAACAACTTCATACCAACTCTTTGGTATAGTCGTGGAACACTTTCTCCACTTCATTTCCCTTTTAAACTCAAATCTTTCAAAGGGTACATATATGTCAAAGTACGGCCTCCCAACTGTCCATATCCGAGGACTCGGCTATTCGAATAGTTTTAACCCTCTGCAGAGGTAGCACGCTTTTCCCACACCCATCCGGTAACTCATCGTGTCAGCCACGTCTCGCCATACCAGGTGTATGCGAAGTTGAGTCACCGACCATAGCCTGTCCTTTGCTCATGCTAGTATAGGACCCTACCACTACGAAACTTCCAGCAACACTTAAATCCAGCACGTCGGAAACTAAGTGTGAGGACTCGTAGTTCTGTCCGGCGGTCTATTAAACCTTCAATCCTCTTCCTCCATTACACTCATACCAGTAAACACCAGTAGACTTCTCTTGAGAGGACCCAGGTCAGGGGGTAGGTCATCCAAACCATCCCCTCATGGAACGGGGTCATCCCCGTTGTTGAGGCATCCAGTACTAATATGAGCAAATTATATGACTAAGCCCTTTCCCATATGTGGGTAAATGTGGTCGCACAGAATATCGGCTGGTTGACGTAAGTACAAAGACACATTGTGCATTCTTCCCAATTAACTCAATTCTCCACTTTTCCACTTCAACACCGACATCTCGGCACATCATAATCCATCCATATAATTTCAAAGGAGTTTTGAATAAAATTTTTCCCAACCTATAGTTTGAAAAGGAATTCCCATCTAATATCTCCACATAGGGTGTCAAAATAATATACTTGTATTTTGAAAACAAAAGGGATTTTCAAACTCATAGCTTTAGTGGCAAACACCACATAAATCACTTATGCTCTTTATAAGTAAAACAAGTGAACCGAAATAGATGTATATAGATGCAAGCTCAAAGAATAGCTTGCCTGATTCCAGCATAATCTCCCTGGACTTCTTCTCACTGATCATAGAAATAAACTCCGACGTTTCTTCAATAACTCCTCTCCGAAGACCACTCCGGTAGCGTTATTATCTAGCGTCGCAAACAGGAAAAATAACAATCAATACACCAATCAACACCACACGTGCTGCACAAACAAATAACAACCACAAGCATCAACTAATCATCCAAGCAACAATAAAACAAGAATTAACAATTAATACAATCATAAGTCCAATAAGCAAACAATCACAACAAGATCAACACCACAACCAAGTCCACACAATTCAAACCACAAGGATTAATCACACCACCATTTACATAATTAACAATACTATCTTATAAAAATGATCACACTTAATTATGACAAGATGATGTTGAAAACTATCTCAACTCCACCTTGGTAGTTTTGAAAAGGGTTTTGAGCAGGACAAAATATGTGGGGCAATATATTTCCCACTTGTGTTCTTTTTAAAATGAAATGATAATCGAAGCTTATAAAATGGGAGTTGCATACAAATGCAAAATATCAAGTTTAAAGATAGATAGGAGATAGCATATAGATCTCCACAATTTTGGGAACACATAATTTTGGATATACTTTTACTTTCTCAAGACTGGTATTAGTTTTGGTTGTTGATAAACCAAGTATCATTGAAATGGAGTTGGCCAAAATAAGAATGGAAAAGATATATGGAATATTTTCTTGTCATAACATGATCACCAAAGTTAAATATATTTTTATATTGGTTGGGTCTGATATTTACTAGTCAAACAACTTGAACAACAAGTCACACAAGTTCAAACATAGCAATGGGAAGGAAAACACAATCATCCGTGAAACATTTCAAAAAGTTTTTGTTGGTTTGAATTTTGGGTCTTGTGAAACTAAGTTTTTCTTAGTTTCCAAATTTGGGATGTGACACGCTCCCCGGCAACGGCGCCAGAAAAGTACTTGATAACCCCCAAGAGCAGGGGATCACTATAGCATCTCTCAATGTGGAAGTAGGGTATCGATCTGTAGGAGCAAGAAGAAAAAGTTATCTATTCCCTACAACTAAAGTGTCACAAGTTTTAGTTGATTATGCACTAAACAAGTTTAAAGAACAAGATGGTTGATTTAATGGATGGAAGTTTAATGTAACAAAACAAGAATGTAAAAGTGTCCCAATCCTCTTCAATGCAAGAGGACAAGACAAAGGTTTTCTCTTATAGGAACAATGGACATGGGTTCATGGGTTCACTCAATCCTCTCTCCCATCTATGGTGATTATCATGCTATAGATAAAAAGTACACACAATTGTCATGCTTTAATGGTAAACTTCTATGACGGCTACATGTCCTAAAACACATAGTTGAAAGAAAATAATCATTTGTGTTGCTAGGTCACCCTCGTAAGGCTAGCGTGGTTTGTTGTCACTCCCACATCATACTTCTTCCTTTTTACCCCCAGATAAAGGATGTTGGGCTGTATTGTGTCACTCAATACATATGCCGTTGTCACATCGGCCATCCCGTACCTACATACATCATACTTCATAATGGACAATATTCCAAACACTAGTGCAATGATTCATATTTCGTGTGCATGACCACATCTATCTACACTTGGTGGTGTCAATCACCTCATGACATGGATAAACAAGGCATTATGCATAAATCGAACCATCACATATATCATAGAATATCTCCAAAGTATGACAAGTCATAAAAGGTCCAACACAACGGTAAATGCATAACAAATATCATCTCATACCACAATATCCACCATAGGAATTACATAGATAGATCCATACTTATGCAAGGCACATCATATGGACTTCAACAATGATCATACATAGAGAGATTAGATCAAGTTACCACCACAAACCCAAAGTCCAGGGGGTGGACTACTCCCCCTTCATCATGGTGATGATGGTGGAGATGTTGGAGAAGATGGAGACCACCCCGGCAGCGCCCCGCCGGAGTTTTCCCCCTCCAATCTGCAGCTCCAGGTCTTCTGTTTCGTGGTTTTGTGTTTCTGCGGCGCTCCCTTCCGAAAGCCGTCGGGGGACTATTTTTATAGTCGTTTTTAGCTCAAGACGAAAGCACGGGAACGAAGATCGACGGCATCGGAGGCTCGAGGCCCGGGATAGGGGGTCCCACGCGGCCAAGAAATCTGGCCGCGTGGGCCCACCTCTTTTGGCCCTCGGGTTTCCATTTTTTCGCTTCCTTCGCTCCTACGCTTTGTTCCTTCCAAAAAATGATCCCCGCAAAATATTAGGTCATTTGAACGTCGTTTGGGTCCCTGAAACATTAAAATATAGAAAATAGGGTTTTCTGCCAGTGCAGGGTTAATTCCAGAAAAATAGGGAAACTGTGAAATATTCCCAAAATCAATATAAAACAATGATATAACCCTTATATGATTCAAATATGATTGAAATATAAGTAATATAATGCAAATTTCATGTATGCATTTTACATGCATCAGATGCTGCTACCTCGTCACATGACCATGCATGCAATCACAGCAGCTCGTGTTTCAAAAAGAAAAAAAGGAAGGCAAGGAGCGGTTAGCTCAAAGGCTGCCAAAATAACTGAGACGACTTGAGTCGCGTAAATAGCGACTCAACTGATTGACGACTTGGACGCAGATGTGCATCAGGATCGACAACATGAGTCGCCCCATCGTACCGCGTCATCAGCAGAGAATAAGAAAAAGCTAAGTTGCTATCATACTCAAACTTTACAGCATTTTACTTTATCAATTAATATTGAGTTTCACGCATAGCTAGTTTATGCGGCTTATTACTCATAGCTAGTTTATGCGGCTTATTACTCATAAATCTGCGATTAAAAATATATTATGTCGCAGACATAAAATTTAGATCAATCTTTACAAATCAGAAAACTACAAGGTGATCTCAGAAGATTCAATCTGACATAAGTCATCTCAACTCTACTTAGATGCATGCGTCTGATCCACATACCGTTGGTTACACATCAGTCTGCTCGTATATTCAAAGTTATCAATTATCTTTATCATCATATTTTAATCACCTTTCTTTGTGAGGAATAATCTGATGCTGCAGAAAAACAACCAAGCCACGCCCGGCTCAATATGATCAGCACTTTGTTGACACGCCATGGTTGAAATCAAATGCCACCGCGGCCTACTTCGTCTTCGATGAATCGAAATCTACGGTCTGCAGATCATATCACATTATCAATGTAAGCAGAATAAAAACAAGATAAGTCATTTTCATGCTCGAATTTCGCAGCTGTTTGGCTTCTATCAAATACGATTAAATTTCACATTCGAGTAAATCTCGGGGCAGCATGTCTAGTTTATGAGGCTTATTATCAATATCTCTATGATTCAAATGATATCATGCCGCCGACTTTAAATTCAAATCATTTTGAATACTTAATTACATCCACTTATTAAAGAAGGGTCTTACAACCCGTATTGGATTTATTAAATTCGAGTTCTTTATTGCTCGCACTATATCTATCAAAATGTAGATGCATATAGCACATTATATCTATCAAAGTTAAGCTCTTTTTATAGCTTGCACGATTTATTGCAAAATCAGCTTTTATTTACATCTGACAAACGGATTTCTTGTCGTCTCGTCTACAGCACCCCCGTCAAGAACATGAAGGCCGCCAAGATAGCCATGGAGGAGCTAGCCGGCCTGGAAGGAGAAGCACTACGCTCGCAGCAACAACGCGTCCAGGACCACATCGACGCGGCGAACCAGCAACAGCAGAACTATAACGACCACGCCAACTCGGCCGCGAGCAGCCTGGCAAGCGGCGGGTTCAACACAGGCGGTCCACCACCTGAGCAGCCGCCTCCGCCACCGCCTGCACCCGACGCGACCAGGCAAGATCGCCAGGCGTCATCTCCGCACGTCAACTACGCGCCCCAGGCGGGCGGCCCCCGGGCACATAGCGTCAACTCCGGACCTCACGACGGCAACCGGAACGACCACGACAACAACCGACCGGCTACTCAGGGGGCCAGCCGGAACCCAGGACGCAAGGGCAACATCCACGACCGGCTGGGAGACTTGGGCCCTGCGGCCGCCGTCGACGCGCGCCACCGCATCAACATCCTGGAGGAATCCCGCTGGCTCGAAGAAGAGGATGGCGAGGGACACGCATGTTTCGGACATCGCATCGCTGCGGAACCCTTCCCGCCTGGATTCACGTTTCCGCGCGACTCAGTCAAGTACAACGAAAGCACGAAGCCAGACGATTGGCTATCCGACTATATCACGGTCGTCTCCATCGCAGGCGGCAACAAGCGTGTAGCGGTGCGCTACATACCGCTCATGCTAAAGAACTCGGCACGCACCTGGCTCAACAGCCTCCCACCCGGCTCCATCAACTATTGGTTAGACTTCCAGGAGGTCTTCGTCAGGAACTTCTCCAACAACTGCAAGCGCCCGGGTCGTCCACGCGAGCTGGCCAGTTGTGTGCAGGGCAGGCACGAGTCGGATCGTGACTACCTCACGAGATGGTCGAGCCTGCGCAACACCTGCGAAGGAGTACACGAGGTGCAGGCCTGCCAGTACTTCATCAACGGCTGCCGCGACGGAACGATGCTCAAGCACCGGCTGCTCCTCGATGAACCGCAATCCATGGCGGAACTGATGGCGAGGGCGGACAAGTACGCCACGGCCGACTCGGCCATGAGGGTTCCAGTCCAGATGAAAGGAATTGGCAAGATACAAGAAAGACCGGCTGCGAGGGAAACAGCCGGCCCGAGCAACATCGACAACGGAGCCGGCCGTGACAGCCGGGATCACCGCGACAACAGAAACAACCACCGCGACAACCGCGACGACCGTGGCTACAACCGAGATAGCTGGAAGATGAGCGGCATGATGTCGGATGACCGCTACGAGAACCGCATCATCGCCACTACTGAGGCTAACCAGTCGGCCGCCGTCGAAGATGGAGAAAATCGCAACCCGCGCCAATGGAACAAGCCGGAGGACCGCGGGTGGACGAAGCCCGTATACCTGTTCGAGGTCATGATGAACGGCCCCTGCAGATACCATAGCATCAACGGCAAGCCGGCCAACCACACGACCGCCCGCTGCAGCTGGACCCTTCGCCTGCAGCGCGGAGAAGGACTGTCGCCTCCCCCACCCAGCCCTCCCCCTCAGGGCGGCATCAACATCAGCAACAACCAGCGCAACGAGCGCCCGAGGCAGCCGCCTGCCGCACCCGGTGGGTCCCGCGATGCGTACCCTGCCAAGGACGCCGCCTACGTCATCTCCATCATCAAGCACAACGATAAGCGTAGCCAGCGGCTGCGCATGGCAGAGGTGAATGCAGTCATCCCAGCTGTCCAGCAGCTCATGCACTGGGCCAACCAGCCGATCTCCTTCAGGCCCAAGGACCACTCGGGGGGCTACGCCCTGCTCCTCGACCCCACCATCGTCACCGAGAAAGAGTTTGCCCCCACATTCTCCCGAGTCCTCATCGACGGAGGAAGCAGCATCAACATCCTATACAAGGACACCTTCGAAGGGCTGGGCCTTCACGAGTCCCAGATGACTCCCAGCCGGACGACCTTCACGGCATCGTACCAGGGCAGTCGTGCTCCCCGATCGGAACCATCCGGTTGGACATTGTCTTCGGGGACAAGAGCAAATTTCGCCGCGAGGGGATCTGGTTCGAGGTAGTGAACCACAGCAGCGCCTACCACACCATCCTTGGCTGGCCAGCCCTCGCTCAGCTCATGGTTGTGCCCCACTACGGCAACCTCAAGATGAAGCTGCCGGGTCTGAACGACATCATCACTGTGGTCAGCGATTACAAGAGCTCTATGGCGTGCGCTTCAGCCAGCTCCAAGCTGGCCGAGTCGCTCGCCGCCGCTGAAGAATTCAAGGAAATCAAGCATGCAGTCGCCACAGAACACCCGAAGGTGCCGGCTGCGAAGAAACAGTCAGGCGAAACGGCGTTCCAAGGCAAGAAAGATAGCAAGAAGATCCCGCTCGACGCGCGCAAGCCAGACGAGAAGTTCCTCACCATCGGCAACACGCTCAGCAGCAAATAGGAAAATGAGCTCATCGAATTCCTCCGTGAGAATCGGGACATCTTCGCATGGTCTCCGAAAGACATGCCTAGTATACCGACGGAATTCGCTGAGCACTCACTTCACGTCAGACCGGATGCGAAACCGGTCAAGCAACCCCTCCGTCGCTTCGGAGAAGAGAAGAGAAGAGCAATAGGAGAAGAGATCGCCCGGCTACTCGATGCCGGCTTCATCATGGAAGTGTTCCACCCGGAGTGGCTGGCAACCCCAGTCCTCGTCCTCAAGAAAAACAAGACTTGGTGCATGTGTATCGACTACACCAGTCTGAACAAGGCATGCCCGAAGGACCCCTTCGCCCTACCCCGCAACGACCAGGTCATCGACTCCACCGTCGGCTGTGACTACTTGTCCTTCTTGGACGCATACTCCGGCTACAACCAGATCAAGCTGAATCCGGCTGACCACCTGAAAACTTCATTCATAACTCCCTTTGGAGCCTTTTGTTACACGGTCATGTCCTTCGGCATGAAGAATGCAGGAGCCACCTACCAGAGATGCATGCAGAAGTGCCTGCACCACCAGATTGGGCGCAATGTCCACGCCTATGTCGACGACATCGTCGTCAAGACCAAGGAGCGCCGCACCCTCATCGACGAGCTGAAGGAGACCTTCGACAACGTACGCCGGTTCCAGATGAAGCTTAACCTGGACAAGTGCGTATTCGGGGTGCCGGCTGGCCAGCTACTCGGATTCCTCGTCTCGGCACGAGGGATTGAGGCCAACCCGGACAAGATCGCTGCCATCGAGAACATGCAGCGGCCGACTGAGATAAGAGACATCCAGAAGTTCGCTGGCTGCCTAGCCTCGCTGAGCAGGTTCATCAGCCGGCTGGGCGAGAAGGCCCTGCCCCTGTACCACCTACTGAAGAAAACTGGCAAGTTCGTCTGGACAGATGAGGAGGACGCGTCCTTCCTCGAGCTGAAGAAAGCGCTCTCCAAGGCGTCGATCCTGACGCCGCCTGTGCCGATTGAACCCATGCTCATGTACATCGCCGCCACCAACCGCTGCGTGAGCGTCGTCCTAGTGGTGGAACGCAAGGAAGAAGGCAAAGAGCACCCGGTCCAGTACCCGGTCTACTACGTAAGCGAAGTCCTTTCAACATTGAAGCAGAACTACCCCCATTACCCGAAGCTCGTGTACGGCGTGCACATGGTAGAGAAGAAGCTACGCCACTACTTCCAAGAGCACATCATTACCGTAGTGAGCACGGCCCCGCTCGGAGACATCATCTGCAACAAGGACGCAACTGGCCGCGTCGCCAAGTGGGCGGTCGACCTGGCTCCGCACACGATACACTACCAGCCGAGGAACGCCATCAAGTCCCAGGTCCTTTCCGATTTCCTCGTCGACTGGGCGAAAATGCAGTACCTGTTGCCTGTGCCCGACTCCTTGCACTGGCGGCTGCACTGCGATGGCTCCAAGATGTATGTGGGTCTGGGCGCCGGCATCGTCCTCACCTCGCCCAAGGGCGACCGGCTGGAGTACGCCGTCCAGATCCCCTTCAAGGCCTCCAACAACGTCACCGAGTACGAAGCACTCGCCCACGGCCTCAAGCTCTCCAAGGAAATGAACATCCAGCGCATCCTCTACTTCGGCGACTCCGACCTCGTCATCCAGCAGACGTCGGGCAATTGGGATGCCAAGGAAGCCAACATGACCGCCTACCGCTTCTTCATGTAGCAGCTCTGCACCTATTTCTAAGAATGCGAGTTTCATCACATACCCAGGGCAAATAATGAGACAGCTGACATGCTTGCCAAGCTTGGCTCCACCCGGAAGGCCATCCCACTCGGCGTCTCCCTCGAGCACATCTACAAGCCGTCCATCACGTCGTCGCCTGAGTTAAACTCCATCATCATGCCAGCCGACCCCAACGCGCCAGCCGGTCCTCCAGACCCGGGGGATGGCAACCCGGGAGGCGGACAAGGACACTCGGGGCTGCTGCCCCAGCCGGCTACGAAGCCCCAGCCGCACCCATCCCCGAGCTCATCGACAAGGTCAAGGAAAACCCGGGGGCTGCTCAGCCACACCCGGGGGCTTCGCAGCCGGACCCGGGGGCTGCTCAGCCACACCCAAGGGATTCACAGCCGGCCTCGAGAGTCACCCAGCTCGCTCTAGTCGGCGTCTTCACCGTCCACGCAGTGCCCTCATGGGCGTAACAAATCCTTGACTTCCTCCCGCAAGGAACGCTTCCGGACGACGAAGTACTAGCAAGACAAATCTTGCGTCGCTCCAAGGCCTACACCATCATCAACAACGAGCTCTACAAGCGCAGCACAACCGGCATCTTCCAGCGCTGCGTAGATCCGGACGAAGGACGCTGGCTACTAGAGGACATCCATAAGGGCGAGTGCGGTCACCATACTTCATCTAGAGCAATCGCCTCAAAAGCTCTGCGCTACGGATTCTTCTGGCCAACTGCTTTAGACGACGCCGAGGAGATGGTCCGCGCCTGCTATGGCTGCCAACGCTTCAGCAAGCAGAAACACACGCCGGCTGCAGCCCTGCGCACCATCCCCATCACCTGGCCATTCGACGTATGGGGACTCGACATGGTTGGCCCCTTCAAGATGGCGCGGAGCGGCATGACCCACCTCCTGGTGGCGGTGGAAAAGTTCACCAAGTGGATTGAGGCGAAGCCGATCAAGAAATCGGACGGCCAGACGGTCATCACCTTCTTTCGAGACATCATCTACCGCTACGGCTACCCACACAACATCATCACCGACAACGGCACAAACTTTGCCAAGGGCGTCTTCAAGCGGTTCTGCGGCAAGAAGGGCATCCAACTAGACCTCGCCTCGGTGGCCCATCCCCAGTCAAATGGCCAAGTGGAGAAAGCAAACAGCCTAATCCTGGCCGGCATCCGGCCTCGGCTGGTGGACCCGCTGGAGCGAGCACCCGGTTGTTGGATGGACGAGCTACCACACGTACTCTGGAGTCTCAGGACAACCCCCAACCACTCCACCGGCTACACACCGTTCTTCCTTGTTTATGGCGCCGAAGCCGTCCTGCCGGCTGACATTGAGTTCGACTCCCCAAGAAGCGTCCTCTACATGGAAGAAGAAGCCATGAGAGCAAACGAATACGGGGTGGACCTCCTCGACGAGGCACGCGAGCTGGCCTTGTCCAGATCGGCCATATATCAGCAAAACCTGCGCCGCTACCACAGCCGGAAGGTGCACCCGGTCGCATTCCGCGAGGGCGATCTCGTCCTCCGGTGGATCCAAGACTCCAAGGACCGGAACAAGCTATCCTTCCCTTGGGAGGGCCCCTTCCTCATCAGCAAAGCACTGAGCAACAACGCATACTACCTCACCGATGTGCGTGAAGAAAGAAAGAACAAGCCGTTCACCCTGTACGAGGAAACGGAACGTCCGTGGAATGTGGAGCTCCTCCGCCCTTTCTACTCTTAGAAGCAAAAGTGTAACACCTTGTATCCCGTCAATGAACTAGTTGGTGACCCCGAGCAGATACTCGGGGGCTGCCGTTGTATCAATCTCAACTCTTTACTTTTATCATTCTGACTGCGGATAGCCGGTCTGCACGTCTCACTTATGGCGGCCTAGTAACGTGCTCGACCCCGACACCTACTCTCGGATCCGGCTGCAGACCGCAACCCGGCTGACACGTTGGCCAGAAACCGGCTACGGGTCACACGCGAAACGTACCTAAGAAAGATAACCTACCCGGCTCGCCGCAGGAAAACCTTGCCCTCGCTCGCCTAAGTCTAGCCGCTCAAGATCTCAGTACCGTGTGCCCACAGCCGGCCCTCTCTTCGGATCCGGCTGCAGAGTCTAGCCGGCAAGAGCAGGGGTCGGTTCGCCGCATGCACGGGAAGGGGCACGGGCGGCAAAACAAGGGCGAGTCAGCACCTAAAAGATTAAAATTGCAAAGTTATAAATGCCAACCCTTTTCGATTTTTGGACTAACTTTTTAACCAAGTTCCGTGTCGTTTTTGCCGTCTAAACTATCGACCAAAGGCGAGCCAAAAGATTTCACCCAGCTGCCTACGCCAGCCGGGTAGAATCTCGGGGGCTAGTCTACGCCCGGCTTCTCGTGAGAGCCGGGCGTAGCTTCGACGACCAAAGGACTCAAAGTATTTTTTACAGATTCGACCCGGCTGGCTGCGCTAGCCGGGCCGAATCTCGGGGGCTAGTGGGGATGAGTGGATCTTCACTCGTTCCCATCAGCTCGCAGACGGAGCAAAAGAAACAGCAAGAGAACGCAAAAAAAAGAGATAAAATGACAAGCAAAATTCTCGAGCAAAGATAGTAAAGATAAAGGAGTCGAAGCTCCACATGATTCACGACGAAGTACCAGAATTATCAACAAGTACGCCCGACATCCCGGGGGAAAAAAGATAAGTTCAAGCTTTTAGAAGTTTTCAGACAATTACTACCCGGCATCCCGGGGTCTTGACTCTCGCGACTTCGAGGTGCTGGTGACATCAACAGACTCGGCAGCTTTGCCCTTGGCAGAGTTCATCTCCGGCTTGCCAACATCTTTGTTGGGGGAAAGATAACCCGGTAGGCCCAAGGACAGTGAAGCTACGACCCGCCAGGAGGAAAGACTGGCGAGGCCCACCAGATCATCTTGGGCCGGGTTACATTGATGGACCAAGGAGTTTGTCGGTAACCCGGTGTAAATAAGGAAGGTTCTAGAAGACCCGGAGGCGGTATGCGAGACTTGGAGGCCAAGATAGTTGAGGTAGACTTTGGTTAGGACTCCGAGTTCGGGCGTGACCCGGCCTTACCTTGTAATCGACCAGGAGACCCGGGTGTCTATATAAACCGGCTCCTGGGACATAGAACAGGACGAACTTTTGAGAGAGAGAGAAGATACAGACAAGCTTATAGCGAGAACCCTTGTAACCTAGACTCAGAACCCGCCAGTGTTGTTATCCGCCGGGTGATCGAGATCGATATGAGAATAGAGAAACACCAGGCTGGAAGTAGGTCTTTATCTCCTATGGAGAGGCTGAACCAGGATACATCCTTTTTCCCTAGTGAGCTAAACAATCTCCCTAACGCTATGATCGCCTTGCCTCCAATCTCAAGTTACCACCCGGTAACACCTGCCGGACAAAACCACGACAGTTGGCGCCCACCGTGGGGCAAGCGTCAAAAAGCGTTATCATCACGGGAGAAGCTCTGCGAGGCATGCAGAACCTGGCCATCGGCTGGGTCATCATCAATCTACAAGGAGAGCACGTCGTGAACGATTCTGGGTGGAGCCGGAGTCAGATTCATTGGAGACCGGCTCAGTCGTTCCGATCGGGCGGATCAACGTCTTCGTTGGGATGATAGGTACATCGAAACCCGCCCTGCAATTTTCTGACTCTGTATCTGAGGCAGGTACCACCGTTCACTCGGATGGAGAAGAATCAGTTGGGACGACGGAGATCGAGTCAGGGAACGCCACACAGGGAGCCGGGTCAGAAAAGCAGGCTTGGGCTCCACGTGGCCAGATCAATGATGATACTGAATCAATCTTGGAATTGTTTGAGGATCGCTATGGATACGAGGTAGAAGAGGAAGAATACGAGTCAGAACCGGGTCCGGTGCGCCGGGTTGCGGTCTACACCGCTCCAGCAATCAACACAGAACCAGTCCCAACAACAGCTTTGGCGGTAGTAACCCTGCCGGGTCAGGCGGCGCCGGGTTTGGCAATCAGAGAACCAGTTATCCAGGAGCAACAGCAGGTCGGGGTAGATGGAGAATGTGCGTCAGTTAGTGCCGAGTCAGAAAATACGGCGGCACACAGAAACATGTTTGGATTCTTGGGGAACAGGGCGACGGGTCAAGGAACATCATCTTTGCCTAACCCGCCCCCACCGCGATTCCTTAGTGACCTGCCAAGTGCTCCAGCGGCAACAGCAAATCTTGTAACCCCCGCAGCGGTAGCAGTGCAAGTCAGGGCAACAGACCCGACACGCGTCAATTACGAGCAGCAGATGGCATCGTTACAACGGCGTTTTGATCAGCAAGCGGCGCTGCAGCGGCAGTTGGATCAGCAGGAAGAGTTCTTACAGCAAGCGGCGACAGCATTAGAAAATAGATCCAGAGAACAGCAAGAGAGACAGCAAAGTTTGATTGGCCGTGGTGGTCACATTAACCCGGCTAATCTATTCCAGACGCCGCAGGATCAGTTGATTGGAGGAACACCTGTAGTTCAAGCTACAGGACCGATGGTGGCTAACCCGCCGGCTCCAGCGCAAGCCGGGTCACCAGTTGTGCCACCCGGAGGCCGGCAGAGATATTGAAGCCATGCCACCACCACAACCCAGATTTCACACGCAGCGGGTCATTACAGTAACCCGGCTGACAATGTATATGCAACTACGGTTGCACTAGATCGTATTCCATTGGGCGATTCACCTGCAGAAATAGAAGCAAGACGCGCCATTGATATGCTACGAACGGCCATAGCCCAGCAAGCAAATTACACTCATCGGAAAAGCGCGTTGCATTCAACAACTTTTAAAGCCGTCGTACCAGGAGTCGTCATGGCGAGTCACCAAGGCCAGCCGGGTTAGCAGCCGCAGGGCAGCAGGATCTGGCGGGTCAGCAGAATCAAGTACCACAGCAACAACCGAGACAGGTGGCTCCAGCAGCATCAAGAGCTCAGGCCATAGTTGACAGCTCCAGGGCGAGGCGCGCAGCAAATGTACAACCCGCCGTGGTACCTGCCGGAGGAGCCGGAGAAATCCCACGGGCGGGTTCAGTATCTAATTAGCAAGTAGCAAGGGCAGGACACGTTGAAGTAGCATCAACGATGGCGGGTCCCAAGTGCCTCATCGATTCCATCAGATCAGAGCCATATCCAGATAAGTTCAAAGAACCTAGTAAAATTTCAAATTATGATCCTAGCATAGATCCTGAGACATGGATAAATAGTTATGAGATGGCTATGAGTATTCGTAATGCATCTGAAAATATTTGTGCTAAGTTCATGTATCTTATGATGAGTGAAGGTGCGGCGAAGCTATGGTTCAACACTATACCAGAGAAATCTATCAGTTCCTGGAGTCAGCTCAGGGCGGCTTTTATCAAGAACTTCCATGGGACGTGCAAGAGGTTATACACAATTGAGGACCTGGATCGGTGCGTACACAGGAAGGGCGAGTCAGCACGCAACTGGATGCGCCGGATTACAGAGATCCTCCACTCTTCCACTAATATTTTGCCAACTAGTGCGATGTCGACGTTGGAGAAAATTGCAGATATGACCCGGTTGTTCAGAAAATGAGTCGCATGAGGAACAGCCCAGGAGCAAATGATATAACCATGGGAGAAGTGTTGGACGCAGCCAACAAGCATGCTTACACAGATAAAACTAAGGATGAAACTGAGGAAGATAAAGGAAAGGGTAATGTGAACAATGGAGGAAGAAACAACAACAACAACAACAACAACTATCATAAGAGGCCACACGCAGAGGACAATTCAGATCTAGTCACAAACACAAATACCGGGTCAGCGAGACCCAGAACAGATGGAAATTTCAGAGGGAACAACTACAATGGAGGTAACAACAACCGTGGGCCACCGCGTCCCCCGGGTCACTTTGATCCGATGAAGATGCCGTGCCCGCATCACAGTCGAGATGGCAGACCCGCCAATCACTCCTTGGAGCAGTGTGTGGATCTGCAGAGATGGAAGAACATGGAAATCCAGAGGGTAATGCGCGGTGCAGGAAACGGTGGAGGACCCGGCCGTGGAGGTAACCCGGCCAATGGTCCCGCGCCCAACGCTAATCCAGAAGCCGGCAACCCTGACAACAACCAGAACAGAGAAAATCAAGGGGGTTATCAGGAAAACCCGAAGCGTCTTGGCGGGTATCATGTTCACACGCTCCATACATCAAAGAGAGAGAAAAAGTTGATTCAGCGTTCAGTTAATATGGTTTCATCAGCGGTACCAAAATATTTGAAGTACTCAGAAGTTCCAGTAACATGGAGTAGAGAGGATCACCCGCCCAATATTGAATCACCGGGTCTCCTTGCCTTGGTGGTCGCACCTCAGGTGGCGGGTTATGTTCTGAACAAAGTTTTGATGGATGGAGGCAGTGCTATCAACATCTTGTACTACGAGACGTTTCTGCGTATGAATCTCAAAAAGTCACAGTTGCAGCCGACCAACACCATATTTCATGGGATAGTACCGGGAAGTCACACAGCCCGGAGGGAAAAATAACACTTGATGTTGCGTTTGGTGAGTCCAAGCACAAGTTTCGTATGGAGAAAATTACTTTCGAAGTTGTGAAGTTGGAGAGCCCGTATCATGCTCTCTTCGGAAGACCGGCCTTTGCCAAATTCATGGCCAGGCCCTGTTACGTGTATCTACAGTTGAAAATCCCAAGCTCAAATGGAGTTATCACTATTCATGGAAGCCGGGATATGGCGGCTGAGTGTGACAATGGCGATGCAGCTTTGGCAGAACGAGCATGTGCAAAGGAAGAGCTGCGGTACTACACATCTCAAGTAGACCCGGCTGATAGAACCGTGTTACAGAGAACCACGGCTGAAGAGAAAGAAAAGTTCAAACCCGCCCAAGATACTAAGATGGTTGATTTCACACCCGGCGATTCTTCCAAGCAGTTCGCCGTGGGGTCCAATTTAACTGACAAATAGGAAAGCGCGCTCATCGAGTTCATCCGTGAGAACAGGGACGTTTTTGCATGGACACCTAGTGACATGCCTGGCGTACCTGCTGAACTCGCTGAGCACAAGTTACATGTTAACCCGGGTGCAAAACCTGTCAAGCAGGGTTTGCGCAGATTGAATGAGGAAAGAAGAAAGATTGTGGGAAAAGAAGTAGCCCGGCTCTTGGCTGCGGGCTTTATCATGGAGGTTTTCCATCCCAAGTGGTTGGCTAACCCGGTACTTGTGTTGAAGAAAAATAATGAATGGCGGATGTGCATAGACTACACCAGTTTGAATAAGGTTTGTCCCAAAGATCCTTTTGCGTTACCTCGTATTGATCAGATTATAGATGCAGTTGCAGGCAGCGAGCTCTTGTGTTTTTTGGATGCATATTCGGGTTACAATCAGATCAAGCTCAATGAGGAGGATTGGGAAAAGACAGCTTTCATAACCCCTTTTGGGGCGTACTGTTACAAAAATATGACCTTTGGGTTGAAGAACGCAGGGGCCACGTACCAGAGGTGCATCCAGAATTGTTTTGCGAAGCAGATTGGCCGCAACGTGCATGCTTATGTTGATGATGTAGTAATCAAGTCAGAGAAAGCCGGGTCACTCATTGATGACCTGAGGGAAACTTTTGCTAATCTGAGGAAGTATAAGATGAAGCTCAATCCCACCAAGTGTGTGTTTGGAGTTCCAGCGGGGATGCTGCTCGGTTACATTGTGTCACAGCGTGGAATCGAGGCTAACCCGGCAAAAATCAAAGCCATACAGAGTTTGAAGAAGCCAGAGGAGCTGGCTGATGTTCAGAAGCTTACGGGATGCATTGCAGCCCTAAGCCGGTTTATTTCGAGGTTAGGAGAGAAAGCTACACCACTTTACCGGCTCTTGAAAAAATCAGACAAGTTCGTGTGGGACAAAGAAGCGGATGATGCTTTTGAGCTGTTGAAGCAAACATTGGCAGAGGCGCCAATCTTGGCGGCTCCTGCTCCAAAGGAACCTTTGTTGTTATACATCACAGCAGGACCACGTGCAGTGAGTGCCGTGGTGGTAGTAGAAAGAAAAGAGGAAGGAAAAGAACACCCGGTCCAGAGGCCGGTTTACTATGTTAGCGAAGTGCTTTCAGAAACCAAGCAAAGGTATCCACATTGGCAGAAACTTGTTTTTGGTGTCTTTATGGCGACCCGGAAATTGAAGCATTACTTTTTGGAGCATCCATTCAGAGTTGTTAGTTCGATCCCGCTAGCAGAAATTATCAGAAATTCAGATGCAACGGGAAGGGTCGCCAAGTGGGCGATAGAGATGGGTGATTATCACATTAGTTATGAGCCACGCACTGCTATCAAGTCTCAGGCCTTGGTAGATTTTGTTAATGATTGGACAGAGTTAAGCATGCCACAGCAAGCACCTAGCACCAAAAACTGGGTCATGCATTTTGACGGGTCAAAGCAGCTTGAAGGATCAGGAGCCGGTGTGGTGCTCACATCACCAAGAGGTGAAAAGTTGAAGTATGTTTTGCAAATTCACTTTGATTGCTCAACAATGTGGCAGAGTATGAGGCCCTACTTCACGGGTTACGTATGGCAAAGGAGATGAACATCAAGCGCATTCATTGTTTTGGAGACTCGGACCTTGTTTCCCAGCAGGTGTCTGGAACTTGGGACCGAAAAGATGCAAATATGGCGGCTTATAGGAGAGAAGTAGACAAGGTAGCCGGGTTCTTCTCTGGCTATCAGGTGGATCACATCGATCGCAGGAAAAATGAGGCAGCAGATGCTTTGTCGAGACTCGGCTCACGCAGAGAGCCGGTTCCACCAAACGTTTTCTTGGATGAGCTATGGAACCCATCAGTCAAAATAGAAGCAGAAGAGGATCTGGGATGCCCGGATCAAGTTTCAGATTTAGTTGCTCATGTGCATGAAAGACCAGAGTGGAGTTACCAGTGCAAGAAGTCATATCCCGGCAAATTGTGCGCCGGGCCAAGTCATATGTGGTCATTGGCACAGAGCTATTTAAGGGAAGCCCTTCAGGGGTGTTTCAACGTTGTGTTTCCCCTGAGGAGGGACAGAAGATTCTCAGTGAAATACATGAGGGAGACTGTGGTCATCATGCTTCGACCCCGTCTTTGGTAGCAAAAGCTTTCAGACACGGATTTTTCTGGTTAACCGCCCTGGCAGACGTGGAATATTTGGTCCAGAGATGTGATGGATGTCAAAGATATGCCAGGCAAGCTCATGTGCCGGCTCAGGAGTTGAGAACCATACCAATCACATGGCCTTTTGCAGTATGGGGTCTGGATATGGTGGGTCCTTTTCAGATGTCTCCATGTAAGAAAACACACCTCTTGGTCGCCATAGATAAATTCACCAAGTGGGTTGAGGTTATGCCAGTCACAAATTGCGAGGCAATCACAGTGGTGAAATTCTTGGAGCGAATCATATACCGTTTTGGCTACCCACATAGTATCATCACAGATAATGGGACAAACATGTCCCTTGGCGAGACAGAGATATTTTGTGCTAAGAAGGGCATACGCTTGGATGTTGCGTCAGTTTCTCATCCACAAGCCAATGGTCAAGTTGAGAGAGCAAACCAAGAATTCCTCCGTGGTTTGAAGCCAAGACTCCGGGTTCCATGTAAGAGAGCAGCAGGAGCTTGGGTAGAAAACTGCCATCAGTTGTGTGGGGTATCAATACCACACCAAATAGATCAACCAAGCAAACACCGTTTTTCCTGGTCTATGGAGCAGAAGTTGTTTTACCAAGTGATATCATACATGACTCACCGCGTGTGGCGGCTTATGTTGAAGTTGAGAACGAGCTAACCTGGCAAGATGCAGTTGATCTATTAGAAGAAGAAAGGGAACGAGTCCTGGAGAGGTCAGCAATTTATCAGCAAGATTTGCGGCGCTATCACGCACGCCAGGTCAGAACGAGAACTTTTCAAGAGGGTGACCTAGTTTTGCGATTGACACAATCACAAGCTGGGATGCACAAGCTGTCACCTCCATGGGAAGGACCTTTCATCATTAGCCGGAAATTGCACAACGGGTCATATTACTTGGTTGATGCTAGAGAACACAGTGACTGGCTGAACGATATTGATGATAGCACCAAAGCATTGGAGGAAAGGAACAGGCCGTGGAACATAGCACAGCTTCGTCCTTACTACACCTAGTTTTACAATTGAGTTCACAAAGATGTACACACAATGTAAAAAGACAGCAGGTTTCAGACGCACTCTTTTCCTTACCAGGGTACCTAAGGGGACTGGAAGGTTTTTAATGAGGCGGCTTGCTGATCTAATATATGAATAAAGATATATGTGCCCAAAGAATCACCTCTTTTATGCATTTACTTTACAGTTTTTACTTATTTCTGTTCAAGATTCATCTTATTCATAACAATGAGCCGGAAACTCCTGAAAGAGGAGACCCGCCATTGTATTATTCATGACGATGAGCCGGAAACTCCTGAAAGAGGAGACCCGCCATTGTATTATTCATGACGATGAGCTAGAAACTCCTGAAAGAGGAGACCCGCCATTGTATTATCTTATTGAGAACAATGAGCTGGAAACTCTAATGAAAAGAGACCCGCCATTGCATATTTTGGTCTTAGGGGCTGTTTGCTTCATGAAAGCACAGCTTCAAACCTAAGGACCCGGCCATGATGCCACTTTGGTCATGGGGGCTGATTATCTTTAAGGTACAGCTGCAATCCCATAACCCGGCTAATTTTTAAGCCATTATTTTCTTGTCTATCTTACTTAAGCTTGATGTGACTCGCGATTATATGGCCTGTTTGTTCTCCTGTAATTTCAATCAGTCATGATGCCTATGGGGACTTAACTGACAATGTATTTACAGAGTGAGATGCAACAGTGAGAATCCATGCGAAAGCCGGCTTACAGTTAAAGATAAACAAAAGGGTCATCTAAACCATTGAATTTTGCAGAGCTAAAACATAAGAATTTTTGTTACATCTCATGCAAATTCACAAGGTGTACAGGCACACCATCAAAAGAATATTGTATCAGGCATAAAGTTATTACAGCAAACGCCACAAAGGGCGAAATAGGACATTGTTTTTTCGCAGAAATCAATCTGCAGGAGCAAAGCTCATTATTCAGTGGTAGTAGCAGGAGCCCTTGCCGGGTCATCAATTGTTGGTTCTGTGGAAGGAGTAGCGGCTGGCTCTGGCTCGGGAACAGAACTCGTGGTCTCTTCTGCTTGGCTCGCCGGGTTTCCTTTGGAAGCCTCTGCCGGGTCAGCCACCACTTGAGTACATTCCTGAGTCTTGGGGGCTACCTTTGACTTGGCCTTGCTAGAACCTTCCCCAGTGCTTGCAATACTTGGCTTGGATTTCCAGCAAATTGCGTTCAGTTTATACCCAACAATATTATTATCATCTATGCTTGGGAGGGGGCATAGCTGGTGTCCCTGACCCGGTAACAGCAGAAGCAGCCACTTGTTCAGATGCCTTTGGAGGTACCACAATTGCTGGTTCCGGCTCTGGGGATGCGACCTGCCGGGCCTTTTTGTCAAAGCCCGGTTGAAAAATGTCCAGCCTGAGGCCTTCAGTAATTGTTGTGGCAGGATACCGGATCATCTTGTCAATCTGGGCAAAGGACTTGTCACCAAACCGTGTGCCGTCCAAGTTGAATTCTGGGAATCCTTTGGCAAGTTTGGCCGGGTTAATATAAGGGTAGTGAGATTTGAGCAACGCAAGAGTGCGCATGGCACCCTTGCGACAGCAGGAAATCTTCCAGCGAGAAAACCATTCTGGAATGGTGGAGAGATGGCTCAGAAAATTCCTCAATGATTTGGGCGGCTCATCTGTTCCACGGGCTGCAGCAATTGCTCGCCCGTCTCCATAATACAGCTGTTGTACCAAGGCCATCACACTCTGTATCTGCGTTTCAGTGTTTTCCAAGTTCAGATGGTTCCGGGTTCCTGCAAATACATTTAACAAGGTATTCATGAGTATGATAAAAAAAGTATACAGATTCAGGCAAGAGAAGATAAAAGATTCATACCCCAGATTGCCTTGACAAGATCACCCAGTAGGTCAGTGAAAGATTTGAGGGCTTTCTCTGCCTCAGCTAATTTTTTCTCGGTTGACTCCAGCCGGGTCTTCCAAGTGTCTTCAAGCTTCTCCACTTCCTTCTTCAGAGATAAATTTTCTTCTGTTGAGTTGGATAGGGAGGCTTCAAGTTCTTTGAGCCTTTTCTCCATTTCAGACTTTAGCCGGGTCTCACTGGCAAGTTGCTCAGTGAGCCGGCTAATCTCTTCAGCAGCATGGGAGGCGTTTTGCTATTATAGATAGGAATAATAAAGTTATTAGCACCTCAAGTTACTGATATAGATGCAATTTATAACTTGGGGGGTGCAAATAGTACAGAGGTAATATTGGAAGAGAATTTTAGTCCCGAGTTGCTGCAGGCATACAACCCGACACTTAGGGGCTACTCAGTTGAAGATTTTTGCTAAGTGAAAATTTAAAACACAAGGTGATATTTTTAGTCCCAGGTTGCTGCAGGCATACAACCCGGCACTTAGGGGCTACTCAGTGAAAATTTTACAGTCTACAAATACAAAGTGAAAATTTAGTCCCAGGTTGCTGCAGGTTTGCAACCCGGCACTTGAGGGCTAAAGTTTGAAGTTTAACAAAGCTACAGTTTGAAGTTATATATAATGTTTTGTGAAATACTTTTTTTGGCTATGATATTTTAGAATAAGCACCAAGCTCATCAACAAGTGATAAACTTGGAGCTTGGGGCTACTGCATAAGTATATTCAAAAGAAGCAAGGGAAATTACCTCATGGCGTTTTTGGATGGTGGAGATGAAGCTGTCATCAACACCCCGGTGTTGTGAAACCCGGGAAAAGTACTCAGAAAGCAGAGCAGGAAGTTCCAGGCTATCCAAAGCCGGTATTCCATAATAAATAACCGGGTCTTTGCCACGGCTTCCAGCTTCAGTCTTCACTTCTGGCTCCATAACCTTGGCAATGGTAGTGGAGGGTCCATCTTGGATTACCTTTCGTGATCCCAACACTTGCACTTCCTCAGTATCTTTGGTGAGAATGTTGGGGGAGTTGGTAGCAGACTTGGCCGGCGATGCCGGGTTATTGGTTCCGATAGCAGGGCTTGGAAGAGTTGGTGCTGGAGGCTCCACTTCCATTGTTGTCGGCTCAGATTCAGTTGGACCTTGAGCCGTAGCCTCTTGAACAATAGGCTCGCTCAAGGCCGGGTCAGAAGAGGGAGGCGGCTCCAATAGCGTCGCCCTGGCACTGTATAATGCAAATTTATGAGAAAAGTGATTCAAGAAAAAGTAGTAAGAAGTATTCGCACAAGAAAAGGAAAAATCATACCCAATGTTGATCTGGATGTCATCAGGCAGGTGTGCCACGCTCTCATCTGAAGAAGCTGACAAAGATTGGGACTTAGAGACCCGGATTTTGCCAGCAAAACTAGACGAGGATTTGGAGGCACCAATCGTGGAGACAGCTTTACGAAGTGAAGTGTTGTAGGGGATATCTCCACTAAGGGAATCACAGGTTGAGGTAGACCGGGTCTTCCTCTTCTTGTTGGCCTCTTCCTCTTATTCCTGTGGTTGCTCTTCAGGTTGAGATTTGTTCATCACATAATTATAGAAGCGAGAGTGTGGCACCTTTGCAATTGCGGCACGAGTTCTTTTAGAACTTGGAGCTTGAGCAGGAGGAGGTTGAGCAGCTTGCTGACCCGGCATTTCAACAGCATCCGGGTCATCTTGTCCTGAGAGAGAAGTTGGCGAGTTATCAGTAGAAGGGTTTGTTTGAACCGGGTCATTGTCAATCATTTCAATAAAGAGCCGGCCAATAGAGTCAAGCTCACCATCATATTCATTGTCTTTGTCCGTCTCTGTTTCCTCATCGTCAGAAGAAGAAATAGAGGTGAAATCTACAGACCACCATGCTTGGTCCTATTCAAGGAAAAAGTAGAGAGTTAAAGAATTATAGGCAAATGGTTAGTTGCTTTGAAATAAAGGAGCAAGGTTAAAAAATTACTGAAGGTGGCAGGTTTTTAGCACTAAAAGGGGCAAGCCCGGTCATTGCGATCTTTTCCTTAGTCTCGCCAAGGAGTTGCTTGGCGTTCTTCACCAGTTGCTCATCAGTGAGAGTAATCTCAGAGTAGCGCATATCATCGGTTGGCTCGCCAGTATATTCATGGAAAAGCCGGGTCCTGATTGAGAGTGGCTGGATAAACCAACCAACCCAACACTTGACGAGGTCAGTTCCGGCCAAGCCGTGGGCAAGCACAGCTTTAGCCCGGCGAATCAGGCCCTCAACTTCGAGCCGGGCAGGAGCATCGGTAGCCCGGCTATTCATCTTGGCGTTGTATTTTAATGGAGAATTCCGGAAGGCCGGGTAACGAGCCTCATCCTTCGCAGGAGAGGTGTCCTTGCAGTAGAAATATGTGTTCTGCCATCCTTTTGGGTGGCTGGCTAAGAGAAGAGCCGGGAAGTAAGTGCTGGCATCTTTTCTACGTTGGATAGAAACCCCCCCCCCCCTCCGTATGGCCCTAAGGCTTGGTTTTCGCGGTTCTGGGGGTTGCAGTAAAAGATTTCAAGGAATAAAGCTAAACTGGGAGGAACTTGGAGGTAGTCTTCACAAAAGACTACAAAGTTGCTGATGTTCAGAACAAAATTGGGCGCTATGTCTAAAGGAGTGAGGCCGTAATATGACATGACCTGGCGGAAAAATAGAGAACCTGGCGGACGAAGCCCCCGGGTTACATGATCAAGGAGTACCACAATTTCATTTTCCTTCGGCTTGGGACGGATCTCCTTGCCTGCCGTGCGCCATTGGATCTCGTCCTTGGCCGGGTGCTCGCCGTAGTCTACATATTTTTGGAGAGTGGCTTCTGTCACCGTGGACTTTGTCCAGTTCACCGGTGCCGGAATTGTGGGAGCGGCGGAGCTAGATGCGCCGCCGGCAGATTTCTTCAATCCCCTCGTCGTAGTCTTTTTCCCCATTGTTGAGAGCTCAAGGAAGCTGAAAAGACCAAGATTCAATGAGAATAGATCTAGATTAAGAAAGACATGGAGATGAGCAGAAAAGTGGTGCGGAATACAAACAAATGAGATTTACACCAAAAGGAAGAGCGATTGTACCTGGTTCGAGGAGATGCGGCTGGATTGGACTTCGGGTGTTCAAGAACTCGCGTCTAGGGTTCTTGAGCTCTCTGTCTCGAGATTGAAGACGAAGTGGCGGCTGGAGGGGAAAAGTGACTACATTTACCTTGGGTCCCACTATTTATAACCGCGGTCAAATTGACCTAGGGGTAAAATGGAAAAAAGAAGAGAGATAAGATAAGATAAGGAATGTTGACCGATCGAGATTCAGGGGAGAATATTCTCTGACAAGTTTGACCAATGTTCCGGAAATTGTGGAGCTGGGTTATGAAAGAAACTATGGGCAAAAGTTACTCAGCGTAGAAAGAATCAATGTAACCCGGCATATTATTTTGTAAACTAGCTTTTCATTTCAGGAGGATAATCTGAACTACAAAGGATGGCGGCTCTTCTCCAAAAGCTATGGTCATGGGTTGAAGAAGCGCGCCAACTTGGAGTTCAAATCATCCTAGGGGCTACTGTTGGGGGAAAGATAACCCGGTAGGCCCAAGGACAGTGAAGCTACTACCCGCCAGGAGGAAATACTGGCGAGGCCCACCAGATCATCTTGGGCCGGGTTACATTGATGGACCAAGGAGTTTGTCGTTAACCCGGTGTAAATAAGGAAGCTTCTAGAAGACCCGGAGGCGGTATGCGAGACTTGGAGGCCAAGATAGTTGAGCTAGACTTTGGTTAGGACTCCGAGGTCGGGCGTGACCCGGCCTTACCTTGTAATCGACCAGGAGACTCGTGTGTCTATATAAACCGGCTCCTGGGACATAGAACAGGACGAACTTTAGAGAGAGAGAAGATACAGACAAGCTTATTGCGAGAACCCTTGTAACCTAGACTCAGAACCCGCCGGTATTGTTATCCGCCGGGTGATCGAGATCGATATGAGAATAGAGAAACACCAGGATGGAAGTAGGTCTTTATCTCCTATGGAGAGGCTTAACCAGGATACATCCTTTTTCCCTAGTGAGCAAAACAATCTCCCGAACGCTATGATCGCCTTGCCTACAATCTCAAGTTACCACCCAGTAACACCTGCCGTGACAAAACCACGACAATCTTCCTCCTCAAGCTCGTCCCTATCTCACTGGTCGGGGATGAACTCGTCGAAGTTGACAAAGTCGGCGATGGTGCAGGCGGTGTCGCGGACGTGGGGCCACTCGCGCAGTCCCTCGTACGTGTCCTCGCTCCGGAAGCCAAGCTGGAGCGTCTTCACGTCCATCTCCGGATACCAGGAGATCGCCAAGGACACCGCCCACAAAGCCCCGCCGCGGGCTGCCGAGTCCTGCAGTTCCTCCACCGCAGCCGGTGACTGTGCCAGCCGGCGAGCAAGCTTGGAGAAGGCAGCCGCCGGACGGTCCCGAGGCCAGAAGAACTTGCAGATGGCGCCGGCTGCCTGACCAAGAGCTCGGGCATTTTCCCAAGCTGCGCCACCCGGTCCTCCACGCTCGTGTTGCAGCCGATCAAAGATGCCGGGGTGACAGCGACTCCCAAGTCCTCGAGCCGGCTCTTCGTAGTCTCCTCCATGACAGCGGGGTAATAGCCTGCAACCGGGCAAATCCATCACGTCGAAGCCACGGGGGAAAACAAGTTCCGGGCAATAGTTCGAGGCTTACTTCGGATAGCTCTATCGATGCAGAGCAGCTCGCCCTTCTGCGCTTCCACGGCCTTCTTCAGCCGGTCGATCTCCTTGAGGTCGTCCTCCCGCTGCTGGTTGTAACCCCACTCCAGCTCCTCGAATGCCTTCTTCTTCTCCTTCCCCGCCTTCTCCACCTTCTCCTTGGCCTTAGCCAGCTCGGCCGTCTCCGACTGCTGCTTTTGGGTCAACTCCTTGAGGCGCTCGACCTCCTGTGCCAGCTCGTTGAACTTGAGACTCTCCAGCTGCGAGTGCAACGTCTTGTCGGACTCTGCAGGAGAAGGAAAAGCATCAACAACTCGAAGCCGGCCACGCGCAGAGGAAAAAACGGTTGGGAAGGTCTCATCCTTAGCTGCCTCAAGCTCCCGCTCCAGCCGCCGGATCTTCTAGCCGAACTCCTTCCGAGAACTCTGGAAGAGACGGATGTTAACGCCAAAACTCGCACCGGCTGCGCCCAACCAGACCAAGACAACTCAAGATGGCTCACCTCCAGCAACTCCTGAAAGAACTCGAACTCTGAGAGCTGGAGCCTCAGTTCCCTCTCGATCTCCCGAGCAAAGGCCTCCAGAGTATTCGGCCACCAGAACCCCTCGGTGTTGGCGGTGATCGATGGGTCCGCCACGGCGACCGACTGGGAGGTGCCGACCGCAGCCGCAGGCGGCGTCACGGTCTGCGCCTTGGCCGTCTGCCCCACTGCGGACCGCGCCAACTTCTCCGCCTCCTTCGTCGAGGCGGCATCTCTCTTGGGGTCCACCGACTGCTTCCGTGCCAGCACCTTCTTCGGTGGCCGCATCGGCGCCACCACAACTGTGCCCGCCCCTGGGACAGCTTCATCTCCTCCGCCTCCGACCGTCAGCTCCACCTGGTTGCTCGGCAGAGGGAACTGGTCGACCGGCTCACGACCCCCGGCTGCCGCCTGCTCCTCCGCCCGAGCGGCCGCCTCCGTGGGAGCGACCGCTGCTGCAGCCGGCGTCGCAGCGCCCACCCCGCCCAAGGTCTTCGGTGGACTATGGGGAAAACTCCGAGTATGAGCCACTTGAAGTAGAAGAACAACGAGGATCAAAGGGAACCAGACTTACACGTTGACATTGGGAGGGAGCTTCTTCTGCCGCTTCTTCGCCGGCTCCGCCTGGCCAGTCGGCTCCTCTGGCTGGGCTCGCTTGGGGCGAGGGATGGACGGCGACGCGACGTCCTCCTCGGCTTGCCCCGTTCGACCGGCTGGCTCGACCGGTTTCGCCCGCTGTGGGCGAGCGGCGGAGGACTCCGCGGTCTCTGCACTCTCATCAGAGTCGTCGATAAGAATAACCTCACGAGGTCCATCTCCGGCAAAAGAATCGATTGGCTCACCCGGCTTACCCCAAGCAGCGGGCGGGATGTCCTCTTCGATCGCTTCCTCCTCAGCCGGCTGGTTGGCTCTAGGCCCAGGCGGCGTCGGGGCCAGATCTGGGTGGTAGTTCGGGCCGTCTGGCCCATCCTCCGACATTTGAACCGCGAAGAGCTGCACAGCCGGAGCAGAATGCTCAAGTGCGCGAAAATAAGGGAACATAAGAAAACTCACAGGCATGAACCAGCCAAGCATCTTACTGGTGGCAGCGGGTGATCACGATCGTAAGGGGCGACCGAGAAGTGCCACTCCTTTGGGATGCGCTCCTTGGCTACATGACAGAGCCAGACATCCAGGGTCTCTGGCCGGTAGTTCTTCGTCGAAACCCGGGTGGGGTCGTACCGGCCAGACATCTGGCAGATCTTGTGCGCCCTAGCCTGGATAGGCATCACTCCTTCAGCCGGTCCTCCATCTTGTCCACCTCGGCCTTGTCGCCGCGGAACTTCAGGCCGCAGTTCTTCTTTGTCGGGGCCACAGGAGAGAAGGGCGGAAGGTTGATGTGGTCCACATCGGTCTGGTTCCGGACGTAGAAGTACATCCGCTGCCAGTTCTTGACCGTCTCCACGATCTTCACAGGCGGCAACGCGGTGTCGGTTCGTTTGTAGATCACGACGCAGCCACACTCCACGAACACGCCCTTCTAGCCGGACTTGTACCGGCAGCGGAAGTGGTACAGCCGGCATAAGAGGTCGAGGCTGGGCCGAATGCCCATGTAGCCCTCGCACAGCGCCACGAACGAGCTCAACTGCGCAATGGAGTTGGCCCCTAGATGGTGTGGCTGCAGGCCAAAGAAGTCGAGGAACTCACGAAAGAACGGGCTTGCCTTGAGCCCGAATCCCTGCTCCATGTGGTCAGAGAAGACCACCCACTCCCCCGGCCGCGGCGCCAGGACCCACTCACCCTCGTCGGTGACCCGCGCCTCCACCAACACCGTCGCCGAGATGTATCCGTCGTCCCAGAGCTTCGGCAGCTCCTCCACCGTCACACACGACCCCCGCCAGTTGCCGTCACCTTCCCCGGCCATCTCGTGATCCAGTGTGACGGAGGAGGCCTTCCCCGACACCGTTGTTGAGCCGCGGTGGCCCATGGTCTCCGCCGCCGCTGCTCTCGCCTCGAGGAGGAGGAGGACTCGCGACCGAAGGAGAAGAGCGGAGGAGATCTTCTCCATCGCCGACGGTGAGCTGCAGTGGCCCGTGATCGCCGATGCTAGCGCTCGACGCGGAGAGCGGAAGCAGGGCGCGGAGTTGCCGAGCGAGGAAGGAGAACAGAGCGGCGGCGGCAAGATTTGGAGATGGGGGAGCGAATCCTTCCCCCCGAAGCCTCCGTCCGAATTTATAGGCGGGAGTTTCCCGTCCCGCTCCCGTAACCGACGCCACTACTCGCGCCACATGGCGCACGACCGCCGATCGTGGGCGGCAGTTTCCATCCGCAAAAGATCCGCAACCATCTCCTCTGCCACAGAAGATCCCGCGCAAAATCCGAGGGGACCGCCTCGACTGCCGGCCGCCGCGGTGTAGGCGGATGGAACGTGCGGACGTCATTGCCAACGTCAGCGCTCACAGGTGGCCCAGCGAAGTGCTCGGCGCATCGCCTTCCAGCCGGACCGACCCTCTGGCCTTGCCCCAGCCAGACTAATCTTCTAAGTTCTGTTTTGTGCAGAGCACAAGATTCTATCTACTTCAGCCGGTCTAAGCATTCAAGGCCTCCTCTGATAAACACGCAGAAGCCTTACTGGCCGTAGCCGGCCGCAACGCTCCAACGTGTTCGGGGGCTAGTGACGTGGGGATGAACCCCGGGTGGCCAAAGCCCCACGGAAGTTGACCCTTTCAAGGCAAAATCAGGAATCGCCCAAGTACTTCGACCGAGTGAGCCGGCCGGAGCCGCCTGCCCCGAGCACAGTCGCCCCCACCTGTCTCCTTCGGCCAGGCCGCCAGCCCTAAGTGCAGCCGGCTATGACCACTAGTCCAGAACGACACATCGGATACCCCTCTATTGCAACGACAAGAGTTAGGCGACGGAAAAATGAGCTCCGCGCGCTTCCGCGAGTGCGCGCGCGCTAGTCGGTCGATGGGCCCAACACAATGGTAACGGAGGCTGAAATGATCTCCGTTGCTCATATATAGGCAATGGAGGAAAGAATATCTCCGTTGCTGATATTGCCACATCAGAAACGGAGATCGGTCTATCTCCGTTTCCCATGTGAAGGCACATTAAGCGGTGCCGGTATTAATATCTCCCACTCCAGTACTGTATCTCACTCTCACTCTCAGTCTCACTCTCCCCAGTTCCTAACCCTAGCCGCACACGCTCTCCTCCTACTTCACCCATCGATGGCGAACCCCTCCGGCGCCGACGGAAGTCAGGATGGAGCATCTTCCTCCTCCCACCCTCCGAGGCGCAGCCCGGATCTCCCCTACAACTGGGGCGAGATCCCCGGCGACTGCGGTCGCTAGTTCATTCTGAGCCGTCAAATCCCATCCGGATCCACGGCGGCGGCGGCCACCGACGCCCGGATCTCATCCTCATCGTCCGAGGATCTGGAGGTCGGTTTCCTCCTCTCTCGCGCCTCCTTTGAGCGCGAGCGCGCCGAGGGTGTCATTCGGGCGTCTGCGATGCAGAGAGCTATCCGCATCTCCGCCGCCGAGCACGCGATAGAAGCCGCCGAGGAGGCGTTGTTCCAGACGCGGTTCCGGGCGGCCATAGACCGCTCTCTTCTCCCTGGCCAGGGCCCTGGGCCAGATGCGGCGGCGGCGGCGGCAGCGGTGGCGGCGGCGGAGGAGGATGATGATGAGGAGGAGGAGGATGCTCTGGTGTTCGAGCAGGATGAGGTCTCCTCTGACGTCTCCTCTGACAATGGCTCCGGCGCCGACGCCTGGGACGCAATCCGCGCCCGAAAGCGACCCCGCCTCGCCTAAGGTAAATGACCGCTCTGTTAGCTACTTATTTAGCTCGGTTTGCTCTGTTAGTTAGCTCTGTTCTGCTATGTATTTGCTATGTTAGCTACTTATTTAGCTCGGTTTGCTTTGTTTAGCTATGTATTTGCTATGTTAGCTACTTATTTAGCTCGGTTTGCTCTGTTAGTTAGCTCTGTCCAGCTATGTATTTGCTATGTTAACTACTTATTTAGCTCGGTTTGCTTTGTTTAGCTATGTATTTGCTATGTTAGCTACTTATTTAGCTCGGTTTGATCTGTTAGTTAGCTCTGTTCAGCTATGTATTTGCTATGTTAGCTACTTATTTAGCTCGGTTTGCTTTGTTTAGATATGTATTTGCTATGTTAGCTACTTATTTAGCTCAGTTTGCTCTGTTAGTTAGCTCTGTTCAGCTATGTATTTGCTATGTTAGCTACTTATTTAGCTCGGTTTGCTTTGTTTAGCTATGTATTTGCTATGTTAGCTACTTATTTAGCTCGGTTTGCTCTGTTAGTTAGCTCTGTTCAGCTATGTATTTGCTATGTTAGCTACTTATTTAGCTCGGTTTGCTATGTTCAGCTATGTATTTGCTATGTTAGCTACTTATTTAGCTCGGGTTGCTCTGTTAGTTAGCTCTGTTCAGCTATGTATTTGCTATGTTAGCTACTTATTTAGCTTGGTTTGCTCTGTTAGTTAGCTCTTCAGCTATGTATTTAGCTCGGTTTGCTTTGTTTACTGCTTATTGGCTCTGTTTATTAGCTTTGTTTGCTGTTTTTAACAAAGAATATTCGTTGTTTCAAGGGCTTGGTGGATGCTTGGTGACGATGATGCTGCCGTGAAGACCTAGGAGCGGGGCTCCATACACGGTGCCGTCACCAGGAGCAGTACATTTTGCGCAGCAGGAAAGACCGTAGATGTTCATCTGGCGGCCGTGAAGACATAGGAGCAGAGCTCCAGCCACGCGCACTGATGAACTTTTGTAAAGCAGGGCGTACAGGAATATGGTGACGACCGGGTGGCCGTCTAGTCGCATGGAGCGGGGCTCCATCGACGGCACAGCCCGTCACCGTGTTTTTTTTGTTTTCCTGTAACCCTTATTAGAAACAGTTATTAGCAAAACTCCGTGTCTAATGTTAAATACATCAGAAACGGTTTATCTCCTCCGTTGCCATTGTGAGGCTTCACATCAGTGACAGAGGCGGGGACACGGACCCTTTCTCCGTTGCCGAAGGGGTTTTTGGCCCGTTTCCGATGTGTCGTTCTGTACTAGTGGACTCTCCTACACGCTCATGCCGCCTGCTTCAGGTGCTGCCGGCCTAACAGGGACGCCTCAGCTGGAAGGAGCGGTACACAGACCATCAGTCCCCGGTCACCCGGAAGCATAGGATTCCTCGGCGTGTTCCTCAAGATGAAGAAGGCAGAAGATAGACCGCAAGGTTCAAGCCGCCCTCATCAACTTGCCCGAAGAAGCAATCCGACAAGACTTGCCAGCATAGGATTCCTGCACCGGCTAGCCGCCCACCCCTATCCGGCTGGGCTTACCAAGGCTAGCCTGCAGCCCTATGCCTCCAATGATCTCTAGGCGGCCGGGATCTAGTGTCAAATCTTTCCCATTGGATGTAGGACGATAGGCCGTGGACAACAAGCCAGCAGCCGCGAGGATCCGCGGCATCGGAGGAGACAAAGACTAGATTGATGTGACCGGCTGACTAGACCAGCCGGCCCCACCCGTAAGCTAGACGGCCAGGCCTATATAAGGCAGTCCGGTGTCCCATTTACAGGGTATTCGATACTTCATCTTCTTCCACCCCGATAAGAGCAGAACCAGAGCCATGAACGGCTTCCCGAATAGCTTAAGGAGCAACTCTGTATTGTGCCCACCGATAGTCGAGAGATCAGGCAGGAGTAGGGGTTTTACCTCCACCGTGAGGGCCCTGAACCTGGGTACATCGTGTCCTTGCGCTAGCGTGCAATCCCGCCTTCGGATGCCGACGCTGCAGATCGCAGCTCCCACTCTTCCACTCAAGTTACCCCGTGTAGCACTGTCGTGTCCGATACCACGTCAGCGAAAACTAGAAACAGAACAAGAAAAATATGACGGCAAAGATACACATGCTGACATGTCTCCTCGTACATCCCCGCGCATATTCGTCTACCAGGTAATAACAACGGCCCTAGGCTTCGGAAATTTCTCGGACCGCGAGCTCCAACCCGTTTCGTAAGCATAAACGACAAACAAATTACGCCGAGCGAAAACAAAGAATAGCTCCCAGCGAAGGAAGCCTGCGCCAACGACTCGAGTATTAAAAAACGACCGCAAACTTATTGGAAGCAAAACCACATTACAACTCTAAGCAGCATCCATAATATAACAGTAATCGAAATCAGAGAACGACTCCCAGCGAAGGGAGACCGTAGCAGCGACTCCGACATAAAAAAAGGACGTCTGACTGATTGCAATACGAACCATGTAACGTCACCAAACAGCAACCAGACCAAGTCCGTAGCTAAAACGGTTACACAACTGTCATAAAAAGAGTTCGCGATAGAAGAAAGCTAGTCGGCTAGAAACAAAATAATAATCAGTCGACGGCTTCGCCGGGAGCCATCCTTTGGTGTGAGTCGTCGGCCTTGCCAAAAGTTGTCATTTGGTTTTCCTCTATTAGGGGAACCCGTATTGGTTAACTTTTTAGTGGGACTACGGTTCATTAAGTCCTGCTTTCTTGTTGTTAAGCGTCCTATTTTTTTATTGTTAGTCTGTATTTCGAACACGCTTATCCTATTGTTGTGAAGGGTTAGTGGTTTTGCTATCACATGGAACCTCACAATCCCAACAGCAACCAGAGAAGAGTCCCAGCTTTCGATAACATATCCGATTCTTTAAACTCCACGCGTAAGCGTGTCCTCGTGCACCCTGTGCAGATTCTTCTGCCAAGCTGAGATCAAAAGCCATGGACTTTGATCTTCTTCAGTTTCTTGATCTTTCTTGAGGCAACGCGCGGACACGCGCGGAAGCGGTTCGGATATAGACGACAAAAACGAAACAAACGCGTAGACACGCTCGGGTGACTCACCACATGTCGTGTCTGGGATGAACAACGTAGAAAGCATCGAAGTGAAACACGTCTGTCGTGGGTTTGTCACGTCAGATGTTATGGATGACTTCATAGGTGTGGGATTTGCGCAAGTCAATCGTCTCCGAGCTTGGGATCGTAGGAACAAGGACGAACACAGATTTACCCAGGTTCGGCCCCTCAATGTGAGGTAAAGACCTACTTCCTGCCTACCCTAGATTGGTATTGATATGATATATGTGGTGTTACAATGGAGGCGATCCGATCTGGGTACTCGCCGTAAGAACTAGGGTTTTAGGGCTTGATAGCTTGACCGCGTCTAAGTCCTGCGAGTCCTCTTTATATACACAGAGGCTCGCTAGGTTACAAAGGAAGCTTCCTCCACAAGGAATACGTGGACCGGAACATACTTGGAGACTAACTCCTCCTCATGTCTTCCAGGATATGTATTCTAGATCCTTCTCCTTGTGGCGGTGCGATATTGGGCTTGCTTTCATGCAGGCCTTTATTGTGCGAGTAAACTGGGTCACACTTTATCAAATATGGGCCGCGGGTTAATCTACAAAGTATTCCCCCGACATTAGCCCCCAAGTTCTGCTTGGACTTCGGATGAAGGCTTATTTGTCTTGTTGAACTGCTGAACCGCTCACAGAAATGTCCCAGCTGAACTCTAGTTTTTGTATCGCCATTTGCGACTTATAACCTTCTTGGCGGCTCAAGGGCGCGACTCATCTGGTCGTGCCTGTTGGTTTTCAGATCTGAACGTCTTCCGCGCCTGGGATTTTTAGTTTTGCCCAGCAGCCACCCTCGCGCTCTGCTTCAGTTACGCCTCCGTTACTCTTCTCCGCCGCCTTTGGTTCCGTTCCTTGCGCTTGCAATCTTCTGGCGAAAATCCCCTTGAATGGAAAAGATGTCTCGCCGTAGTTGCAACTGGGAAGGCTCGTGGATTGATGAGGTATTTTTGGAGTCTTTGGCCGCTCGCGGCCTTCTTCCACCGAGAGATCAATGTGAATGGCGCGCCGCTGGCGAGGAGATAATTCCCGATCCGCAGCCAGGAGAAGTGGTGATTTTTGTGGAACACGTCGAGCGCGGATTCAAGCCCCCCGGTTCCCTCTTCTTTCGCTCCCTGATGCAGCGACTGGGTCTTCCCCTTCATGACATCGGTCCCAATTCAATATTGCAAGTGAGTAACTTCCACGTTCTTTGCGAAGATTATTTGGGCGTCTCTCCTTCAATAGACTTATGGCTTGCTTTCTTTGGCTGCAATAGTCAAAGAGAAGCAACATATGCTTCTTTCCTCCAATGTGGCGCCATATCTTTCCAACGCCGTAAGGGTAGTATTTTCCCAAAGCTAGCCTTGCCAAAAAAAGTTAAGGATTGGCAAAGAACTTTCTTTTACTGCAAAGACACTTCTCCTGAGGGCGAAATTCGTCCTCCCCCTTGGTCTCCACTTCCTTTCGAGGCTACCCCTGCTTTGTCTTCCAAGCCCGATCCTTCTTCGTTGCCCTCCATCGAGATTCTTTTAGATAAGGTGAGGACGCTGACGCTCCATGGCCTTACCGGATTGGATCTTATATCTTGCTGGACCAAATGGCGAATTCAGCCCGTGAGTCGTCGTCTGCGACTTATGGTGGATTTCACCTGTCACGCAGATGACGTTGATCGTACTTGCCCTGAAGATTGGGACAAAGGGGAGTGGATAAACTTCATTCGCCGAGTGACGAACGAGGACATTGACGCGTATGATAACGTCGGCCTTGCTCATTTCTGGGCTGAACACAAGCCTTTTGTGGTAATTATTCTTGTAACTTTTTCCTTCTAGGACTCTTCCTTCAAAGTTGACTATTTCTGACATTGATTTTCTTTCAGATTGATCCCTATTTTTGGACTCTCCCATCCGAAGAGGAGGCCGGCTCAGGCCAAGAAACTACTGTCAAGTCACCAGAAGAAGTCGCTGATCCTGGTGAGGAAACGATTACACATGGCACTGTTTCTGAGCCTGGTGGTAGCGCATCTGAAGAGGAACAACAAATGGCCAACGTTCTTTTGTCCACGGCTCCAGGCACATCTTTCCTGGAGCTTCCTGAAGTACCTCGCAGGTCCTCTAAGCGTTTTCTATCTGAGAGCCCAGAAGATCCCTCGCAACCTGAGAAACGTCGCAAGGCCTTGGCGTTGCTTGCGGATATCAAAGCTGCCAAATCTTTAAAGCTTGCTAAGCCTGACAGCACTGTACTTTCCTCCGAGCCTGTTGTGAATAATTGCCCCTCGACAAGTTCGGGTATTTCCTTGTGACATTCTCTTCTCTTTTCTTTGTACTCATGTGTCTCCATGAAGGGTTGTTTATTCGCTGCTGTTTTTTTCTGTCCCGTAGGCTCAGATCTGCAGGATTTACCTTCTCCTTCCTCTGGTTGCCTGATGAAGAGCGTCCGGATTGCTTCTGGGTAGGACTTGCTTTCCTTTTATGGCTATGACACTGCCACTTTAGTCTATCTCTACTATATAATATCGTTAAAGGTGATGGTTGGCGGCGGTACGTCATAATAGAACTGCCCTTGAAGTTGGAAATAATTACCCACCATGCCACCGATAAGTTAAAAAACGGTTCAAAATTTGTTGTCTGTCCGTTTCCGTCGTAGGCGATGGTTTGTTTTTTATTATCCCTGCTTTCAATCAAATTTACGGCCCCTGACACCGCGTACGTGAAGTCCAAAGAAAACCGGTCTCCGTCGCCACGAAAAAAAGGATTCGTCCCACGCTGCCCGATCCCCTCGAGCCCCTGATTCTCCGCCACCCCCTGCGCGGCCAGGTTCCTCGCCGCTGGCTGGGCTGCTGCCTCAACGTCCTGTACTAGACTACAAGGGCGCGCGTACTCCCTCTGCTGGCCTTCTTCTACGCCTCTCCTGGAGATCCTTGGCGCCGTCACACAGACCTATACTTCGTCAAACTCAGCACGCACAGCGAGATCCTCCGAGGCGGCGTGGTCGTCGGCCAAGGACATCGTCAGGTGGAAGTCGACGGTGGACGGGTATGTGTCCAGCTAGCCCCGTACTGCTTCAGGGAGATGTAAGAGGTACGGCATGATGGAGTTGGGACCATCGCCGCACTCGCTTGCTTACTGGGATCGGAGTTCATTCACTGAAGCAAGACGTCAAGTAGTGTGGTGTCATTGCTTCTGGCAAAGGCAGTGACATGATCGGTGGGTATGAACAGCCCAAGCAGGGATCTGATTGCTTCGTGCTAATGAAGGCAGAAGGACACGAGGTGGAAGTGGTCAACAATTTGCGCCGACTGGGTACGCGTATGTGTTGGCGAGCAACGCCGCGGGCGGCGTGCCCCGGGCAGTGTGTGTGGCCGCCATACAGGCTGCAGGCCAACGTCGACGTTGGTACGGACGGCATGGTTGCAACGCTCCCTGGCGTGCTGGCCGACGTGGGTAGCGACCTGTTCTACCAACGGAAAAGGATGTCGCGCTTGAGGCATGCACATCCTATATGGGAGCGGCGTCCTCGGCTATCCTGGGAATGTTCTCTGGTCGATAAGACGACTGGAGGCAGCTACAACGCCTTCAATCTCTGGTTCATTTGCTGCTGCTTCATAATTTTCTTATATATGCTCACTAATTGGCTGAGCTAAACAAATCCCGAGTGTTCTGCTAAACAACCATCTCTATTCAGTCCGTTCTTATACGTTTTACTATATCAGATACACTCACTTTAAGGTCTCATTCGGATGGACCATTTTATTAATATGCATATACCGGATCTTGGATCCACCCAGTACATGATTTCATGAATTTGGTACACCACTTAAATTTCCATACCATGATACCAGGTCATACTTGTATTGCTGATTTCTCTTAATGATCTGTATAACTGCTTTGTTATCTTACACTTCCATGAGATGCATGCATTTGCAGATACACCTACGGAAAAGATGGTGACCTCAATCTTGCCATATTTGGATGAACCTAGATAGTTATTTAGTGTGAAAAATAAATCATTAAATTGTTTAGTAAGCCCGTAGCAACGCACGGGCATTTTGCTATAATCATCAATATCTTGCAGGGCCATGGTTGAAGGGGATACAAAGTCTACCTCCTCCACTGCTCTTTCTCAGCCAACCACGAGCGAAGATGATGTTGCTGACGAGAACATGGGAACTAGCGATGGCGCGACTTATCTGAAGCCTTTTTTAGAAGAGGGTATTGCCGATGCGGCTCCTGCCATGGTTCCAGTCGCAGCGCCGTCTGCGACTCCTAATGTTGTAGGGATGCCAATTCAAGTTGGAGCTCCTATTTCTGAAGCGGCTGATCTCCCAAGCACTAGTAGTTCCAAATCAATTGCGGATGCCATAATCGATGCTGGAGATAAGCACGCTGCTTTACTGCGCGACCTGGTTGAGAAATTTTCTTCAAGTTGCCAGGTACGCATACTGTAGCCCCAAGGATCAAGATCTTGTGTCAGTTGACAGGGTGTTGATTCTTTCTTTTCTCCAAGTTCTGAGCCCCCAAGTACCTTTCTGAATTGCTTACATTTTTCCTCTGTTTACTCGCAGCTTGAGCTTTCCTCGCTTGCTACCTCTGACGCAATGAAAGCCAAGGGCATGTCCTTAGATAAGCCTGAAGTGATGCGATCTGCCTTGGAACATCATAGCGAGATTATTAAAAACCAAGCGCAAGAAATAAAGATACTCAAAGATCAACTTGACTCCTGTGAAGAGCAATTTAAAGAGCTCGAAGCAGATTCCAAGCAGCAACTCATGGAGAAGGATGAAGTTATAAAATCCTTGCGAGAGGGGTTGAATCTCAAATCTGAACTACTTGATCGGCTGAAAGGAGACCATGCGAGGGAGCTCGCCGCACGAGATGAAAAATATAACTCGCTGCACAAGGCTTTTGAGGGTTTTGGATTTGTTGTTAAATCAGCCATTCTTCAACTCGCCGGTACATCCTTAGTCCTTTGTCTCTTGATCATTCATATCTGGGTGACCACCATGAGTTGCTGATTTGGATAACATCTTGTTTTTTGATGCAGGGCCTGGCGCTATAGTGTACCGCTCCAATTTAAAGGATCAACTGGAATATCTTCAAGATTTTAGCCAGCGCCTTCTTAAAGTAACCAAAGAGGTTTTGACAAAAATCGCCCCTACGCCTGATGCTCCAGATTCATGTGAGTTTTGGCTGAACAGGCTGTTTAAGGCTCCCCACTATGTCTCTGATTGGAAGGGGTCCTCTGCTCGCGCCGGAGCTGCTCATGTGTTAACATTACTATGAGCATATTATCCAGAAATAGAGGTTGGCAAGATTGCTCGTCATGACCGGGCGAAGCGCGCGGATGGTACTGAGCTTCCAATGAGTGAATATTTCGACATCTGGAAGGTATGCGTGGATACGCCACATTATTTGTTAAGAATTTAGACTTGGGCTCTTATCTGGGGAAGTTCAATCCCGATGGTAGCAAAGCTACGAAGGAGAAATCCACTGGGGCTGAATCATCCCGAGCTTCCAATCCATCCTCGGGCCTGGTGGTCCTTCTACTTCGTCTGGTGGTGCCCTGGTTATAAGGACACCTGTTGCTCCAACCTCAAGACAAGCCGCGAAGGCTTCTGTTCCTGTGACTCGAAAGCAGAAATAAACATCCAATAGTAATGTGGGACTTGTCAATTGCGACGTGCCCGTTAGTTTGTAAAAAAATTGTGTACTATAAGCAGTACTTTTGTGACCTATAAGCAGGTTCTTTTATGATACTTCCATTAAGTAGACGCTCGCGCGGCTCAGTATTTCCTAGGAACATGTGTGTTCAGGGTCGAGAGCGGCCATGATAGGCAATCAAGCTCGATTGACGCCACACCCCAGTACTTTGGCCGCATAATGCAATACGCTTCTAGCTTAAGGACTGCCACTCGTTTGGCAAAGGTTGAGGTAGCGAGCTGTGCTTTGTAAAAAAGCCCTCAGGGTTGGTGATGTATGAAATTCAAAAGACTCAGCGACTCAATGATAGTTGAGGCGAAACGACGAACCCTTGAATGTCAAGGGCGCCAGCTTTATTTCATAACCACTCAATTTCTTACAGGGTGTGACAAAACGATGCAGACCCTTTAATGCGAGTTTTCTGTTCCTCGCAGGTCATGCATACTTGATACTCATCGCACTTGTTTGCGAATTAATACTCCTGACGGAGTGGGGTTGAACACCTAGTTGGTTCATGTTTGAGTCGCTAAAAGCGACTCGGGTCGAGCATGATAGCTCCGATGTGTTTTTCATGCCAAAGTGAGGTCAAATCTTTTAATAGAATAGTCGCACTGAGTTGCGACTTATGCTGATTCGCGTCCTTGGAGGATGAGTCGCGGGGGGTAAGGTCTCACAATAGTTGGACCTCTTTGACTTGGGTTGTTGATTGATATTGGATCTATGCATATGTGCCATCTCTTGTCTTCTTTTTGTATCAAAGCGATTCCTGGTATTATCTTCCTGATTCGCGACTGTATGATTGGAATTCACCATCTGGTGGGCGCGTCCTGCTGTCCGTCCGTGCTGAGTCCCCAAGGCGACTTGTTTTGGGCTGCGAAGGTTCACTGATGGCCTGAGACCGTGTGGGGAGTTGGCGATGCAAGCTTCTTCTGCGATTACTGAGCCTGCTTCCTCGCATTCTAGTGCTCTCTGTCTGTCTCCATGCACCGTGATCACGCCGTTTGGTCCTGGTATCTTTAACTGCAGGTATATGTAGCAGGGGCAGGCAGTGAATTTGACATAAGCTTCTCTCCCGAAGATCGCATGGTATGGGCTTTTGACAGCTACAACCTCGAACTTCAGGAGTTCTGTGCGGAAGTTTCGCTCGGTCCCGAAGCTGACATCGAGGGTTATTTTTCCTATAGGTCGAGTGATTATTCCTGGAATTATGCCTTGGATATCCTTCCTTGTTGGCTGTAGCCACCGCTCGGGTATATTCATTCGACGGAGCGTGTCTTGGTATAGGATGTTTACTCTTCCTCCTCCATCCATGAGGACTTTGTTCAGCCTGTATCCCGCGACTTGCGGTGTGACAACAAGGCCAACTATCCTGGATCTTTTACTTCTGGGGGATGATCGCCGCCACTCCAAACAACCGATCGTTCTGTCCAACGGCGGTGTCTTTCCAACGTTGGGACTGGGTCGCGGCTCCATCTGCTGTTCATTCCCGCTGTTTGTACATCCACAGTATGAAATTGCCCTATGTTTCTTCTTACTGAAGTATTAGGCTTTTGACAGGAGCTCTCCTTGTCCTTATGCTGCATTGGTCCGCTGTAAGTCGCGATTGATGAATCACCTTCTTTCCATCGCCTGTAGTAATGACACTGCGCCTTTGTGTGGCCCGCGGGTCTCCCATCTCTTCTGCGGTGTAAGTCGCAAGGACTATCAAAAATCCCTTTGGCGCTATTGGGGAGTGACTCCTTGTCTCTTCTCTGCTCCCTTAGTTGATACTTACAGTGTTCGGTTTCCTTTGAGATTGGCGATGAGCCGCTTGCCATCTTATCTGTCTCCGCGTGCTTGTTGGCAGTCGCCAAGAGTTGGTCGAGACTATCGATCTTATGTCCAGTGCGGCTTAAGGTACGCACCGGCGGCTCAAATCTACAGTTCTTTCTCATAACTTGCACTTCAGATTGCGCCGTGATATCTTTGGCGGAGTCAAGGATCCCTGTGACTTGTTTCATCCACTCGCTGGTTGATTCGTTCTCCTTCTGAACCCATTGCCTGAGGTTTTTCACACCTTCTATTTGGAATCTTTTGATGAACTTATCCTTCAGTTCTTCCCATGAGTTTATTGACTTTGGCGGCAACCTTAGCAGCCAATCCCTGGCTTCTCCCTGTAGTACCAAGTGAACATACTTTGCGAGCACCTCCTGAGTTACACCGATTCCTGTCATGTTTATTTCATAATCCTCTATCCATAGGACAGAGTCTAGATCATTATGGTAGGTGGCGACTCGCTGCGACTCACCAAAGTTCGGCGGGAAACGAGTGAGCCGTATTTCCTCCCCGAAACATGCTGGTCCTTTCAATAACGAATAGGAGTTCACGGGCGCTATATCTTCATCTGAATCAGTTTTAAACTGAGTTGGTTGAGTCGCCACGAGCGTTTGTGGCTTACCATCAGCCTTACTCCCTTTATCTGGTGATATTTGCAGACCTGCTAGCTGGTTGTCTACTTCTTCCACGTTGCATCTTTCCTCGCCCCACGATACCTCGTGTTGCGGCTCGTTAGGCGTGATTCCATACATGTTTGCTTGCTGCAGGGCAGCAGTTTGTAGCAGATCAATCGCATGGCGAGCTTCCTTATCAGCTCGCGTATCTCCGACTGGTGCTTTTTTGATAATATCCCGATCGCGGCGTGCATATTGCTCTCCGGATTATTGTGTAACTTCTGCTTCATCTCTTGCCCCCCTTCGTCTGTCTTGGTGCAAATTGCCTTCTGCTTTTGCTGCCAACGCCTCAGTCGCCGATCTTCTTCCTGGAGTTTTTTGCCCTCTGCCACGAGTCTTTGCGCTTCTTCACAAAGCTCCACCCTGACAGCTTCGATTTCTTCAATTCTAGGATCTTTCTCCCGGCTAGGCAGAGGTTCCCAAATTGGTTTTGACGGGACGGAGGCGGACGTTTTTTGCTGCGGCTTGTTGCAGTTCTTCTAGCACGCGGACCCTGACTGGCCGCAGTTCCTCTCCTGATTCGCCTCCTTGAGTCGCGTCTGTAGATCTGCGACTGGCGGACCCGACGAAGATTTTCACAGACCCGATGGGAATAATATACCCAAATTCAGCGTGATCTGCCTCTGGTCCCCACTCTGAGTCGTCGATGAAGGGAACACCATTGATATCTTCCACTTGGCCGATGGCGATGTCCTTGAACCCTGATTCCGATCCTGCGCGGAACGTGACGCTCTTGACCGCAGGCCCCACGGCGGGCGCCAACTGTCGTGGGTTTGTCACGTCAGATGTCATGATGACTTCGTAGGTGTGGGATTTGCGCGAGCCAATCGTCTCCGAGCTTGGGATCGCAGGAACAAGGACGGACACGGATTTACCCAGGTTCGGCCCCTCAATGTGAGGTAAAGACCTACTTACTGCCTACCCTAGATTGGTATTGATATGATATATGTGGTGTTACAACGGAGGCGATCCGATCTGGGTACTCGCCGTAAGAACTAGGGTTTTAGGGCTTGATAGCTTGACCCTGTCTAAGTCATGCGAGTCCTCTTTATATACACAGAGGCTCGCTAGGTTACAAAGGAAACTTCCTCCACAAGGAATACGTGGACCGGAACCTACTTGGAGACTAACTCCTCCTCATGTCTTCCAGGATATGTCTTCTAGATCCTTCTCCTTGTGGCGGTGCGATATTGGGCTTGCTTTCATGCATGCCTTTATTGTGCGAGTAAACTGGGTCGCACTTTATCAAATATGGGCCGCGGGTTAATCTACAAAGTATTCCCCCGACAACGTCGAACGTTGCGGCGCAACAGGTGGCATGAAGCACGAACCGCCACCAGGAAACAGCACAGAACATCCGTAGCCCTAGGCTTGCATCTTCTTCAATTTCAGGATCTTTCTCAGGGTGACACGTGGACCTGCGCGTAAGTGACTCAGATATAAATGAAAAAACAAAACAAATGCATGGAGGCACTCGGATGACCCGCCACAGGACGTGTCAAGCACGGAGAATGTAGAAACCCATCGAAGTGAAACGCGTCCAACATTGCAGCGCAACAGGTGGCACGAAGCACGACGCGCCAACTGGAAATAGCACAGGAAAAATCTGGAGGCAAAGATACACGGGCTGACACGTCTCCTCGTACATCCCCGCGCATATTCGTTTACCAGGTAATATCAACAACCCTAGGCTTCAGAGCTTTCTCGGACCGCCACCTCCAACCCGTTTCGTAAGCATAATCGACAAACAAATTACGCCGAGCGAAAACAAAGAACAGCTCCCAGCGAAGGAAGCGTGCGCCAACGACTCGAGTATTAAAAAACGACCACAAACTTATTGGAAGCAAAACCACATAACAACTCTAAGTAGCATGCATAATATAACAGTAATCAAAATCAGAGAACGACTCCCAGCAAAGGGAGACCGCAACAACAACTCCGACATAAAAAATGACGTCCGACTTATTGCAAGACAAACCATGTAACGTCACCAAGCAGCAACCAGACCAAGTCCATAGCTAAAATAGTATAGAACTGTCATAAAAAGAATTCGCGAAAGCAGAAAGCTAGTCGGATAGAAACAAAATAATAATCAATCGACGGCTCCCGATCCACGGCCTCGCCGGGAGCCGTCCTTTGGTGTGAGTCGTCGGCCTTGCCGAAAGTCGTCATTTGGTTTTCCTCTATTTGGGGAACCGTACTGGTCACTTCTAAGTGGGGCTACGGTGCATTGAGTCCTACTTTCTTGTTGTTAAGCGTCCTATTTTTCTATTGTTAGTCTCTATTTCGAACTCGCTTATCCTATTTCGAACTTGCTTATCCTATTCGTACACATAAAAGAACCATGACTGATAGCGAGCCAAACCAACGAACGACTCCCGACAACAAACACGTGAACTCCATACAAAAGGCAGAACTCGCAACGCTGAAATAACAGAATAACATCAGCACGCATGAACATCAGTAATAAGAAAAAACAGCAAACGGGAAAACCACCCGAGCCGAGTATCCAAATAAGCAAGATTGAGAGGAAAAACCAACAAAAAAAGAAAACAAGTATAAACAAACAGAAACAACAAAGTTGTCTCGTAAACATTGATGACTCCTGACTGATGGTGAATCTAACCAGAGGACACCGACGACTCCCAGCAGATGAGAGCTGCTAAATTTTTTCGTTCGTGACCACATGCGCAATAGCAGCTCGCTCCTAGAGACACCGGCGGAGCCTCCTCCTCCTACACCTCCGACCAGCCGCTGAGCACCGCAAAAAGGAGCCACCACGTAGCGGACCTGCTCGCGCACGGCTTCTTCCTCCACGCGCTCGGCCATCTGCACAAACAAACAAAATATAACCAATCAGAACAACAAACACGAACCAACACCGCGGCCAACAACCCACACACATGAAAGAAATAAGAAGATCCATGAAAAAACACCCACAAAACAACCAAAACGAATCCAGGAACGAAACAAAATAGAAAGAATGTGAAGAACAAGAAAAACATCCGCGAAAAGAAGAAACAAACAGAAGTAAGCATCCGTGTCCCGTTGAGACGCTTACGTGTCCTCACCGCGAGGAAGGAAGTTCCTTGCCGGAAGCCGTCTTCTTACTTGTCGCTGGAAGCCGGGCCGCGTCCTCGTCCTCGTCACCGGAAGCCGTCTCCTTCCTTTCCTTCCTTGCCGCCGGAAGCCGGGCTGCGTCCTCGTCCTCGTCGCCGGAAGTCGGCTCCTTCCTCGCCGCCCGAAACCGGATGCGTCCTCGTCGCCGGAAGCCACCACAAAATCTACCATGCAGGAGAAAGAAAGAATTGTAAGCTGGACAAACAAAGAAACAAAAGGAAACAAAAAGAAGATGCAGCGCTGTGGAGGGGATATATAGAGATGAGATTGAGGCACGGGAGCCGGCGCGGATGATAAGGAAGGAGAGCGAACTTTTCTTGAAGGGGACACCTCGCGGGACACCTCACTCGCGCGGTGTCGGCCACGTGCGGCGTGTCCGCGCGCGGACTTTTCCACGCGCGGTCTCGGGAGGACAGCTGTCGCCCGCACAAAAATCGGGCGGAACCCAAAAATGGACAAAAATCAAAAGCTACGACTCTTAGTATATAGAGTTATATGAAATGAAAAGACTCAGCAACTCAATACTATGGTTGAGGCGAAACGACAAACCCCTGGATACCAAGGGTGCCGGCTTTATTTCATTATCATGCAAATTGATACGAAAACTTGGTGTGCCAAACGCATTTAGGTAGCGTTGATAACTTGATGAGGCGATGTAGACCCTTTATGAGAGTTTTCTGTTCCCCGCAGGTCATACATACTTGATACATATCGCACTTGACGTACGCAATTGTTGTTGCCTTGAATTGAGGCCGAACCCTAGGCGGTTCAAAATTGAGTCGCTAGAAGCGACTCAATGCGAGAATGATAGCTCTATTGCTTGTTACAGCAGTCCGTTGAATCTTCGGAGGTTTTGGCCATGCGGGATGTTGCCTCTTGCGGCATTCTTGCTTTGGCGTTAGCTTGTATGATTAGCCGTCCTCCCAGGCCATTGTTGTTGACTGAGACTGGTTCTATGCATATGCGCCACTCCCCTTTTTTCCTTTTGTACTAATGCAATGTTTGCTTCCGCGTCTTCTTGATGTGAATTCTCATAAACAAGGTGTACTCCTTTCCCTGTTGATTTCGCGGCTTGTCCGTGTTGCGACTCAATCGCGACTCGTTTAGGGCTTCGGAGGGTAATTGGCGGCTTAAAACTGTGTGAGGATCCTGCAATGCAGGCTGCTTCCGCTAATGCCGAATCTCCTTCTTCGCACTCCAGAGCCTTCTGCCTGTCTCCATGTACAGTGATTACTCCGTTTGGACCGGGTATCTTTAACTGAAGGTACACATAGCAGGGTCTTGCCGTGAACTTTGCATACGCATCTCTTCCAAATAGGGTGTGGTATGAACTTTTCACATCTGCTACTTCAAAGCTTAAAAAATATGTGCGAAAGTTTCTTTCTGTTCCGAAGACAACCTCAAGATGACCTTTCCCACTGGGCGAGTCAACAATCCTGGTACTATTCCATGTATAGTTGTTCTCGTTGGTTGGAGCCGCCAGTCTGGCATGTTCATCCGTAGGAAGGTATCGTAATATAGGATATTTATCCTGTTCCCTCCACCCATCGATACCTTACTTAGCTTGTATCCCGTGACTTGTGGTGCGACCACAAGGGCAAGCTGTCCTGGATCCTTTACTTCTGGGGGATGGTCGTCGCGGCTCCATATAACTGGTCTATTTGCCCAATGGTGCCGTTGCTGTGACACTGGTATTTGTCCTTCCCTTCTCATGTTCCTTGGGCGGCTTTTTTTTTTGTTCATACCGTGACGGTGTGAAATTCTCCCAGGTGTCTTCTGAAGTCGCTGCACGGCTCCTGACTATTGCGCGACCTATTATCGGTTCGCATCTATTTGTGAAGCATTTCTTCTTCCGAGCTTCCTTCTCTCCAATGTCGGTAGTAGTGACATTCAGCCTTTGTATGCCCTGCTGGCCTTCCGTCTTTCCTGCGATGTAAGTCACAGGGACTATGGAAAGCTCATTCAATGCCATTCTGACGAGGTGCTATAGCTTCCAGCTATTTCCATGGTTGAAACCTTTGTCTTTCGACCAGCTGTGCTTTTCCTTTTCTTTCTGAGACGCATGGTGCGTCACCTTTTGTTTTCTTCGTGTTGGCGCATTTTCCCGCTACAGCTAGAAGTTTTTCAAAGTTATCAATTTTGTGTTGGGTGCGACCCAACTTGTGCACCAGCGGTTCAAATCTACAATTTAGCTTCATCGCCTGTATGGTGGAATTCACCAGTATTTCTGGAGAGGAAGCAATGATGTCTGCGACTCTCTTTACCCAGCCGCGACTTGTTTCGTCAAGTCCTTGGATGCATTGCTCCAAGTCCTCTATAGTGAAGAGTCGCTGGTTCTATAAATTCTTGATGAATCGGTCCTTTAATTCAGCCCAGGTATTTAGAGATCTTGCCAATAGGCTCCTCATCCAGGATCTACCATCTTCTTCCAACGCTATGTGCAAGTACTTGGCGCATATTTCTTCAGTTATGTCCATCGGGGTCATACTCACCTCATAATCGTTCATCCATGAGACGGGGTCTTGGCATGTGCGGAAGTTGGTAATCCCTCGCGGCTCCTCAAAGCTTTGGGGAAATCGTGTGAGCCTTATCTTGTCCCCGAAACATGTGGGTCCCTTTAACAATGAATGTGCACTTGCAGGTGTAGAGGGAATTGCCTGCGACTTAGAGGGAGCATGATTTGGTTGAGTCCCGTCATGTGTTGGCTTAGTTGCTGCCGCGGGGGTCTCCTTATTCGCCGTGATCTGAAGATCTGCCAATTGGTTGACTATTTTCTCCACAGGTCCGCCGAACTCCAGGTTGCTTCAGCGAGCGGCTCGTTAGGTGCCATCCCATATAGATTTGCTTGTTGTAAGATTGCCGTACTTAGTAAGTCGATAACATATCGCTCCTCCTTGTCAGCTTGTGTGTTGCCTACATGCATCATCTTTGACAATATTCCAACTACGGCGTGTACGTTGCCCTCCGGGTTATCCTGGTGTCCGGCTGGTGTCACGAATTTTTCTCCTGTGGTGATGATGTCGCGTTGTTACCCTCAAGGGGAGCTCTCGCGGACGCACTTGCCAAAACTTGCTCACGCGTGCCGCTCCGTCGGAATTGCTGCTGTTCTTGTTGAAGTCGCAGACGTTCCTCTTGGAACCTCCTGCGCTCCAAGCCAATCCTTTGCGCCTCATCGGCGAGTTCAGCCCTGATGGCCTCTATTTCTTCTATCTGAAAGTTCGCCTTCTTGCTTGATATAGGCGACCAAGGGCGCCCTGCGCGCCCAATGCTGATTCTTCTCCTGGACTTTTGCGGCTTCCTTTAACCCACAAACCCTGACGGATCGCAATCCTTCTTCTGGTTGGTCTTCCCGCGGCGTGCTGAACGACCCGCGTTTAATGGATCCGACGAAAATCTTTGTGGGCCCGAAGGGGACAATGGATCCAAACTCCAGGTTATCCGCCTCGGGACCCAACTCCGAGTCGTCAATGAAGGGTATGCCATTGATCTGCTTTACTTGGCCAATGACAAGGGCTTCGATCCCTGACATGGACCTTGCCTGGAACGTGACGCTTTTGACCGCAGTCCCCACGGTGGGCGCCAACTGTCGTGGGTTAATCTCGGCAGATGTCATTACGGTGACTTCGTAGGTGTGGGGATTGCGCGAGTCAAGCGTCTCCAAGCTTAAGATCACATGGCACGAGGAAGACAATGTTTACCCAGGTTCAGCCCCTCGATGCGAGGTAAAGACCTACTTCCTACCTATCCTAGATTGGAATTGATATGTATACGGTGTTACAAGGGGTTGGCGATCGATGTGTCGAGTCGCCTTGAGTTCTAGGGTTTAGAACTTGAGAGCTTAGGGTTTACGTCCCGCGAGTCATCCTTATATACACGGAGACTCGCTAGGTTACAATGAAAGCCTCTTCTTTTAGGAAAGTATAAGCCGGAGTCCTACTCGGAAACTAATCATCTTCGTGTCTTTCAAGTCAAGCCACCTCCGCTCTTCTAGACTCTTCCATTATTACTTCCATGACGTCGGGTCGGCCCATCTTAATGTAAGCCCGCTGATGATGTGGCCACACAGCTTATGATTAGCCGCGTCTGTTCACATGGGCCACGAGCTAACCTCTTAGTCATTCCCCCGACACGAAGTGTGCCCACAAAGCGCATCATAGATAGTGGCAACTCTCGAAGCGTCTGCCCACCTACGAATCTCAACTCCTCGAGATTATCAACTGCGGAAGATTGGAACCAACTGTCCAAAATGGAGACATGCTTTTGCTTGTGGTGGAAAACACCTATATAAAAACGCTCCGCAGGACCAGGATGCGACGCGAGTATACTGGAAACAGCGTCGATGCGTCCGCTGTCCTGGTCGCAAAGTTGATAATGGACACGGAGATTCAAAGGAACGGACGACTAGATGTACCGCCACTGGCGAGAAAGGACGGTCGTCCGCACGGCGAACTTCGTGGGAAGCAGAGAGACAACTATGCGCAACATCTCGTCGGGAACGGTGTTGGTGAAATCTACGCTCGCCGCGGATGACATAGCCGACCACGAAGTATCGTAACTTAGTCTTCAGAAACACAGCCTAAAGACGACGAAAGCAAGTGTGCGGTAGGAACAGTAAGGTGTAGACGAGAGCCTACCAACTCAATACACATATATAAACACAACGTTAACTTCTGAAGGAAAAACAAAGCAAGCGAACTGGATATGCGTCCAGCTTACCAAGCGTCGGAAGGGGTATATTGGTCGACTAAAAAAGGTGATGCGGCGTGTCTTACGCAATCCACTTGCATCGGCAAGGGTATTCAAACCGATGATGTTGATGATGATCGTGCATCAGTCCAGAGGGAGGCGAGGGTGGTAGACCGAAAGCACGATGATTCAATAGTGCGTCTGAACAAACGAAAGGATGGCCGTGTTCGTATATTATGTGGTCCTGATATTTCACCGGTATTTGAACTGCCAGGTATTGAAAAACAAGCAGAAAGAAGAACGCAATATGGTCTAAAATGGATGCATGCTGGTTTGGAACGACGTGTGCATGGGCTTAGTCCCTCGTTGCCTTGCATGCAATCCAAAGAGAGTAAGGTACGGTGGATTCCAAAACAGCTCAAATTAAGTAGTGCTAATCAAGAAAGGACAAAAGAGTTCCATGCAGATTTGTTTAATGAATCTACATGGTTTGGTAGGAGAGAAAGACGTACAATGGCCCATGGCTGCATGCATAAATTAGTGGGATCCCATGTGCTGGTACAAGGGGTGCACGTGAAGGCCAAGGTAAAAGGAAATGACTTGTTTGCTTCTACGATGGCTCCACAAAGCAAACGGAAGGACTTTGGGTTCGATGCTTCCAGATCAAATCAGACACGCACCGTTTGGAGAAAGGTTAGCGTGCCACGAAACTAGGTGATCGAGCTCGACCCGGTCACGAAGAGACGTGCGCCGACTTTGGACGGGACCTGCGTGTCCTAGTTTTCTGGCCGTGCCTTTTAGGCCGGTTTGTATCCATCTATATATACCAGTACGCATTAGATTATTAGGGTTAGGTTGAATATTAGGTTAAAATTTGAGTTGAACTCATGTGTATCCGAGGCGAAGCATTCATCTATGCTCGTCTGTTATGACGGCGTATCTGCGCTCGTCTGATTATCTATTTATTGAAGATTTTGCGTGAAGGTTCTTGTTCATCGAGGATTGTCGTGCTTTGGTGTGAGGCGTGTTGTTTATCAATACGTTGCGTGCTGGTCATCTACTCCGGCGTGAGGTTCGTCGTCATCGACGAGTTGCTCGCAGGATCAGATATCCCCATCTTCAGGTTGCGTGTATCACACGTGATTGGGAGAATCTATCGGCGGGTTGTGCATCGTGAAAGATCGGGCAAAACATCCGTATCAAAAGGGGAGACAAATAATCCGGCGATGAACAAACACAACAAATGAACTACCAATACAACAGAGGTGGGGCGGCCAAGCGAATAATTTACCGAGAGCATCCAGGGAGAGCGTCACCTAGATTGGGACAACGGAACATAGTACGCTCAGGATATGGAGAGGAACGCTGGTCACACCGAGTACTGCGCGGAGGTTACTGGTCGACTCCCGGGAGTCCACTGGATTGACCTTCTCCCACTCCCTCTTTTCTGTGTATGTTCTTTTGGACAGAGATTGGTTTGTTACCGTGTTCAGTCCATCCGTGTGTGTGGAAAGTTGGGCTTTCGTGGAAAAGCATTTCCTTCCGTACCGTTTGGTCGTCGCATCCTGGATGAGTTTTCTGTGCACCTCACCGACTCTAGATTCCCGTTTTAATGCACAACCCGACCCCGCCGACTCCAGATTCCCGTCTTAATGCACAACCCGACCCCGCAGACTCCAGGTTCCGTCTTAATGCGTTGGTACTGGCCGAGTCCCGGGAGTCGGCTGGGATGACCTTCCCCATTTCACTGCTCGGCGATCCCGCCGACTCTAAGATATGTCGACTCGAGGGAGTCGGCGTGTTCGGATCGTGCATTAAATACGGAACGTCTATGTTTCTTGGCTTTTATCTGGATTTATGGGGTTGGGATGAGGAAAATGAAGCCGGCAGGGATAAGGTGGAAATAATGTTACTATTGAGCCGTCTGAAGAACGTGTGTACGAACGCCTATGTATGTAGCAATAAATCTGGTCTTGGAAATTTTTCGCGAGCTGGCTGACCCTTTCTTTAATGTCGTACCCTCTACACGCAGAACGATAAAGCGTACCGTCTGCCACAACATAAATACTTCCAGGTTAGTACTGTAGCGTCGCAACAAAGATTCAGAACAAGTATATAAGAGGTAGGTCGATAGTAAATGACAGGCAGGTCGGAAACGAAGTCGGAAGCAATGGCGACACGCCAGCTAGGACACGAAAAATCGGGGCCAAAATATTCAAGTTAGGGGAAAGCATAAGTTGGCGAGGACGATAAATGGGGGCATGTTTAATCCTCTGTCCAGCCGTTTCCTGTCAGTAACATAGTGCGGTTCGTATCATCGCTTACGTCAGCTTAAGCGTAATGACTCAATGGCTAAACGTTCCACGGTACGACTCCACAGTGCCGACTTCACCTTGCCGACTCCACGTTTCCACAACCTCACACGAAAAAGGACTTACAGCAAGACTGTTTCCACTGGACAGGCGCGATTCACAAGGGACGCCGGCCATTGCTGGATTCGTATTGACACGGTAGGTTCAAGGCGATGACTTTATCCTTTCACACTACCTGCCATCTCTTAAAACGATGGGAGATGCCGCCAGCTTAAGAACCGAGACGTCAATTAACGACAAAGGCAAAGACCATGAAATGCCCTTTACTTGCTCGCATCTCTTTAGAGACAGACAGAAACATATCACCTCCGCAACAAAGGAGACGTTAGTAGGCGTGGATGGGTCTTCCGTCTTTATCAGACCTGGCAGACTATTTTTGACTTCCGCTTCCTTCTCACGCCGACTCCAGGAAGTCGCCGGGGTCAGGTTGTGCATTAAGACGGGAACCTGGAGTCGGCGGGGTGCACAGAAAACGCATCAGAGATAATGGCAACTCTCGAATCGTCTGCCCACGCACAAATTTCAACTCCTCGAGACTATCAAGTGCGGGAGATTCACGAAGCCAAGCGCAAGGAGCCAGCGTATAGCTAAGTGTGACGTCACTCCCATTGAAGATATGAGATTACTACGGAGTCAGGAATCGCATTCACTCGCACAGAAATAACTTCAACCGACAACTTTAATGCCCGACTCGTACCACCCTATCTCATAACTAACAACAGTGACACATCATCCAGGGAGTCGGCAGGACTGACCTTGTCCGTCTCACTGCTCGTGGATCCTGCTGACTCCAGGTCGTCAACTCCAGGGAGTCTACAGGACTGACCTTGTCCGTCTCATTGCTTGTGGATCCTGCCGACTCCAGGCTGTCGACTCAAGGGAGTCGGCAGGACTGACCTTGTTCGTCTCACTGGTCAATCCCGCCGACTCCCTAGAGTCGGCGTGACCTGTGTTCTTCCGACAACTCAGTGGAAAAGACAACCGAGATGATAGCACGTGTCATTGAACATGAACAAATTAACGGATCCACAAGCTAACCATCACCAAAAACAACGGAAAAACATAACCAAATAGATAAAAACCATCAACATATGAGAAGATGTATAAGCAAACTATTACACCGCAATCCGAGCCGCACGTACAGCAAACGACTATATTTCTGGCGGACGACGTAACGTAATCTTTATTGGCTACCCATCTTTATTCTGTTACCCAGCGAGACATGCGGGTCATAGCACACACCAATATTAGATATTTGGCATCCGATACTTCGCCTCTCCGCGCCGTCGGCCAACATCAGCTCCATGGTGTCGGCACCTCCTTCAAAACCGCCATGAACAGGCGGATATATAAATAACAATATACAATTCAAGTCTTCATCTTCTTGGCCTCATTCATTCAAACGTCCTCTTCTATCAACCTGCTGACACAGATATCCGACTTAATACACAACATGAGAATTGGAAATGACACGACAACGGACACATCCGAAATCAACGTCACCTCTTATCCACGGTGAAACCGAAGGAACCTGATTCATCCACCACAGGTAGGTCGACTTGACACCAAAGGAATTTTATAAGAAAGACGAAGTAAATACAAAAAGAAAAGCATACATACTGAAACACGAACGATCACCTCATTAGATTGCTCTGAAATGGCCGACTCCAACACGACTTGAGGTTCACGTGGACGAAGCTCGAACTGTAAATCAGATTCCACAGAGCCTTCACAGCCGGTCCAAAGAGCAACGATGTGATTTTCTGAGTTCATCATTGATTCATACTGACTCGAGTCGAAGTCGGCAACGGATTCACAACAAATCAGTGGAAAAGTGGACGTGACAATCGGAGCCGGCAACAGCTTCGCAAGAACCCGGAGGAGATTTGTTCTGAGAATCCGTGTGCATAACGAAATCACACTGACCCACAGGCTGACCGACCTGAGAAGCAAAGTCCAACACGTCATCACACTGACTATCGATTTCCGGCTCCTGGAACAACGATTTCTTCGCAGATGAAACAGAGACATCGTCTACATCGCTGCAAATAAGACAAAAAGAAACTGAGTACAACACCTAAAAAACTCCACATACACACATAATACATGTGTTGTGGAAACCAGCCCATGAAAACGTACCCAGACACTACATTATTGGATCCAGAGAGCTTCATGACCAACGACGGTACCGGCACGTCAAGTGTTTCAGGCAACATATGCACAACCACTATCTCAGAAACACCCTGGTTTACAAATAAAATGTTGAGATGGTTGAATACAAACTTAATGAAAAAAAGGTAATAAGCATATGTATATAGCAACAAAATGCCAAACTGCGTCGAGGTAAAAACCAAGATATAAACTCACCAAGCAAGCATTCTCAACACGTGAGGACGTCTCAGTGGAAGGTGTAAGTAACACGTCTTCACGTACAGAACTGAATACATCATTGGAAGGACTGCTGGACGGAGCCACTGGTAAACCAGGGCGACAACGGATAGGCACAAGGCCAGGCTGCTGCCTATATTCCTTGACGATTCGATGAACCTGATAAGATGACCTCTCAAACTCTGGATCAAAACTCTTTGACTTCACAGAAACAACAAGGCGAAACCTCCTCGATACGACCACAACAATTTCTCTTGGAGTCAAAGCATTCGTGCGTCCAAACATAACTGCCTCACAAAGTGATACACCGTGAGGAGCCCTGGATCGGAGAAGAGTCACGACTGGCCTACCAATTAACTCCTTGGCAACTCTATCAAAATACACAAACTCAACCTCATCGTCATCGTTACACTCAACACAAGAAAGTCGGTATCTGCGAAAATAAGGTAAGCCGGAATCAGCAAAACAACCATAGACCATGCACATATGTGACAAAACACGGGATAATCACCTTGGCACAACGCCTTTGCCACCACACGACTGATCAGGACACTTGTACGCATCCCCAAAAGGAACCGTGCCCTTACCACAACCCGTACAGGAGGAAAACCACCAACGTCGCGTCGGACTAATACGTTTGATTTCCACGTCACAATAGAACTTCGTTCCATATAAATAAACAACATACGATCAACGTTGTAAAATATAATCGAAGACAACTAAACGTACATGTACACATCTATAAAATAAAAGACCGGGAACCAACCGCGTGGTCCCAAATATTCAGATCAACCAGTTCCCCAACAGTTTTCGTCGCAAGATCAACATGGGCGCTTATCTCGGCAACAGACTGGCCTGGAAGGGAAATGCTTTGGACAGCGGGGATATTATCCTTTAACCTATACAACCAAAACAATCCGAAAATAAGTCACTGACTATAAGAACATGCACGAACAAAGTCTTTCTTGGACCAACAAATACCATACTTTGTGTCGGAGACTAGTCCCAGGAACTAGGGGTGTCTCTCAAAAGCCAGGAATCGAGTAAGGGGCTGAACACAACGTCAAACAAGTCCTCAACAACCTCGGCGACGGTGCTCGTCCAGCTCGGTGAGGAACATCACGACAGAGAGGGAACACGAGCCGCTACCCAGGTTCAGGCCCACCGCGAGGTGTAAAGACCCTACGTCCTGCTATGATGTATTGCACTGCTTGGAGAGGTTCACAGTACAAGGTGCTTGCCGAGGGCACAACTATGGCTATGGTGGACTTTGGTGGAACGAGCTCCGTCTTCTCCTTCAGATGTAGCTGCTTGTGTGTAGAATGAGCTGATGAATGCGGGATCCCCCTCCTTGGTCGTACGCTGCCTCCTTATATACTGCCTCGGTCCTCTTCCCCGAAAACTACAGGCGGGAAGTGAATCCACATGGTGGCAAAGGTGGAGCACAGCGCACGGCGTCGGGGTTGTCCATGGACGCGGTCCATGGCAGAGAGCACGTCGTCTTGGCAGAAAAAGCCACCGTCCATGCAGGACGGTGGGCTGGCGCTGCAGAGTCTCATGGCGTGCCCCACGGTGACGTCGCACTTGGAGCGTAGCGACGGCCGGCCGCTTTATCACCAAAATGGCAATCCTTGGAGTCCGCTTTGCTTGCCCCAGCTTTGTTGACTGCTTTATACATGAAAACGGCAACTGCGGCGTCGGCGTCATCGCGCGCAGACGCGCGCGTCACTCTACGGCGGGTGCAGAGGCCATGTGCGCTCTGCAGTGGGTGCAGGAGCTTGCTTCCACTTGAAGAAACCCCGCGAGGGCCTGGAGCCTCGCCGAGGTTCTGTAGTCGACGCCTCGCGAGGTGGCGCGGAGATGCGCCAGGACTTGGTGGTTTTCTAGACAGGGGAGGCCCTCCCGAGGGAAAAGTCCCTCTCGAGGCCCCTTAGGCTGAGCGTCTGGTCCTTAGCAGAAATGCTCAGCAGAGTGAAGAAACCCTCGCGAGGGGAAAAGTCCCTCGCGAGGCTCGCCTGGTCCTTAGCAGATTTTCCCGCGGAGCGTCGAGGGCTGTGGCAGGCCGGCCCATGGTACCCTGGTTTCCACTGGGCCGACAGTAGCCCCCGGGCCCGCGATGGGCACGCCGGAGTTTCACAGACGGAGGCGAATCGTCGTGGGCCCAAAGAAGCCTGCTTAGCCCGAGACACGTGGAGCGCTGCGGCCAGACACGATCCCACGATCTCCTCTGAAGTAACGGGGGCAGTGATGGGACCCACCACGTCTTGGTAACGGCTCGATGAGCCGATAAAAGGCGGAGAGCTCGGCGCAGGCGGCCATTACTCCATTCGTTCCCCTTTCGCTTCCTTCTTCCCAACGCTCAATCCCCAAGCTCCTCCTTTGCAATCTCGCAGCAATGGCACCCAAGAAGGCCACCGCATCCAAGAAGGGCAAGGCGGTGGTGCAGGAAGGCGAGTCTGCCGCGATGCGGCAGGACGGCGACCTCGAGCCGGCTCTGACCGGCTTCCACTTCAAGGAGGCGCAGCTGGACAAGGTGCGCCACATGGCGGCCTCGGAGACCAACGAGCACGGCGCTACGGTGCTCAAGCCGGCGGACAATGCCGGCGGCGGCCTCTACCCCATCTTCATGCACACCCTCTACGTCGGGCTCGTGCCTCCCTTCTCCGACTTCTTCTTGGCGGTTCTGGAGCGCTACCAGATCCAGATTCTTCACCTCCACCCCAACTCCATCCTCATCCTCGCCATCGTCGCCTATCTCTACGAGGCGTACATTGGCATTCCGCCCTCGGTGGACCTCTTCCGCAGCTTCTGCGCGCTCCGGTTCACGGCGAACAAGGAGCGGTCGGGTGTGTGTCCTTTCGCATCACTGATGGCATGGGGGGCGTCTACATCCCCATCGCGTGGGTCGGCGAGAACGTCATGACCAGCGTGACGAAGAAGGTGGAGGACTTCCGCAAGAGCTGGTTCCTTGTGGCGGTCAGGAGCGAGAGTCCTTACTTCGATCTGCCTGAGGCGCCTCCGACGAAGAGGGCAAGCTGGTCTTCCAAAACGCTCAAGAGCGCAGCACTTGGCCCCGTGGTGAGGCGCTTGAAGGACCTCCGCGAGGCAGGCCTCACCAGGCAGATGGTGGCCAAGGACTTCGTGAGGCGTCGCATCGCTCCACTCTAGAGGCATGCAGACGCGATGTGGCTGTACTCCAACCAGAGGGACAAGATGCGCCTGAGCGCTACCCTCTTCACGCAGGTGGAAGTGAACAGCATCATGGAGGTCCTCTTCACATCTCCAGACATCCCCATGGCCAACGACAAGACCGTCCCGCTCCACAGGCTTGATCTCGGGCGTCGCGTCTCGCTCGTGCAGACAATGCCGAAGTTCGACTAGTGGGGCCTGGTGCCTGAGGGGCATGTTGGGCCTCGCGAGGACCCGGAGTCAGCGGCGCAGGGGGCGCCAGCTGAGAGCGAGGAGGAGACGACGGAGACGCCCGCGGAGTCTGACGCAGGCGCGATCGGCGCCTCGGGAGGCCCTGCTTCTTCGGCAGAGAACTCGAGCACCTCGAAGGGCGTGTCGCCTGATGTTGAGGTCCATGAGATCTCCTCGGGCAGCGGCGACCAGTTCGTGGTCGCGCCCTCGCAGAGTGTCGAGGGAAAAGAGGACAGCGATGACGATGATGCTTCGTCGGGCCACTGCGAGCCCCGCTCCAAGGCGATACAAACAGGAACGCCGGAGCTCGGGAGGAGGCAGAGGCCGGTGCCAAGGCGGGCCAGGCCAGGCCTGCCGAGGCTCGAAAGATCGCGGAGCCTGGCGCTCCGCCTGCGCGGCGGATGCCGAAGAGGAAGTGGGTCGACACCGCAGCGTAAGCCTTGTACTTCCCCTCTTATTTGATGTTGTTCTTGTGTGGTCCTCTCGAGGGATTTCTGAACTTTTTCTATCCAGGCGCCCCGTGGAGCCAAAGCGGCGGAGGCTCCGGAGACTTGGAGAGATCCCCAGCGTTGCAACGGCTGAGACGGTGCCTCACGAGGCCACCGCTCCTTCTCCCGAGACTGCGGCACCGCCTCCCGAGGCAGAGGAGCGCCACGAGGAGGAGGAGGAGGAGGAGGCTGAGGCGACGGCGCCGCCGACCGCGCGGCCTGACGCCTCTCCTGTGCGGCAGGAGAAGGTGGCGGAGGAAGATGCGGTGAGGACCGCGTCACCGACGAAGGAGCCCA